>CM068358.1:40350383-40359218 GCA_034769755.1 Odontamblyopus lacepedii
CATACAACAAACACAAAAACACACAACACACAACAAACACACACACAACAAACACACAAACACACACACAACAAACACACAACACACACACACAGATCGAGCACAGGAAGGCGGACATCCAGATCGACTTCACCCGGTAACGCACAACAAACGCACAACAAACACACACACAACAAACACACAAACACACACACACAACACACACACAACAAACACACAAACACACACACAACAAACACACAACACACACACAACAAACACAAAACACACACACACAACACACACACAACAAACACAAAACAAACACACAAACACACACACAACAAACACACAACACACACACAACAAACACAAAACACACACACACAACACACACACAACAAACACACAACACACACACAACACACACAAACTCCAGGGTTCTTCAGTTTTCCTTTCTTTTGTCACTCTGAGACTCTGTGTGTGTCATTTGCATGTCCTGTGTGTGTTCTCTGTGTGTTCTCTGTGTGTCATTTGTGTGTTCTCTGTGTGTTCTATGCTTATTCTCTGTGTGTTTTGTGTGTGTCATTTGCATGTTCTGCGTGTGTCATGTGCGTGGTCTCCCTGTGTTCTGCGTGTGTCATGTGCTTGTTCTCCCTGTGTTTTGCGTGCATCATGTGCGTGTTCTCCCTGTGTTCTGTGTGCATCATGTGCGTGTTCTCCCTGTGTTCTGTGTGTGTCATGTGCGTGTTCTCCCTGTGTTCTGCGTGTGTGTCATGTGCGTGTTCTCCCTGTGTTCTGCGTGTCATGTGCGTGTTCACCCTGTGTTCTGCGTGTCATTTGCGTGTTCTCCCTGTGTTTTGCGTGCGTCATGTGCGTTTTCCCCTGTGTTCTGCGTGTGTCATGTGCTTGTTCTCCCTGTGTTCTGCTTGTGTCATGTGCGTGTTTTCCCTGTGTTCTGTGTGTGTCATGTGCGTGTTCTCCCTGTGTTCTGTGTGTGTCATGTGCGTGTTCTCCCTGTGTGTTCTGCATGTGTCATGTGCGTGTTCTCCCTGTGTTTTGCGTGTGTCATGTGCGTGTTCTCCCTGTGTTCTGTGTGTGTCATGTGCGTGTTCACCCTGTGTTCTGCGTGTCATGTGCGTGTTCTCCCTGTGTTCTGCATGTGTCATATGCGTGTTCTCCCTGTGTTCTGCATGTGTCATGTGCGTGTTCTCCCTGTGTTCTGTGTGCGTCATGTGCGTGTTCTCCCTGTGTTCTGTGTGTGTCATGTGCGTGTTCTCCCTGTGTGTTCTGTATGTGTCATGTGCGTGTTCTCCCTGTGTTCTGCGTGTGTCATGTGCGTGTTCTCCCTGTGTTCTGTATGTGTCATGTGCGTGTTCTCCCTGTGTTCTGCGTGTCATGTGCGTGTTCTCCCTGTGTTCTGTGTGCGTCATGTGCGTGTTCTCCCTGTGTTCTGCGTGTGTCATGTGCGCGTTCTCCCTGTGTGTTCTGCATGTGTCATGTGCGTGTTCTCCCTGTGTTCTGCGTGTGTCATGTGCGTGTTCTCCCTGTGTTCTGTGTGCGTCATGTGCGTGTTCTCCCTGTGTTCTGTGTGCGTCATGTGCGTGTTCTCCCTGTGTTCTGTGTGTGTCATGTGCGTGTTCTCCCTGTGTGTTCTGCATGTGTCATGTGCGTGTTCTCCCTGTGTTCTGCGTGTGTCATGTGCGTGTTCTCCCTGTGTTCTGCATGTGTCATGTGCGTGTTCTCCCTGTGTTCTGTGTGCGTCATGTGCGTGTTCTCCCTGTGTTCTGTGTGTGTCATGTGCGTGTTCTCCCTGTGTGTTCTGTATGTGTCATGTGCGTGTTCTCCCTGTGTTCTGCGTGTGTCATGTGCGTGTTCTCCCTGTGTTCTGTATGTGTCATGTGCGTGTTCTCCCTGTGTTCTGCGTGTCATGTGCGTGTTCTCCCTGTGTTCTGTGTGCGTCATGTGCGTGTTCTCCCTGTGTTCTGCGTGTGTCATGTGCGCGTTCTCCCTGTGTGTTCTGCATGTGTCATGTGCGTGTTCTCCCTGTGTTCTGCGTGTGTCATGTGCGTGTTCTCCCTGTGTTCTGTGTGCGTCATGTGCGTGTTCTCCCTGTGTTCTGTGTGCGTCATGTGCGTGTTCTCCCTGTGTTCTGTGTGCGTCATGTGCGTGTTCTCCCTGTGTTCTGTGTGTGTCATGTGCGTGTTCTCCCTGTGTTCTGTGTGTGTCATGTGCGTGTTCTCCCTGTGTTCTGCATGTGTCATGTGCGTGTTCTCCCTGTGTCATGTGCGTGTTCTCCCTGTGTTCTGTGTGTGTCATGTGCGTGTTCTCCCTGTGTGTTCTGCGTGTCATGTCAGAATCAGAATCAGAATCATTTATTAATGGCCACACAACAAGTTGGTGGAATATGTTTCCAGTACAGCAAGAAATGCTCACATCTTCTGTGTCTGTTGCAGAACAAAACAAATTTACAACACACACAACAGAGAAATATCCAGTTATGAACAGGATCGGTTTAGACTCCGAATGGCAACGGGAAAGAAACTATTCTTGAATCTGACAGATTTGGATATGATGGACCTGTAGCGCCTCCCGGAGGGCAGGAGTTTGAACAGATTATTGGCAGGATGTGTGGGGTCTGAGGTGATTCTTTTGGCTCTGTGTGATGCGTCTGTGATAAAGTGTCTATGGAGGGGAGAGTGTGACCAATGATTTTAGATGATTTGTTTACAATACGCTGGAGTTTGTTTTGTGAATGTGAGTCCAAATTACCGAACCAGACTATTATTGATGAAGTGAGAACGCTTTCAATTATTGCTGTGTAAAAGTGGAGAAGGATGTTGTGTCTGATTCTGAATTTTTTCAATTGTCTGAGGAAAAACAGTCTTTTATTGGCTTTTTTGTATGTTTCGTTTGAATGCTGTTTCCATTTTAGTGAGTAATTGATGTGGGTACCAAGGAATTTGACGGTCTCTGTAGTGGTGAATGTTTCGTTATCAATTGTGATTGGTGTTTTCTGTGAAGGGGAGCGTGCAAAATCAATTATGAGTTCCTTTGTTTTAGATGTATTGAGGAGCAAGTTGTTACTTTGACACCAGGAGCTACATGAGAAATCTGCTTACGGTAATGACTTTCATTATTGTCAGAGATGAGTCCAATTATTGTTGTGTCATCAGCATATTTGAATAAAGATACAGAGTTGTGGGTGGATGTCAGTGAGTTGGTGTAGAGAGAGAACAGCCAGGGAGAGAGAACACACCCCTGGGGAACACCGGTGCTGAGGGTCAGAGGCTGGGATGAGAGGCCACTCATCCTGACCTGCTGCGTTCTCTCTGACAGGAAGCTCCTGATCCAGTGGCATAGGGTGAGAGGAATGTTCATGTCCAGCAGTTTGTGGAAGAGTTTGACCGGGTCGATGGTGTTGAAGGCGGAGCTAAAGTCCAGAAACAGTACACGGGCACAGGTGTGAGGAGTCTCCAAGTGGTGTAGTATCCGGTGAAGAGCCAGGTTCACCGCATCCTCTACTGACCTATTAGCTCGGTAGGCAAACTGGTGACTGTCCATTTGGTGTGTGGTGAAGTCTTTGAGGTGAGAGAGTATGATGCGTTCAAATGATTTCATGACAACAGAAGTGAGAGCAATTGGTCTGTAGTCATTGAGGCAAGTTACTTTATTAGTTTTCGGGGAAGGAATAATGACAGAATCCTTGAAACACTTTGGTACGAAGCACTGATGGAGAGAATAGTTGAAGATAGTGGTGTATATTGGGGCTAACTGGGATGCACAATGTTTTAGAACAGTTGGGTTTACCCCATCAGGTCCAGCTGCTTTCCCTTTTTTGTTCTTGTAAAAAGAAGCTCTCACCTCCTCCTCCATGTGCGTGTTCTCCCTGTGTTCTGTGTGTGTCATGTGCGTGTTCTCCCTGTGTTCTGCGTGTGTCATGTGCGTGTTCTCCCTGTGTTCTGCGTGTGTCATGTGCGTGTTCTCCCTGTGTTCTGCGTGTGTCATGTGCGTGTTCTCCCTGTGTTCTGCGTGTGTCATGTGCGTGTTCTCCCTGTGTTCTGCGTGTGTCATGTGCGTGTTCTCCCTGTGTTCTGCGTGTGTCATGTGCGTGTTCTCCCTGTGTTCTGCATGTGTCATGTGCGTGTTCTCCCTGTGTTCTGCGTGTGTCATGTGCGTGTTCTCCCTGTGTTCTGCGTGTGTCATGTGCGTGTTCTCCCTGTGTTCTGCGTGTGTCATGTGCGTGTTCTCCCTGTGTTCTGCGTGTGTCATGTGCGTGTTCTCCCTGTGTTCTGCGTGTGTCATGTGCGTTTTCCCCTGTGTTCTGCGTGTGTCATGTGCGTGTTCTCCCTGTGTTCTGCGTGTGTCATGTGCGTGTTCTCCCTGTGTTCTGCGTGTGTCATGTGCGTGTTCTCCCTGTGTTCTGCATGTGTCATGTGCGTGTTCTCCCTGTGTTCTGCGTGTGTCATGTGCGTGTTCTCCCTGTGTTCTGTGTGTGTCATGTGCATGTTCTCTCTGTGTTCTGCGTGTGTCATGTGCGTGTTCTCCCTGTGTTCTGCGTGTGTCATGTGCGTGTTCTCCCTGTGTTCTGCATGTGTCATGTGCGTGTTCTCCCTGTGTTCTGCGTGTCATGTCGTGTTCTCCCTGTGTTCTGCGTGTGTCATGTGCGTGTTCTCCCTGTGTTCTGCATGTGTCATGTGCGTGTTCTCCCTGTGTTCTGCATGTGTCATGTGCGTGTTCTCCCTGTGTTCTGCGTGTGTCATGTGCGTGTTCTCCCTGTGTTCTGCTTGTGTCATGTGCGTGTTCTCCCTGTGTTCTGCGTGTGTCATGTGCGTGTTCTCCCTGTGTTCTGCGTGTGTCATGTGCGTGTTCTCCCTGTGATATCGGTGTGTCATGTGCGTGGTCTCCCTGTGTTGTGAGTGTGTCATGTGCGTGTTCTCCCTGTGTTCTGCGTGTGTCATGTGCGTGTTCTCCCTGTGTTCTGCGTGTGTCATGTGCGTGTTCTCCCTGTGTTCTGTGTGTGTCATGTGCGTGTTCTCCCTGTGTTCTGTGTGTGTCATGTGCGTGTTCTCCCTGTGTTCTGTGTGTGTCATGTGCGTGTTCTCCCTGTGTTCTGCGTGTGTCATGTGCGTGTTCTCCCTGTGTTCTGCGTGTGTCATGTGCGTGTTCTCCCTGTGTTCTGCATGTGTCATGTGCATGTTCTCCCTGTGTTCTGCGTGTGTCATGTGCGTTTTCCCCTGTGTTCTGCGTGTGTCATGTGCGTGTTCTCCCTGTGTTCTGCGTGTGTCATGTGCGTGTTCTCCCTGTGTTCTGCATGTGTCATGTGCGTGTTCTCCCTGTGTTCTGCGTGTGTCATGTGCGTGTTCTCCCTGTGTTCTGCGTGTGTCATGTGCGTGTTCTCCCTGTGTTCTGCATGTGTCATGTGCGTGTTCTCCCTGTGTTCTGCATGTGTCATGTGCGTGTTCTCCCTGTGTTCTGCATGTGTCATGTGCGTGTTCTCCCTGTGTTCTGTGTGTGTCATGTGCGTGTTCTCCCTGTGTTCTGTGTGTGTCATGTGCGTGTTCTCCCTGTGTTCTGTGTGTGTCATGTGCGTGTTCTCCCTGTGTTCTGCATGTGTCATGTGCGTGTTCTCCCTGTGTTCTGCGTGTGTCATGTGCGTGTTCTCCCTGTGCAGGTACTGGCACGGGGATAACCTCCCGTTCGACGGCCCTGGTGGGATCCTCGCTCACGCCTTCTTCCCCAGGACCCACCGACAAGGAGACGTTCACTTCGACTACGACGAGGCCTGGACCCTTGGGAACCACATGGGTAAAAGAGGAGGACAGGAGGAGGAGAGGAGGAGAGGAGGAGAGGAGGAGGAGGAGAGGAGGAGGAGAGGAGGAGAGGAGGAGAGAGGAGGAGAGGGGAGGAGGAGAGGAGGAGCGGGGGGGGAGGAGGATAGGAGGAGAGGGGAGGAGGAGGAGAGGAGGAGAGGGGAGGAGGAGAGTGGGGGGAGGAGGAGAGGAGGAGAGGGGAGGAGGAGGAGCGGAGGAGACGAGGAGAGGAGGAAGAGGAGGAGAGGGGAGAGGGGAGGAGGAGAGGAGGAGAGGGGGAGAGAGGGGAGGAGGAGAGGAGGAGGAGAGGGGAGGAGGAGAGGAGGAGGAGAGGAGGAGAGGAGGAGGAGGAGAGGAGGAGGAGAGGAGGAGAGAGGAGGAGAGGGGAGGAGGAGAGGAGGAGAGGGGGAGGAGGAGAGGAGGAGAGGGGAGGAGGAGGAGAGGGGAGGAGGAGGAGAGGAGGAGAGGGGGAGAGAGGGGAGGAGGAGAGGAGGAGGAGAGGAGGAGAGGGGAGGAGGAGAGGGGAGGAGGAGAGGAGGAGGGGCGGGGTGGAGGAGAGGGGAAGAGGAGGAGGAGGAGGAGGAAGAGGAGAGGAGGAGGAGAGGAGGAGAGGAGAGGAGGAGAGAGGTGGAGAGGAGAAGAGGAGGAGAGGAGGAGAGGAGGAGGAGGAGGAGGAGAGGTGGTGGACGAGGAGAGGAGGAGGAAGAGGAGAGGAGGAGGAGAGGAGGAGGAGAGGAGAGGTGGAGAGGAGAGGAGGAGGAGAGGAGGAGGAGAGGTGGAGAGGAGAGGAGAGGAGGAGAGGGGAAGAGGAGGAGAGGAGGAGGAGAGGAGGAGAGGAGGTGGAGAAGAGAGGAGGAGGAGAGGAGAGGAGGAGGAGAGGAGAGGAGGAGAGGGGAAGAGGAGGAGGAGGAGGAGAGGGGAAGAGGAGGAGGAGGAGAGGTGGAGAGGAGAGGAGGAGGAGAGGAGGAGAGGAGAGGGGAAGAGGAGGAGGAGAGGAGGAGGAGGAGAGGAGGAGGAGAGGTAGAGAGTATTGGAGTATGATATGAGCAGAGGGGAGGGGTAGGAGGAGAGGAGCTGAATGAGGAGAGGAGGAGGAGAGGGGGTGGAGAGGAGGAGGAGAGGAGCAGAGGGGAGGAGGAGGAGGAGAGGAGGAGGAGGAGGAGAGGAGGTGGAGAGGAGGACAGAGAAGAGAATATATGTCTCAGATTTTTTACCCTTATCTCCTCCTCTCCTCTCTCCTCCTCCTTCTCTTCTCCTCCTCTCCTCTCTTCTCCTCCTCCTCTCCTCTCTCCTCCTCCTTCTCTTCTCCTCCTCTCTCTCCTCCTCTCCTCTCCTCTCTCCTCCTCCTCCTCCTCCCTCTCTCCCCTCTCCTCCTCCTCTCCTCCTCCTTCTCTCTCTCCTCCTCTCCTCTCTTCTCCTTTCCTCCTCTCCTCCTCCTCTCCCCCTCTCCCCCTCTCCTCCCCTCTTCCCTCTCCTCCTCCTCTCCTCCTCCTCCTCTCTCTTCTCCTCCTCTCCTCTCTTCTGCTTTCCTCCTCCTCCTCCTCCTCTTCCTCTCCTCCTCCTCTCCTCCTCCTCCTCTTCTCCTCCTCCTCCTCTCCTCCTCTCCTCCTCCTCCTCCTCCTCCTCTCCTCCTCCTTCTCTTATCCTCCTCTCCTCTCTTCTCCTTTCCTCCTCTCCTCCTCCTCTTCCCCTCTCCTCCTCCTCTCCTCCTCCTCCTCCTCCTCTCCCCCTCTCCACCTCTCCTCCTATCCTCGCTTCTCCTTTCGTCCTCCTCCTCCCCCTCTCCTCCTCCTCCTCTCCTCCTCCTCTCCTCCTCCTCCTTTCCTCCTCCTCCTCCTCCTCCTCTCCTCCTCCTCCTCCTCCTCCCTCCTCTCTCCTCCTCCCTTCTCCTCCTCCTCCTTTCCTCCTCCTCCTCCTCCTCTCCTCCTCTCCACCTCCTCCTCCTCTCCACCTCTCCTCCTCCTCCTCTCCCCCTCTCCCCCTCTCCCCCTCTCCTCCTCCTCTCCTCCTCCTCAGGCACAGACCTCCTGCAGGTGGCGGCTCATGAGTTCGGTCATGTCCTGGGGCTCCAACACTCCCCTGAACCCGGCGCCATCATGTCGGCCTTTTACTCCTTCTCCTCCCCCCCGAACCTGAGCGACGACGACCGCCGAGGGATCCAGTACCTGTACGGAGCCCGGCCCCCGCCCCGCTTCAGCCTGGGCACTGCCACACCTGCTGCACTCCGCCGCACACCCGCCAGCCAAGGTCGCCCGAGACCAACGAGATCCTGACGCCGGGGTGAGTGGCACCTGCAGGAGGGAGGGCATCTGAACTTTTCTATTTCCTCTGTTTTGTTCCATGGAATCAAGATCTGGAACATAAATAACGGACCAATCAGACGCTCTTCATTCCCCGAGGCCCCCTCTCTAAATGCGTTAGCAAGTAACAGGTTTGATTGACAGCCTCAAGCTTCGCTGCCATAAGTAAGTTCCCTTCCCGCTTCCCCCGAAAGTGACGATTTCTGAAATAAAATGACAAAATATCTCAGTCACAATATCTAATGTGACTAGAATCTTGAACGAGCAGAATTTAACGAGCAGAAAGTAAAGTGAATTTGGTTAAATTAGACTCTGTTAAGTTGTTCGTGACGAACAGAACAAACAACATAAAATCAAAGTGACTTAAACTCTTTAAAGCTCAAAGTTTCTTCTTCTTGTGCAGAATCAGGTAAATCCAGTGTCCTGCAGGTGCAGAGTATCATCATCCATAGTCCGTATATATGATGCATCAGCTCTGCCAGGAGGAGGCGCCTAAGCATTTGAACCTCCTCACCTCATGATTGGCTCTTGTGTTGCTATGATACTCGCTGGAGGATTTCCAAATATGGATCTGGCTCCGAGATTTGCTCCTGCAACTGCGTGGGCAACAGGAGCCTCATGTGAGCGACGCTGTGGGAGACGTCACAGTCACTTAGTCCACTCAGAGGTATATGGACCATGGCGGTTCAGATCTGTAGAATCCTGCGCTGTGGATTGGTTGGCCTCCGGGCCTGTCACTCACT
>CM068358.1:40359318-40411818 GCA_034769755.1 Odontamblyopus lacepedii
CCTGTTTTATGTTTTATAGTGAAGAAAATATGAACAAATAATAATGATCTGCACATTAGAGTTTAAAATAACGACACAAAAACAATATTTCTGTTTTCTCAGAGGAACAAATCCAAACGTGTGAGATTAAAGCAGAACAAACCTTCCTGAGCTTCAGGGCGAAGGGCGACAGAGAGTTTTGTTCCTGAAACAGAAGGAGCCACAGTCAGAACCTCAGAACCTCAGAACCTCCTCCCTCCTCCCTTCTCTCTCCTCCCTCCTCCCTTCTCTCTCCTCCCTCCTCCCTTCTCTCTCCTCCCTCCTCCCTTCTCTCTCCTCCCTCCTCCCTTCTCTCTCCTCCCTCCTCCCTTCTCCCTCCTCCCTTCTCCCTCCTCCCTCCTCCCTCCTCCTCTCCCGCATCTCTCTCCTCCCTCCTCCCTTCACTCTCCTCCCTCCTCCCCTGTCGCGCCTCCCTCCGCCCACCTCGCTCCGCCCTTCTCTCTCCTCCCTTCTCTATCCTCCCTCCTCCCGTCTCTCTCCTCCCTCCTCCCTTCTCTCCCTCCCTTCTCTCTCCTCCTCCCTCCTCCTTCTCTCTCCTCCTCCTCCTCATCCTTTCTCTCTCTCCCTCCTCCTTCTCTCTCCTCCCTCCTCCCTTCTCTCCTCTCTCCTCCCTCCTCCCTTCTCTCTCCCTCCCTCTGTCCTTCTCTCTCCTCCCTCCTCCCTTCTCTCTCTCCTCCTCCTCCCTCCTCCCTCCTCCCTTTCTCCTCCTCCCTCCTCCCTCCTCCCTTCTCCTCCTCCCTTCTCTCTCCTCCTCCTTCTCCCTCCTCCCTCCTCCCTTCTCCTCCTTCCTCTCTCCTCCCTTCTCCTTCTCTCCTCCTCCTCCTCCTCCTTCTCTCTCCTCCCTTCTCCCTTCTCTCTCCTCCCTCCTCCCTCCTCCCTTCTCCCTTCTCTCTCCTCCCTCCTCCCTCCTCCCTTCTCTCTCCTCCCTTCTCTCTCCTCCCTCCTCCCTCCTCCCTTCTCTCTCCTCCCTCCTCCCTTCTCTCTCCTCCCTTCTCCCTTCTCTCTCCTCCCTCCTCCCTTCTCTCTCCTCCCTCCTCCCTTCTCTCTCCTCCCTCCTCCCTTCTCTCTCCTCCCTCCTCCCTACTCACTTCTCTCTCCTCCCCTTCTCTCTCCTCCCTTCTCTCTCCTCCCTTCTCACTACTCCCTCCTCCCTTCTCCCTTCTCTCTCTCTTCCCCCCTCCCTCCTCCTTCTCTCACTCCCTTCTCTCTATCCTCCCTACTCCCTCCCTCCCTCCTCCCTTCTCCCTTCTCTCTCCCTCCCTCCTCCCTTCTCCCTTCTCTCCTCCCTCCTCCCTTCTCCCTTCTCTCTCCTCCTCCTCCCTCCTCCCTTCTCCCTCCTCCCTCCTCCCTCCTCCCTTCTCTCAACTCCCATCTCTCTCCTCCCTCCTCCCTTCTCTCTCCTCCCTCCTCCCTTCTCTCTCCTCCTCCTCCCTCCTCCCTTCTCTCCTCCTCCTCCTTCTCCCTTCTCCTTCTCTCTCCTCCCTTCTCCTTCTCTCTCCTCCTCCTCCTCTCTCCTCCTCCTCCCTCCTCCCTTCTCCCTTCTCTCTCCTCCCTCCTCCCTTCTCCCTCCTCCCTCCTCCCTTCTCCCTTCTCTCTCCTCCCTCCTCCCTTCTCTCTCCTCCCTCCTCCCTCCTCCCTCCTCCCTTCTCCCTCCTCCCTCCTCCCTTCTCCCTTCTCTCTCCTCCCTTCTCCCTTCTCTCTCCTCCCTCCTCTCTCCTCCCTCCTCCCTCCTCCCTTCTCCCTTCTCTCTCCTCCCTCCTCACTCCTCCCTCCTCCCTCCTCCCTCCTCCCTTCTCCCTTCTCTCTCCTCCCTTCTCCCTTCTCTCTCCTCCCTCCTCGCTCCTCCCTACTCCCTCCTCCCTTCTCCCTTCTCTCTCCTCCCTCCTCCCTTCTCCCTCCTCCCTCCTCCCTTCTCCCTTCTCTCTCCTCCCTCCTCCCTTCTCTCTCCTCCCTCCTCCCTTCTCCCTCCTCCCTCCTCCCTCCTCCCTTCTCTCTCCTCCCTCCTCCCTCCTCCCTTCTCCCTCCTCCCTCCTCCCTTCTCTCTCCTCCCTCCTCCCTCCTCCCTTCTCTCTCCTCCCTCCTCCCTCCTCCCTCCTCCCTTCTCCCTTCTCCCTCCTCCCTTCTCCCTCCTCCCTCCTCCCTTCTCCCTTCTCCCTCCTCCCTTCTCTCTCCTCCCTCCTCCCTCCTCCCTCCTCCCTTCTCCCTCCTCCCTCCTTCTCCCTCCTCCTCTATCCCTTCTCTCTCCTCCCTCCTCTCCCTTCTCCCTCCTCCCTCCTCCCTTCTCCCGCTTCCTCCCTTCTCCCTCCTCCCTTCTCCCTCCTCCCTTCTCTCTCCTTCTCCTCCTTCTCCTTCTCCTCCTCCCTTCTCTCTCTCCCTCCTCCCTTCTCCCTCCTCCTTCTCCTCCTCTCCTCCTCCCTTCTCCCTTCTCCCTCCTCCCTTCTCCTCTCCACTCCCTCCTCCCTCCTCTCTCCCTCCCCTCCCTTCTCCTTCTCTCCTTCTCTCTCCTCCTCCTCCCTTCTCCACTTCTCCCTTCTCTCTCCTCCCTTCTCCTTCTCTCCTCCTCCCTCCTCTGCCACTCCTCCCTCCCTCCTCCTCCCTTCTCGCTCTCTCCCTCCCTCCTCCCTCCTCCCTCCTTCCCTCCCTCCCCTTCTCTCCTTCCTCTCTCCTCCCTCCTCCCTTCTCCTCTCCTCCCCTCCCCCTCCCATCTCCCTCCTCCCTCCTCCCTCCCTCCCTTCTCTCTCCCTCCCTCCTCCCTCCTCCCTTCTCCTCCTCCCTCCTTCTCCTTCTCCTTCTCTCCTCCTCCTCCCTCCTCTCCTCCTCCCTCCCTTCTCTCTCCTCCCTCTCTCCTCCCTCTCCCTCCTCTCTCCTCCTCTCATCTCCCTCCTCCCTTCTCTCTCCTCCCTCCTCCTTCTCCCTCCTCCCTCCCTCATCTCCCTTCTCCCTTCTCTCCTTCTCCCTCCTCCCTCCTCCTCTCCTCCCTCCTCCCTCCTCCCTTCTCGTCTCCTCCCTCCTCCCTTCTCTCTCCTCCCTCCTCCCTTCTCCCTCCTGCCTCCTCCCTTCTCACTCCTCCCTCCCTCCTCTCCTCCCTTCTCTCTCCTCCCTCCTCCCTTCCTCCCTCTCCCTTCTCTCTCTCTCCCTCCTCCCTTCTCTCTCCCCTCCCTCCTCCCTTCTCTCTCCTCCCTACTCACTCCTCTCTCCTCCCTCCTCCCTCCTCCCTTCTCCCTCCTCCCTTCTCACTCCTCCCTCCTCCCTTCTCTCTCTCCCTTCTCCTTCTCTCCTCTCCTCCCTCCTCCCTCCTCCTTCTCTCCTCCTCCTCCTCCTCACCTCCTCTCTCCTCCCTCCTCCCTCCTCCCTTCTCTCTCCTCCCTCCCACTCCTTCTCTCTCCTCCCTCCTCCCTTCTCCTCTCCTTCTATCCCTCCTCCTCCTCCCTCCTCCCGTCTCTCTCCTCCCTCCTCCCTTCTCTCTCCTCCCTCCTCCCTCCTCCCTTCTCCCTCCTCCCTTCTCTCTCCTCCCTTCTCTCTCCTCCCTCCTCCCTTCTCTCTCCTCCCTCCTCCCTTCTCTCTCCTCCCTCCTCCCTTCTCTCTCCTCCCTCCTCCCTTCTCTCTCCTCCCTCCTCCCTCCTCCCTCCTCCCTTCTCTCTCCTCCCTCCTCCCTCCTCCCTTCTCCCTCCTCCCTTCTCCCTTCTCTCTCCTCCCTCCTCCCTTCTCTCTCCTCCCTCCTCCCTTCTCTCCCTCCTCCCTTCTCCCTTCTCTCTCCTCCCTCCTCCCTCCTCCCTCCTCTCCTCCTCTCCTCCTCCCTTCTCCTCCTCCCTCCTCTCTCCTCCTTCTCCTTCTCTCTCCTCCCTCCTCCCTACTCTCTCCTCCCTCCTCCTTCTCTCCTCCTCCCTCCTCCCTTCTCCCTCCTCCCTCCTCTCTCCTCCCTCCTCCATACTCCCTCGTCCCTTCTCCATCCTCCCTTCTCTCTCCTCCCTCCTCCCTTCTCTCTCCTCCCTCCTCCCTTCTCCCTCCTCCCTTCTCCCTCCTCCCTCCTCCCTTCTCCCTTCTCGCTCCTCCCTCCTCCCTCCTCCCTCCTCCCTCCTCCCTCCTCTCTCCTCCCTCCTCCCTCCTCCCTCCTCCCTTCTCCCTCCTCCTCCTCTCTCCTCCCTCCTCCTCCTCCCTCCTCCCTCTCTCTCCTCCCTCCTCCCTCCTCCTCCTCCCTCCTCCCTCTCCTCCTTCCTCCTCCTCCTCTCTCCTCCTCCTCCCTTCTCTCTCTCTCCTCCCTTCTCCCTTCTCCCTTCTCCCTTCTCCCTTCTCCCTTCTCCCTTCTCCCTCCTCCTCCTCCTCCCTCCTCTCCTCCTCCCTCCTCCCTCCTCCCTCCTCCCTCCTCCCTACTCCCTTCTCCCTCCTCCCTCCTCCCTCCTCCCTCCTCCCTCCTCCCTCCTCCCTTCTCCCTCCTCCCTTCTCCCTCCTCCCTCCTCCCTCCTCCCTTCTCTCTCCTCCCTCCTCCCTCCTTCTCCCTCCTCCTCTCCTCCCTCCTCCCTCCTCTCCTCCTCCCTCCTCCCTCCTCCCTCCTCCCTCCTCCCTCCTCCCTCCTCCCTCCTCCCTTCTCCCTCCTCCCTCTCCTCCTCCTCCCTCCTCCCTTCTCCTCCTCCCTCCTCCCTTCTCCCTTCTCTCCTCCTCCTCCTCTCTCCTCCCTCCTCCCTCCTCCCTTCTCCCTTCTCTCTCCTCCCTCCTCCCTTCTCCCTCCTCCCTCCTCCGTCCGACCTCCTCCCTTCTCTCTCCTCCCTCCTCCCTCCTCCTTCTCTCTCCTCCTCCCTCCTCCCTCTTCTCCCTCCTCCTCCTCCTCCCTCCTCCCTTCTCCTCCTCCCCTTCCTCCTCCTCCCTCCTCCCCTTCTCCCTTCTCTCCTCCTCCCTCCTCCCTTCCTCCTCCCTCCTCCTTCTCCTCCTCTCTCCTCCCTCCTCCCTTCTCTCTCCTCCCTCCTCTCTCCTCCCTCCTCCTCCTCTCTCCTCCTCCCTCCTCCTCTCCTCCTCCTCCCTCTTCTCTCCTCCCCCTCCTCCTCCTCCTCCTCCTCCTCCTCCCTCCTCTCCTCCTCCTCCCTCCTCCTCCTCCCTTCTCCCTCCTCCTCCTCCCTTCTCCCTCCTCCCTCCTCCTCCTCCTCCTCCCTTCCTCTCTACCCCTCCTCCTCCTCCTCCTCCCTCCTCCCTCCTCCCTCCTCCCTCCTCCCTCCTCCCTCCTCCCTCCTCCCTCCTCCCTCCGGCCCGGTGATGTTCCGTACCAGCGAGTGGAGCAGGACGTGGGTCCGACTGCAGCTCAGGAGCTCAGAGCCGCTGGAGCTGAACACGAAGCGCCTCTGAAACCAACGGGCGCAGAAACAACAGGGTTAAACTCCCGGAGACCTGAGAGACACGAATGTGACGAGCGGAGGGAGAAACCTGCAGGCCGACGCCCGGGCCGAGCTCCGAGCAGCAGCGAGGAGAGTCCGAGCCGCAGGTCCAGTCCCACACGCACACGTGCTGCACACAGAGCCTCCATTTATGAGTTTATTTGAACAGGGACAACGCACATGAGGAAACACCTGTGGAAATGTGCCCGTCTGAGCGACAGGGAGTTTCCACCTGTCCCTGGGCGAGGTGTAAAGTGCCAACAACATACAGTAACAATACGATGAGGAAAAGAATTAGTCGGTTATGTAAAAGCACAGAGACACAATAGAAACAGTAAATATAATAAAACATTTACGTAAACAGGTCGGCAGCAGCACAAAGCGTTAACTCTGGTCACAGGTTTGATTCTCAAGTCACCGCGACTTTAACCTGTTCTTAAAGGTTCTGTGTGTCCAGCGTTGTGTGTCTGAGCTGGTTTTGTGCTCCAAAAGTGAAAAAAGCAGTTTGGCTGAATGCACTTGTTCTTAAAGGGACGACTAAGTTATTAGAGGAGGCAGATCTGGAGTTCAGATTCAGAAAGCTTCATTTATCCCGAGGGGGACTTCAGTTTGCCGTCACACACAACATCAACAGACACCAGCTCATGTGCAAACAGGGGCATAAGATGAGGTGCAAAAGGAACAAAGTGCAAGAGGTCAGATAAAAATAAAAGTGTTTCTGCGACTTTGATTAAAAAAAAGGAAAGAGGAGGTGGGGCCAAACCTGCAGGATTTAAGAAACCAGAGCAGCACCTGAAATTTGACCATATTTTCCCAATGTAGAAGTTTATGTTTAAACAGGATACTGCAGTTTAAAGAAGCACTGCGGAACATTTCTACTGTGCTGCTGCGCGACGGAGCGTTTAAAGAAGCACATGGTCCTGGTGTGAACCTCACTGTCCGATATTTACTGCGATATCGTGGGAAAACTCAGGATATTCCGATATTCTCCAGAATCCCAGACCGACTCTAAAACGCTTCAGTCGTTTGGTGCAACTTTTACTGTCATTAGGGACGGAACCAAATCCAAATCTCTGCTCCAGATTTTCACCAGATTTTTCCTTTCTGATGCTTTTTCTTTTTCATTTTTTCTTTCCTTCGTTTGTTTGCTCTTTTGTTCTTCTGTTCTTTTTCCTTCTTTTGTTCGTTTTCTCTTTCTTCTGTTCTTTTTTGTTCTTTCTTTTTCATTTTTTCAGTGTTTCTTTCTGTAGTTCTGCTCTCGTGCCTCTTTTTTTTTTTAGTTTTTTCTTTCATTCTTTCATTTGTTTCTTCCTTCTTTTGTTCATTTGTTCTTTCGTTCTTATTCCATCTCCATCTCATCGTCCCAGATTTATCCCAATATAAAACTGTGAATCTGCTCCTTTTTCCTCTAAAAATGCTTCACAGACTTAATCCACAGAATGAAGATGTAAAAGTGCTTAGAACAGTTATTTCTTCATGTCGTCTGCGCTGAAACGGAGCAAAGGATCATGGTCTATGTAGTTAAATGTTATAAAGTTAAAGGAGAACCCGGCGTGATTGTGGGTAAACTCTTCGTGTTGAGGACGTGTGGGTGAAATGTGCGTCTCACCTGTTGCTCTGCCGCTCCCACGGTGACCAGGAGCTGAGCGTCTGCGGAGAAAAGCACCTCGGTGACGCCGCGTGTGAGGTGACAGTCGAACAGCGTCCGCACCGGGATCCTGACCACAGACCACTTACTTAAGTAAAAGCACAGGGGCAAAAAATACTCAAGGAAAAGTACAAGTGTCACGTGAAGAGTGGTAAGTAAACGTGTTAAAAGGACTTGTTTTCAGAGTAAAACGTAAAAGTGTTTTGCACAGATGTTGGGATCTAATAAAGCTTCAAATGTAGAGATTTTGACACAGATTTGAGCTGAGATTTGTTCTTTTTTCCAGCTCTTTTGTTATATTTTTGTTTCCTCGAACTATGAATGTGTTAAAAATAAAGCAGGTCTCAAAGAGGAATAAAAAATACTTTTACTTCTCAGTCCTGTTCAAAATGTCGTGGAGTAGAAAGTACAGATTCTGCTCTCAAATGCACTGAAGTAAAAGGATCCACTGTAAAATGGATTTAAAGGGACAGTTTGTGTCAGCGGAGTCACATCAGCTCTGACTCACCTCCCGACAGCGTCTGAGCCGAGTTCTTCTGGTTTTGGTGCTGATGAAAGTCTCCTGGAGGCTGGAGTCATGAAAATAAAGAGTTTTTCTTCTCAAAACTACATGTGTTCAAAAGAGCGACACGTTTACGTCACAAAACGTGAACGGGGGAAAAGTCCGAGCTCAGAATCTCTTGGTGCTATTTTCTCTCCGGTCGCATCACTCTGCGCCTGTTTCACCGTTTCCTGCTCGGAAAGTTCACGACGACATGTGTGACTGTGACAGCGACGGTGAAGACGTGGCCTTTAGCTCAGAGCCAAGGGGAGATCTGTATGAACCCGAATATCCTGAAGCCCAAACTCAGCAGATGGAGTCAGAACAGCAGAGACAAGGAGGGACGAGAACCTGAAGAACCTGAAGAACCTGAAGAACCTGAAGAACCTGAAGAACCTGAAGAACCTGGAGAACCTGGAGTTTTGACCTCCCTGAAGTCGCCCCATCAAACGCAAACCTACATAAAAACTGTGTCAATCGTTTGTTCTGGAGAAAGTTCAGTTTGTGTGATTCTGGTTCTTCAGATATTCACAGTTTTATTTTGGCCGATGACGTCGTCCAGAACCTCAGAATGTGAAACAGCCTCAAAACAGGAAGAAAATGATGTCAAACGTTTGGATTTGGTTTGTGCTGTTTTGTGCTGTGACAAACTCCACAAAACTAGTGAAGAGAAACGACCTGAGGCTGAGGAAAAGTCTGTGTTATTCTAGAAAATATGAACCAAAAGCAAATGACTAAAGACTGAAACACAGGCTCGTTTTCGCCACTAGTTTTGCTGAGTTTTTAGTTTTTTTTGCAGAGTTTGTCTCCGTCAGCTGAGCAGAAATGACGTCCTATAATTACCACAGAAATAATAATGAAGAATTTTAGAAATAAATTCGCACAAATGAAACTGTCACAGCACAAAACAGCACAAATGTTTGACTCCATTTTGGGCGTTTTGGAGCATTTTTCTTCTTCCTGTGGCTCTGACCCCAGTTTGACCTGGAAAAGAATCGTTCATTTCTCCAAAACTAAAGAAGCACAAACGAAACTTTTTTCAGCACAAACGATTGACAGAGTTTTTGTAGGTTTGAGTTTGATGGGGCGACTTCACAGAGGTGGATTTTTGTTGTTCCTGGAGAATCACAAGCTCCATTTTTATACAGATTCTTCTACAGGCTCATACACTTCTGGCTGTGGCCTCACGTTCGCTCTGTGGCGTCGCGGCGTCATCGCTCTGAGCGGAAACACTCAACTACTGAAGAAAGTGTTGGATTCGTGCTTCAGCTGGAGACCTGGACATCGGGTTTGTGACGTAAACGTGTCGCCCTTTTGAACACATGTAGTTTTGAGAAGAAAAACTCTTTATTTTCATGACTCCAGCCTCCTGGACACTTTCATCAGCACCAAAACCAGAAGAACTCGGACCCTGTCGGGAGGGAAGTCAGAGCTGACGGGGACGTACAGATACATGTGAAAAACACAAACTGTCCCTTTAAGTAAAACTGTAGCTGTTCTGTGTTGTGTTCTCTGGTCAAATGCAGTTAGGCGAGTTGGGCTGATGGGCTGTTGTTCTGTTTTTGGTTAAATCCAGGTGTGTGGAGGTTGTCGGTTCCATACCCGGAGTAGGAGTCCCACACGATGACCATGGGGGAGGGGTCCGCGGTGGCGATCCAGCGTCTGTCGTCACTCACGCACACACAGCTCAGGTTCTGCCCGTGGCCCTGGAAACAAACACCAGAGGAGCTTCAGATCAGTGTAACGAGGAGCTGACGTCCTCCGGGACTCAAACCCGCGCCCTGCTCACCTGCAGGAGGTGCTGGGAGTTGGTGGTGACGTTGTAGACGACGCCCACGTTGGCGGCGGCGTACAGCACCACCTGCTGGTCGTGGTCCTGCAGGGCGAGGACGGGGAGCGAGGGCGTCCGGCCGTACACCCACTCCAGAGTCTGACAACACACATCAGAGCTGAACCAGGGAACTTTTCTGATGCACCCGGTCTCCATGGAGATCAGATCAAATCAAACTTTATTTGTATCGCACTTTTACAACATTTTAGCAATGATCAAAGTGCTTTACAGGAGTTAAAAGAACCCAAACAAAATCAGTAAAACAATAAATATGAATAAAGGCATAAAACATAAGACATAAATGATTAAAAAAAGTGGAATAAATGGGTCTGAGTTTGATTTAAAAAGTGCAAAATCATTAATAGTACGTGACACAGGAGGTAGTTCGTTCCACAGCAAAGGCAGGTCACCCCAGCGTTTATATGCAGCCACAGGGACCTCCAAAAACAAGAGTGGAGAGCCTCACATACATGTGCAGGTGCCAGGCACAGCTTTCAAAACAAAAATTAAACGTTTAAAAACAGAAACAAAAAGAGATGTTACTGTCTTGTGTGAAATGTCCCAGTGTATGGCATTACTCACTCACCTACTGCACATGTATTATTACAAAATTAAAATAAGGACTATCCCCGGGTCGCCCGGGCCTTTCTGTGTGGAGTTTGCATGTTCTCCCCGTGTCGGGATGGTTTTCCTCCCAAAAAACCTGCGGCATAAGTCTCCAGGGAGAAGAGCTCATAACTAATTGTGAGTCAATGAATTCAAATACTGTCCAATACTTCTTAAATACCAAAAGTTAATCAATTCCACAAACTAAATACAATCAGTCAATTAAACACTGTCCCACTTTAACTGTGGCTTTAACCGTATGTTTTAAACTGCACTTAACTTGTTTATTTGTTGTACGGTGACCTTGGGTGTCCAGAAAGGCACCAAATAAATCAAATGTATTATTATTATTATGATAAATGAATCTTCCATCCAGACATGCTTAGAAACGGGACCTTGAAGGCTTTGACTATGAATTAATTCCTCTGACCACCACTCACACTTCCACCCTCCACTTTCGTACTATGTGGCTGAAGTGTGCTGCTTAAGGACACAGTTTGTGTCTGTGGCGCCCCCCTGTGGTGCCTGGTGTTCCCAGCGGTGCCTCTGCTGAGCTTCTGTGACAGGATCAGCTGCTACGGCCACATGAAACTTTATTTAATTAGAGAAATGTGGGATGATGATTTGCCCTGAGGATCGGTGAGGGTCCCGGGGATATTTTCTGACTGATAAGACGTCACTGGACACCTCCATGAAGTCGCCCCATCAAACTCAAACCTGCACAAAAACTGTGTCAGTCGTTTGTGCTGCAAAAGTTTCATTTGTGTGATTCTGGTTCTTCAGATATTCAGTTTTATTTTGGTCGATGACGTCGTCCAGAACCTCAGAATGTGAAACAGCCTCAAAACAGGAAGAAAATGAGAGAAAACGTTTGTATTTGGTTTGTGCTGTTTTGTGCTGTGACAGTTTCATTTGTGTGAGTTTATTTCTAAAATTCTTCATTATTATTTCTGCTGTAATTACAGGACGTCATTTCTGCTCAGCTGACGGTGGCAGCACAAAACAGCACAAACCAAATCCAAACGTTTTCTCTCATTTTCTTCCTGTTTTGAGGCTGTTTCACACTCTGAGGTTCTGGACGCCGTCATCGGGCTGCCTGACCCCAATTTGACCTACAAAAGAATCATTAATTTCTCCAAAACTAAAGAAGCACAAACCAAAGTTTTTGCAGCACAAACGAAGCACAAACGACTGACAGAGTTTGTGTAGTTTGAGTTTGATGGGGCGACTTCAGGGTCACTGGACTAAAAAAGTTTGAGAATCCCTGATCCCTGTTACAAAAGAGACACATGATCACTTGGGATGTGCAAAAATATTGAAATATCGATATTGTATTGTTTAATTTGATGATACAGTATCGAGATCGTGAGCTGCTGTATCAAAATATTGTCAAGAATGGACTTTTTGGTATATCTGACTAAATTCTTTTGTGAAAAAGCTACAGTAGTGCTGCTTGTTTGGACAAAGGAAATCTGTTTATGCGACACCTTTAACATTTCACTGGGGTTTTTCATATTAACTTTGCACAAACTTTAGTGGTTTAATAAAGACTTTTAGTTTCACAGCCAGTATTTAATCTCTGTTATTTACTGAATCGTTTTGAATCAAAAGTGCACAGTATAGAAAAACGTATCATGTCGTGGCCGGCACTACTGTTCAAAAGTTTGGGGTCACTCAGAAATTTCCTTCTTTTTTAAAGAAAAGCACAGTTTTTTCACTGAAGATACTTTAAACTAATCAGAAACACACTCTGTACGTCTCTAATGTGGTAAATGACTATTCGAGCTGCACATGTCTGGTGTTTGGTGCAGTATCTGCACAGGTGAACAGAGGCCCATTTCACTCCAGTGTCTAATGGTACAGTGTGTTTGCTCGTTGTGTCAGAGGCTAATGGCTGATCAGAAAACCCTTGTGCAGTCATGTTAGCGCAGAGGAAAACAGTTCAGCTGGTGAGAGAAGCTATAAAACTGACCTTTGAGCAGGTCGAGTATCTGGAGCATCACATTTGTGGGGTCGATTAAACGCTCAAAATGGCCAGAAAAAGAGAACTTTCATGTGAAACTCGACAGTCTGTTCTTGTTCTTAGAAATGAAGGTTATTCTATGTGAGAAATCGCCAAGAAACTGAAGATTTCCTGCAGCGGTGTGAACTACTCCCTTCAGAGAAGAGCACAAACAGACTCTAACCAGAGAAAGAGAAGTGGGAGGCCTCACTGCACAACTGAGCAAGAAGATACATTAGAGTCTGTAGTTTAGAAACAGACGCCTCACAGGTCCTCAACTGGCAGCTCCATTAAACAGAACCTGCAAAACACCAGTGTGAACATCCACAGTGAAGAGGCGACTCCGGGATGCAGCTTCAGGGCAGAGCGGCAAAGGAAAAGCCACAACTGAGACTGACAATAAAAGAAACAGATGAATATGGACAAAAGAAACAGACACTGGACAGAGGAAGAGTGGACAGAAGTGTTATGGACAGAACCCTTTAAAATAATGACGGAAGTAGAAATCGTCGACAATTTTCAAAGGACAGACACAAAAATGAGACGAACTGAATCAGATCTGAAGGAAACACAAATGTTCATCTTATTTCAGATTCACACATAAAACTTTTGTCAGTTTAGACTCACTCACAGCGGGAAGAGGAAGCACAAACCTTTACTCGAGTAAGAGTACTGTTACACTACTTCAGAACTCTAAACTGGCTCGTACCCGGGCTGGGATGGTTGGTGTGAATATAATTGGGAAAAGAGAGTGTGAAATTGTCCGTTCTCAAGTGAATTTCTTTGCATTGTGGTGGTTTTCAAGCACGGTTTTCTGTATTTTAGAGAAACAAATTACAATATTCTCCTCTTTACTGTTACCAGGTTTCAAACTGATCGTAAAGAGGGACCCCTGGGACATTTCTTGTATAAAACTGGGACAAATGTAGTTTTGTATCAATCTTCTGGGACAGGGGACACAGGACTCAAAACTGGGACTGTCCTGGGGAAACTAGGACGTCTGGACTCATTATGTTAGTGACTAGAGCCAAGAACTCACTGAATTACCACACAAATCTGTCTCTGAACAATATTTTAACCTGCCTGTATTAAACATGGATGGACTGTTACTTCAATAAAAATATTACTCAAGTAGTAGTAGAAGCATGCTGCTAGAAAAGTACTCAGAAAAGTACAATTTCTCAGAAGTTATTACAGGGTGCCCTTCTCTTCAGTATCCTTTTACAGAATATTGAAGACAATGGTGCTTTGAGAAGATAATGATGAATTTGAAATCTTGTATTTATGGAAATTAGAATGAATGAATTTTGATTGTTTTAATGATGAAATGTGGCTAGAGTTGTAAATAGTTTCTCTAATGTATTTAATGCATTTTGTACCTGCCTGAGGACTGCAGACGGAGAGGAGTTTGGAGCTAAATCTGGCACAGAGCATCTTTTCTCTCTGAGATTAATGTTTTATGGGCACTGTCCTTGTTAAAAATTGTTTGTTTTTTTTAATCTGATTTTCAAAATCAAAAACCGGGACACCCCCGGTCTGGTGTGGTTGGTGATAATAAAATTGTGATTCGAGTGCGGAATTCAGGAAAACTGCTCTGCAAAGACCATTCATGACTAATATGAGTCGGTATAATCACATTTTCTTTGTTTTGGTCATTTTTAAGCAGCTTTTCTGTATTTTACCGAAACAAATGACGGTTTATGCCTCTTTACTGTTGGCAGGATCAGATTGGTCAAAAATAGGGACACCTGGAACATTTTATAATATTCGATAATAAAGTGTTTAAAGCTTTAAACTCACCAGTGCGCGTGTGTTGGAGGAGGACTCTTCTTTGCTTCTCGTGTTTTTAGAGAAAAGCGAGTCTCTTTTCGCGGAGTAAACCTCAGACGCAGCGCACATCTTCAGCCCGGCTCTGTTTACGTGTTAAACTGAATTTAACAGAAATTACCCACAAGTTAGCGCTCTGCTAGCTGTTTAGCTGTTAGCCTTTAGCCGGGAGTTTGCCACTGCCTAGCAACGGTTGCTAAGAGACGCCAGATCGTCCCATAAAAGGTAAAGACTTTTTTTGCCTGCAAAATATTAACCACGGGTTCTTATTATACGCCCGTTCTAAGACGGGACGTATTATGGTATGGCGCTGTCCGTCTGTCCGTCCGTCCGTCCGTCTGTCCGTCTGTCCGTCCGTCTGTGGACACTTCAAAGCTTTGAAGTCTTTGAAGCTTTGTCTTCATGAAGAGTAACTGTGATCGTTTCCATCTCTGTCCTTTTATGTTACGTGCCGTAGATCTGAACTCTCTTCTCAAATGTTCTGCTGCTGAAAGCGAGAACAACCCACATTCTCTGCTTCTTTGAGCTTTGACACATTAAAGCTTTGTAGTGTCTTTAAGTTCTGTTGCTGCGATCTGATTGGTGGAATTCCGATTCTAGAATGTGATGATGTCATACTCATACTCCTACTGCAAGAGCCAGATTTCCCTATTGATTATCCGTCCGTCCGTCTGTCCGTCTGTCTGTCCGTCTGTCCGTCTGTCTGTGGACAATTTCTTGTCCGCGCTCTAACTCCACAACCGTCTCACCTCAGGAATGTCAAACTTCCAAACTGCACCAACAATTCATCTTTAACTGGGTTTGACAAATTCTAACTTAATTCTATATACAAGAATTCGGTCGTACGGGCGTATTTTGCCCCGCTGGAGGAGCTCCTGTTAGACTATTATTATAATCCTGGAGTTAACTTCCATTAATAATAATAATAAAAACATTCTAACGATACATTCACACATTAATACTGACTAAACCAGGACTGAACCAGGACTAAACCAGGACTAAACCAGGACTGAACCAGGACTAAACCAGGACTGAACCAGGACTGAACCAGGACTAAACCAGGTCTAAACCAGGACTGAACCAAGACTAAACCAGGACTGAACCAGGACTAAACCAGGACTAAACCAGGACTGAACCAAGTCTAAACCAGGACTGAACCAGGACTAAACCAGGACTAAACCAGGACTGAACCAGGACCAAACCAGGACTGAACCAGGACCAAACCAGGACTGAACCAGGATTGAACTAGGACTAAACCAAGACTAAACCAGGTCTAAACCAGGACTGAACCAGGACTAAACCAGGACTGAACCAGGACTAAACCAGGTCTAAACCAGGACTGAACCAAGACTAAACCAGGACTGAACCAGGACTAAACCAGGACTAAACCAGGACTGAACCAAGTCTAAACCAGGACTGAACCAGGACTAAACCAGGACTGAACCAGGACCAAACCAGGACTGAACCAGGACTAAACCAGGACTGAACCAGGACCAAACCAGGACTGAACCAGGACCAAACCAGGACTGAACCAGGATTGAACTAGGACTAAACCAAGACTAAACCAGGTCTAAACCAGGACTGAACCAGGACTGAACCAGGACTAAACCAGGACTGAACCAGGTCTAAACCAGGACTGAACCAAGACCAAACCAGGACCAAACCAGGACTAAACCAGGACTAAACCAGGACTAAACCAGGACTAAACCAGGACTGAACCAAGTCTAAACCAGGTCTAAACCAGAACTGAACCAAGACTAAACCAGGACTAAACCAGGACTGAACCAAGTCTAAACCAGGACTAAACCAGGACCAAACTAGGACTAAACCAGGACTAAACCAGGACTAAACCAGGACTGAACCAGGACTAAACCAGGACTAAACCAGGATTGAACTAGGACTAAACCAAGACTAAACCAGGTCTAAACCAGGACCAAACTAGGACTAAACCAGGACTAAACCAGGACTAAACCAGGACTGAACCAGGACTAAACCAGGACTAAACCAGGATTGAACTAGGACTAAACCAAGACTAAACCAGGTCTAAACCAGGTCTAAACCAGGACTAAACCAGGACTAAACCAGGACTGCAGGACCAGCCAGTTTGCTAACGTGGATTTAATGTGAGTAACTTGATTTTTTTCAGTCTAAACACTTGTGGAGTGGTTCTTGTGAGTTTTTGTATTGGTTTGGGGTTTGATTCTTCTTGACTCTAGATGAAAGTATTAATGATTTGAATATTTGTGTTTCTCCTTCAGATTATGAACAAATAATAAAAGTGGATGTTAGTAGTTTCTCTTTTTCCTCACCAGCACCAGCCTGTAGTCACTGGCTAAATTATAATTACAGCTTAACAGGTTGCTTAAGTTTTATATATGAAAAATAACTCTTGTCTCAGCTCCTCGAGTATTTTGTTATTTCCACAGTAAACTTATATATTTCTGCCCGTTCCAATAAGCGCTCGGCTGTGCAGTTTTGTACAAAGGTCCTTTAATGATTGCCGTCCATATGAATTAAGGCATATACAGTAGAAAAAGCAGTGAGGGCCCGAGAGGAACCACAGACTTACACAGGGCCATGTCTTTGTAAACACAATAAGCACATTACACTCCCAATATTCAAGTGGAACGTATGACTTTTACTCGGTGATGCAGCGTGACAGGAGCAGACAGGGGCAGACAGGGGCAGACAGGGGCAGACAGGGGCGGGAGCAGGCAGGTGACGGGCTGGGGGGTCGTAGTTCCACTGGACGGGTGAGTGATATCTCTGCGATTACCGAGCCTAGCCACAAAAACTGGCACAAAGTTCATCGTCTTCACAGTTTTCAGCAGCGTTACTGAGTGTTTAGTTTCTCTTATTGTACAGGAATAAAATAAAACTAATAAATAACTCAATGTTTTTCTGTCCTGAATCCTGTGATGATCCTGTGTTTACTCCGGTGCTGATGTCAGACAGACACAGGCAGAACATGCAAACTCCTGCACTCCAGCTCCAGGTGCCTGCAGCTTTAAGTGAGTAAAGTCCCCAGTCACTGCTCCTGTCACTGCTCCTGTCACTGCTCCTGTCTCTGCTCCTGTCTCTGCTCCTGTCCCTGCTCCTGTCCCTGCTCCTGTCTCTGCTCCTGTCTCTGCTCCTGTCTCTGCTCCTGTCCCTGCTCCTGTCCCTGCTCCTGTCCCTGCTCCTGTCCCTGCTCCTGTCCCTGCTCCTGTCACTGCTCCTGTCTCTGCTCCTGTCACTGCTCCTGTCCCTGCTCCTGTCTCTGCTCCTGTCTCTGCTCCTGTCCCTGCTCCTGTCTCTGCTCCTGTCACTGCTCCTGTCTCTGCTCCTGTCTCTGCTCCTGTCCCTGCTCCTGTCCCTGCTCCTGTCCCTGCTCCTGTCCCTGCTCCTGTCACTGCTCCTGTCCCTGCTCCTGTCCCTGCTCCTGTCCCTGCTCCTGTCTCTGCTCCTGTCCCTGCTCCTGTCCCTGCTCCTGTCCCTGCTCCTGTCTCTGCTCCTGTCCCTGCTCCTGTCACTGCTCCTGTCACTGCTCCTGTCCCTGCTCCTGTCACTGCTCCTGTCACTGCTCCTGTCACTGCTCCTGTCCCTGCTCCTGTCCCTGCTCCTGTCCCTGCTCCTGTCTCTGCTCCTGTCACTGCTCCTGTCCCTGCTCCTGTCCCTGCTCCTGTCCCTGCTCCTGTCTCTGCTCCTGTCCCTGCTCCTGTCCCTGCTCCTGTCTCTGCTCCTGTCTCTGCTCCTGTCTCTGCTCCTGTCCCTGCTCCTGTCCCTGCTCCTGTCCCTGCTCCTGTCCCTGCTCCTGTCCCTGCTCCTGTCACTGCTCCTGTCTCTGCTCCTGTCACTGCTCCTGTCCCTGCTCCTGTCTCTGCTCCTGTCTCTGCTCCTGTCCCTGCTCCTGTCTCTGCTCCTGTCACTGCTCCTGTCTCTGCTCCTGTCTCTGCTCCTGTCCCTGCTCCTGTCCCTGCTCCTGTCCCTGCTCCTGTCCCTGCTCCTGTCACTGCTCCTGTCCCTGCTCCTGTCCCTGCTCCTGTCCCTGCTCCTGTCTCTGCTCCTGTCCCTGCTCCTGTCCCTGCTCCTGTCTCTGCTCCTGTCTCTGCTCCTGTCCCTGCTCCTGTCACTGCTCCTGTCACTGCTCCTGTCCCTGCTCCTGTCTCTGCTCCTGTCACTGCTCCTGTCACTGCTCCTGTCCCTGCTCCTGTCCCTGCTCCTGTCCCTGCTCCTGTCTCTGCTCCTGTCACTGCTCCTGTCCCTGCTCCTGTCCCTGCTCCTGTCCCTGCTCCTGTCTCTGCTCCTGTCACTGCTCCTGTCACTGCTCCTGTCCCTGCTCCTGTCTCTGCTCCTGTCCCTGCTCCTGTCTCTGCTCCTGTCACTGCTCCTGTCCCTGCTCCTGTCCCTGCTCCTGTCTCTGCTCCTGTCCCTGCTCCTGTCACTGCCCCTGTCCCTGCTCCTGTCCCTGCTCCTGTCACTGCTCCTGTCCCTGCTCCTGTCCCTGCTCCTGTCCCTGCTCCTGTCCCTGCTCCTGTCTCTGCTCCTGTCACTGCTCCTGTCACTGCTCCTGTCCTGTGTTCTGTACACGTATTTACACGCGGCTTTATTCAGGCAAACAGAGACCTGCCTGCACCAGTAGGGGGCAGCGCTGTGGGGACCTTCAGGACGATAACAGGAACACGTTTTTAACCCGTTTCTGCTGCTTCATTTTAAAACAGAGCTGCTTTTACCTGTGTCACTGTGTCTCTTTGAGCCGTCGATCCGTCTGAGCCTTTGCACAGTTTGAGTTTCTAAATGTTTTTCACTGCGAATAACGGCATAAACGAATGGTCCGGTTAGTCGGCGCAGCTCTGTTGCTTCGCCTGGAACGTTCCACAGTACGATGCCATTTATCTATCTCCACGGAGACAATCGGATGACTGAAGTTCCAGGTCAGGTCTGTGGAAAGGGCGAGCTCGCACACAGTAAGAATGCCTGATTTTAGAGCAGGGGTCTCCAGTGTCTCCACCCCCTTTAGCTCTTGGAATTCTATGTATTTCATAAGAAGTAAAATTTGATTCGTTACCATTGTAAATGTTTCGTTTAATGCCTGTCTTGGTGCACCGATAAATTGATAATGATTTATGTTTTAGAAGCATCTAACTGTTCCCTATCTAATAATAATAATAATAATAATAATACATTTTATTTCTTAGGCACCGTTCTGGACACCCAAGGTCGCCTTTAACAACATAAACTAATTAAATATGATTAAAACATACAGTTAAAAGCCACAGTTAAAGTGCAACAGTATTTAATTGATTGATTGTGTTTAGTATTTATTAATGTATTAGACAGTATTTGAATTGAATGATTGTATTTCATTGATTTACAGGTGTGAACAGGTGTGTTTTGAGTTTGGATTTGAAAGGCCGTGGATTTATCTTTACTCACTTTCTTTGCGACTGCTGAAATTGGGAGCTCTGCGGCATTTTTGTTGTGTAAAGGAGCTCACCGGAGACGCATGGTTCAGAGGCGTCTTTGAGCAACAAAAACAGCTGTAACTAAACAGACGCAGGCACATTAATGTCACACTGTGGAACGTTTCAGGTAAAGCATTCACATCATTAACATCCCCATGGATTCGTGTGTACAGTGATTTTCTTAATAGTGAATAGTTATTCCAGTAAATGGTTGCAGCTGTGTTTGGAAGTCCTGCTTCATGTGAGGGGGAGTGTGGAGGCTGCGGCGCTGTCTCCCCCTGCTGGTGCGTCCCCGTAAAGACGCCTGTTCATGAGCGGCACGTTCACTACAATAATGTGCCCGAAGCAGGTTTATACAGTCTGGTCCAGAACTGGTCCATTTTGTCCATTTTCAGATCCCAGTTTTAGTCAGATCTGTGCAGAAGATCCTCCTGTAGTCTGGTTGTGATCCTCCTGTAGTCCTGCGCTGTAGACCCAGGTTCAGATCTGGAGTCTGTGGGTGCAGAGGGCACTGGAGGTGGCGTAGTTGGCTGGAGAATACATCGTAGTTTGTGTGCGTGTTCTAAAATCTCAGAGGGTTTTTGAAATAAATCTCCAAACTGCTGCTCCACAAACGTCGAACCTTCTCATTATCTGTCCGGGATCAGCTCCACAAACTCGTCACATCGATCTTATGGCTTAAAGTCCTTTCAGCGGAAACTCCCTCGTCTTTGGGGTTCGATAATGGCTCCACTTTCTGAAGATACTGCGAGAAAATCCTGTGACTTTAGTTTATTTCCCCAGACAGAAGCGGCTGAACTTTGTGCCAGTTTTGGTTTCACGTGGATAGGCCCAGAAACACACACCTGCACCTGACAGTTACCGCAGAGTTCTGACCTGTCTCCATCTTAAACCACAGACTGTATAAAGATAAATATTTTAAGACCGAAATGACGGGGCTCCAGCAGCAGGAACAGAGACGGGAGACGATATTTCGATGGAGCCGAATCGCTTCCGTGTTTACTTCCTGTTTGTCCATTTACATTTAAACCAGAGCGACTCTGCGACGAGAACATGAGGTTTGTACAGAGCTGAGGGTCGAGCGGCTGTTGAGGTCGTGGAGATGAGAGATCTGAGCAAACAGACTTAACGCAGAGGAGGAGCAGAGCAGGAGGTGGAGGAGCAGAGCAGGAGGTGGAGGAGGTCTGATGTCTCATAAACAGGTGGAGTTATTGGAGGGTGAGCCCACACAGGGTCAGGAGGACGAGGAGGTGGAGGAGGTGGAGGAGGCGGAGGAGGTGGAGGAGGAGGTCTCACTTCTTCCCATCGCTCTCTGAAGAGACACAGAAACACAGAGGAGTTATGGATGACGGTTGTGACACAAATCGAATGAAAGAGGAGAGAGCTGTACCAGAGGAGTGTCCGGCGCTCTGCTGCCCCGACACCAGAGACCGAGAACTCAGACCTGAGACACAGACAGGGGGCAGTATGAGGCACACTTTAGTTATATGAAATAAAACATGAGGTCTGCAGGCTCACCTGTGTAAGTCTCACCTGTTTAAGGGCCTCACCTGTACAGGTCATACTCTCACCTGTACAGGTCATACTCTCACCTGTACAGGTCGTATCTCACCTGTACAGGTCATACTCTCACCTGTACAGGTCATACTCTCACCTGTACAGGTCGTATCTCACCTGTACAGGACATACTCTCACCTGTACAGGACATACTCTCACCTGTACAGGTCATACTCTCACCTGTACAGGTCATACTCTCACCTGTACAGGACATACTCTCACCTGTACAGGTCATACTCTCACCTGTACAGGTCATACTCTCACCTGTACAGGTCATACTCTCACTTGTACAGGTCATACTCTCACCTGTACAGGTCATACTCTCACTTGTACAGGTCATACTCTCACCTGTACAGGTCATACTCTCACTTGTACAGGTCATACTCTCACCTATACAGGTCATACTCTCACTTGTACAGGTCATACTCTCACCTATACAGGTCATACTCTCACCTGTACAGGACATACTCTCACCTGTACAGGTCATACTCTCACCTGTACAGGACATACTCTCACCTGTACAGGACATACTCTCACCTGTACAGGTCATACTCTCACCTGTACAGGTCATACTCTCACCTGTACAGGTCATACTCTCACCTGTACAGGTCATACTCTCACCTGTACAGGTCATACTCTCACCTGTACAGGTCATACTCTCACCTGTACAGGTCATACTCTCACCTGTACAGGTCATACTCTCACCTGTACAGGACATACTCTCACCTGTACAGGACATACTCTCACCTGTACAGGACATACTCTCACCTGTACAGGTCATACTCTCACCTGTACAGGTCATACTCTCACCTGTACAGGTCATACTCTCACCTGTACAGGACATACTCTCACCTGTACAGGACATACTCTCACCTGTACAGGTCATACTCTCACCTGTACAGGTCATACTCTCACCTGTACAGGTCATACTCTCACCTGTACAGGACATACTCTCACCTGTACAGGTCATACTCTCACCTGTACAGGTCATACTCTCACCTGTACAGGACATACTCTCACCTGTACAGGACATACTCTCACCTGTACAGGACATACTCTCACCTGTACAGGTCATACTCTCACCTGTACAGGACATACTCTCACCTGTACAGGTCATACTCTCACCTGTACAGGTCATACTCTCACCTGTACAGGACATACTCTCACCTGTACAGGTCATACTCTCACCTGTACAGGACATACTCTCACCTGTACAGGACATACTCTCACCTGTACAGGACATACTCTCACCTGTACAGGACATACTCTCACCTGTACAGGTCATACTCTCACCTGTACAGGTCATACTCTCACCTGTACAGGACATACTCTCACCTGTACAGGTCATACTCTCACCTGTACAGGACATACTCTCACCTGTACAGGTCATACTCTCACCTGTACAGGTCATACTCTCACCTGTACAGGTCATACTCTCACCTGTACAGGACATACTCTCACCTGTACAGGACATACTCTCACCTGTACAGGTCATACTCTCACCTGTACAGGTCATACTCTCACCTGTACAGGACATACTCTCACCTGTGTACAGGTGGTATCTCACCTGTGTACAGGTCATATCTCACCTGTGTACAGGTCATACTCTCACCTGTACAGGTCATACCTCACCTGTACAGGTCATACTCTCACCTGTACAGGTCATATCTCACCTGTGTACAGGTCATACTCTCACCTGTACAGGTCATACCTCACCTGTACAGGTCATACTCTCACCTGTACAGGTCATACCTCACCTGTACAGGTCATACCTCACCTGTACAGGTCATACTCTCACCTGTACAGGTCATACTCTCACCTGTACAGGACATACTCTCACCTGTACAGGTCATACTCTCACCTGTACAGGACATACTCTCACCTGTACAGGTCATACTCTCACCTGTACAGGACATACTCTCACCTGTACAGGTCATACTCTCACCTGTACAGGACATACTCTCACCTGTACAGGTCATACTCTCACCTGTACAGGACATACTCTCACCTGTACAGGTCATACTCTCACCTGTACAGGTCATACTCTCACCTGTACAGGACATACTCTCACCTGTGTACAGGTGGTATCTCACCTGTGTACAGGTCATACCTCACCTGTGTACAGGTGGTATCTCACCTGTGTACAGGTGGTATCTCACCTGTGTACAGGTGGTATCTCACCTGTGTACGGGTGGTATCTCACCTGTGTACAGGTCATATCTCACCTGTGTACAGGTCATACTCTCACCTGTACAGGACATACTCTCACCTGTACAGGTCATACCTCACCTGTACAGGTCATACTCTCACCTGTACAGGACATACTCTCACCTGTACAGGTCATACCTCACCTGTACAGGTCATACTCTCACCTGTGTACAGGTGGTATCTCACCTGTGTACAGGTCGTATCTCACCTGTGTACAGGTCGTATCTCACCTGTGTACAGGTCGTATCTCACCTGTGTACAGGTCATACCTCACCTGTGTACAGGTCGTATCTCACCTGTGTACAGGTGGTATCTCACCTGTGTACAGGTGGTATCTCACCTGTGTACAGGTCATACCTCACCTGTGTACGGGTGGTATCTCACCTGTGTACAGGTCATATCTCACCTGTGTACAGGTCATACTCTCACCTGTACAGGACATACTCTCACCTGTACAGGACATACTCTCACCTGTACAGGTCATACCTCACCTGTACAGGTCATACTCTCACCTGTACAGGTCATACTCTCACCTGTGTACAGGTCGTATCTCACCTGTGTACAGGTCGTATCTCACCTGTGTACAGGTCATACCTCACCTGTGTACAGGTCGTATCTCACCTGTGTACAGGTCATACTCTCACCTGTACAGGACATACTCTCACCTGTACAGGTCATACCTCACCTGTACAGGTCATACCTCACCTGTACAGGTCATACTCTCACCTGTACAGGTCATACTCTCACCTGTGTACAGGTCGTATCTCACCTGTGTACAGGTCGTATCTCACCTGTGTACAGGTCGTATCTCACCTGTGTACAGGTCATACCTCACCTGTGTACAGGTGGTATCTCACCTGTGTACAGGTCGTATCTCACCTGTGTACAGGTGGTATCTCACCTGTGTACAGGTCATACCTCACCTGTGTACAGGTCGTATCTCACCTGTGTACAGGTGGTATCTCACCTGTGTACAGGTGGTATCTCACCTGTGTACAGGTCGTATCTCACCTGTGTACAGGTCGTATCTCACCTGTGTACAGGTGGTATCTCACCTGTGTACAGGTCATATCTCACCTGTGTACAGGTCATATCTCACCTGTGTACAGGTGGTATCTCACCTGTGTACAGGTCATATCTCACCTGTGTACAGGTGGTATCTCACCTGTGTACAGGTCGTATCTCACCTGTGTACAGGTCGTATCTCACCTGTGTACAGGTCGTATCTCACCTGTGTACAGGTGGTATCTCACCTGTGTACAGGTGGTATCTCACCTGTGTACAGGTCATACCTCACCTGTGTACAGGTGGTATCTCACCTGTGTACAGGTCATATCTCACCTGTGTACAGGTCGTATCTCACCTGTGTACAGGTGGTATCTCACCTGTGTACAGGTGGTATCTCACCTGTGTACAGGTCGTATCTCACCTGTGTACAGGTGGTATCTCACCTGTGTACAGGTCGTATCTCACCTGTGTACAGGTCATATCTCACCTGTGTACAGGTTGTATCTCACCTGTGTACAGGTGGTATCTCACCTGTGTACAGGTCATATCTCACCTGTGTACAGGTCGTACTGCGGCTGCACCAGGCTGTAGCTCAGTCCCAGGGCAGAGTGGTGACTGTGGAGGTGACGTCCAAACGACACGTTGGTCCTGTCCGAGTCTGCCTCCGGAGAGCCCTTCTCCCCGGGCTGAAGAGACACAGGTGAGACGACAGGTTAGAGTACAGGTAAATATACAGGTGAGACTACAGGTGAATATACAGGTGAGACTACAGGTGAGACTACAGGTAAAACTACAGGTGAATATACAGGTAAAACTACAGGTAAAACTACAGGTGAATATACAGGTGAATATACAGGTGAATATACAGGTGAATATACAGGTAAAACTACAGGTGAATATACAGGTGAATATACAGGTAAAACTACAGGTAAAACTACAGTGAGCCCTTCTTCTTGGGCTGAAGAGACACATACAGGTCAGTACAGGTAACCAGTGTTGTTAAGTAACTAAATCCACTCTCAGGATCCACATTCAGAGTTTGTGTTTTCCGGGGCAGATTTAAAGGAGTGAGTCTAGATCGTCTTTTGAGCCCCAAACCCGTGAGAGTAAACCCCGTGGAACACTCACGGCCGGAGACTTCCCGTGGCACTGGTGAGTCTGAGGCAGCAGCTCTAACCCTGTGGAGTCTGCGTGTTTGGTGCTGACAGCGCCCCCTCTGGTCACGGCGCCCTCCTGCTCCTCTCGCCCGGCCGTCTTCCCGTACAGAGGGTAATGGAAACCTGCAGGAAACACGCGTGAACATGGAAAACCGAGACTAATATTTACCTAAAGTCTAAACCAGGACTAAACCAGGACTAAACCAGGACGAAACCAGGACAAAAACAGAACTAAACCAGGAGTAAACCAGGACTAAACCAGGACTAAACCAGGACGAAACCAGGACTAAACCAGGACTAAACCAGGATGAAACCAGGACAAAACCAGGACGAAACCAGAACTAAACCAGGAGTAAACCAGGACTAAACCAGGACGAAACCAAGTCTTAACCAAAACTAAACCAGGACGAAACCAGGACGAAACCAGGACTAAACCAGGACGAAACCAAGTCTTAACCAGGACTAAACCAGGACTAAACCAGGATGAAACCAAGTCTAAACCAAGTCTAAACCAAGTCTAAACCAGGACGAAACCAGGACGAAACCAGGACGAAACCAGGACTAAACCAGGACTAAACCAGGACGAAACCAGGACGAAACCAGGACGAAACCGAGTCTAAACCAAGTCTAAACCAGGACTAAACCAGGACTAATGTAGGACTTTAACAGCACCAAATCAGGTAAAACTGAATGTGGTGCGTTCCCGTGTCACAGGTGAGTCTCTGTAATTCCTGGAACTGTCCACATGAAACAGAAACTGGCTCAAAGCTCAGACTCTTTTCTGGGATAATTTTTTTCACAGTCGCTTCAGAAAGTGGAGCCATTATTCAGCCCCAAAGACGTGAATGTTTCAGGTCAAAGGACTTTAAACCATGAGATGAATAAGACACATTTGAGGAGCTGATCTTAAACAAAGATTCATCATTTGTGGATCGGACGTTTGGAGGTTTCTTTCAAAAACAGTGCCCGGTGTAGAGTTTGTGCCTGACCTGGGTAGGAGTGCACCAGGGTGGGGGACAGGCCCCTGTAGCTGCCCGCAGACGGCTCACTGATGCTGGGCAGGTAGGGCGGGTAGGCGGGGGGGTGGTACTGGGCGTAAGGCTGCGGCGACGGAGGGGACACGGCCGCCCTGGCGCTCTGGCTGTCCTCGCACAGCGCCCCCTGGTGGTCCTGCTCCTCGCCCGCCTTCCCCTCTCGGTCCTGGGCCCCGGGCGTGAGCTCCGGAGAGCCCCCCGGCTCCTCCTCGCTGTACTTGCCGTGGACGAAGCTCCTCCACGCGCCGCCGTCTGAGGACTGAACTCAACACACACAGTTTCCTCAAGCACTCAGCGGAGGGACTTTAATACACCCACGGTCACCATGGCAATTAACTATTCAAAACAAATGATTTTATCATTGGAATGGCCAAAAGACCTGCGTGAAGTCGCCCCATCAAACGCAAACCGACACAAAAACTATGCCAATCGTTTGTGCTTCGTTTGTGCTGCAAAAAGTTTTGTGCTTCTTTAGTTTTGGAGAAATTAACGATTCTTTTACAGGTCAAACTGGGGTCAGACCCACAGGAAGAAGAAAAATGCTCGAAAACGCCCAAAATGGAGTCAATCGTTTGTGCTGTTTTGTGCTGTGACAAACTCTGCAAAACTAGTGGCGAAAACGAAGAATTTTCCACAGCCTCAGATCGTTTCTCTTCTCTAGTTTTGTGGAGTTTGTCTCCGTCAGCTGAGCAGAAATGACGTCCTGTAATTACCACAGAAATAATAATGAAGAATTTTAGAAATAAACTCACAGAAATGAAACTGTCACAGCACAAAACAGCACAAACCAAATACAAACGTTTGACATCATTTTCTTCCTGTTTTGAGGCTGTTTCACATTCTGAGGTTCTGGACGACGTCATCGACCAAAATAAAACTGTGAATATCTGAAGAACCAGAATCACAAACTGAACTTTTTGCAGCACAAACGAAGCACAAACGTTGGACATAGTTTTTGTGCAGGTTTGCGTTTGATGGGGCGACTTCGCGCAGGTGGCCAAAAGTCAAACGGAAACTGAAGCCCAGGAATGAAAACTGAATCTTACTGTCGGTGTTGTGCTTTAGTCCTGTCGGCTCTGGTCTCTACAGCAGGAAACGTGTCCAGACTCTTTGTCTCTGTGTGATTTATACTTCTTAAGATGGAGCGTTAAGAGTGGATTTCACTGACAAACAGGTGTGCAAAAATACCGATATATCGCCTCATTTAATGCAGTGGCCCCAAACCCCGGACCGTTTGGTACCAGACCAAAGAATAAATAACTCACATTATTTCTGTTTTATTTATTATCCGAGTCTGAACGATGTTTTATTTTGAAAAAATGACCAAATTCTCTCCATCCATCTGTGATTCACTCGAGTCTTTCGAAACATTTATTATTATATTCACAGAATACCACAGTTTTCATGTTCATATCATTTTATTTAGTTGTAAAAGGAAACATGTCTGACAATAAACCGTTCTGTGGGGCAAAAAGGCTGGAGAGCGCTGGTTTAATGTGATGATACAGGATCGATATCGTGGCCTGCTGTATCGATAAATCGAGTATTTGATATGTTTTACTAAATTATTTTGTTACAGCTCCAGTTTTGTTGCATGTTCAGTGGAAAGAAACTCGTTTGACATTTTCACTGTTTGAATGAGTAAAATGGACTTTTAGTATTTTAACCATGATTTAGAATTTATTTTTTATGAACCGTATCAAATCGTTTTGAAATATATCGTATCGAGGCAAAGATGCACTGTATAGAGATACGTTTTGTATCGTTGCCTGTGTATCGAGATATCGTATCGTATCAGCAGTTTCTTAATGATACTGACAGCAGGACAGGTGTTTGTCTCACAGATAAAACTTTCATTTCAAAGCCTCATTATTCAGAAAATAACACCACAAACTGAACTGATCTGCATAAAACCACTGAGGACTTGGTTATTTATTCATATTGTTTTAGCATTTGCTTTGAGACACAAACACCTTTGTAAACGTGTCCTCCAGGTTTTATATTATGTCCTACACAATTACCGTTCTGAAAAGCTCTCGCTGAAAACAGTCGGGAAAAGCTGAAACTTCTAAACGAGTGAATGAGTCAAATACGTTTAAGTTTGTTCGGATTTGTTTGGGCGTTTCACCTCTGGAATATGGACATCAGTCCGGTCGCCGCTGCGTCTCAGACCCGAGCACAGCTGATCGTCCAATCACGAAGGAGCTCATTGGTTTTTACGTAACAGACATTAAAGTTGAACTCCGGCACGTTTGAAGCTAAAGTCCATTGCTAAAGATGGTCAAATAGTGTCAGAAGCCAAAAAACGCCCAAAACACTCGATCGCCGATGTCGTTTCTTCCCATTTATTTACCAGAATTATATTTTTTGAAAACGCTAAAAAAAATACATTTCCGAACTATTTTCTTTCAACATCTTTCAGTTTCTCTTCTTCTCCGTCAGGAGTCGATTCTCACTTGTTGCTTCTGGAGTCGGCGATCGAGTCTTTTGGGCTTTGGCCTGTGCAGTGGGAAATCAGCAGAGGGAAGTGTGAGGTGCTTATAAAGTTGTTTTCTAACGTTTCCAGACACTAATGAGTGAACCAGGCAGAGCGTTTGGTTTGTTAGACTCGTGGCTGTTGTCAGATGGGTTAAAGTGGAGTTAAGCTTCTTCAGTGTGAAGCAAATTGGTGTTTTATGTGGAAGTTCAGAACTTGTCCCCATCACTACACTAGTTCAGAACTTGCCCCCATCACTACACTAGTTCAGAACTTGTCCCCATCACTACACTAGTTCAGAACTTGCCCCATCACTACACTAGTTCAGAACTTGCCCCATCACTACACTAGTTCAGAACTTGCCCCATCACTACACTAGTTCAGAACTTGCCCCCATCACTACACTAGTTCAGAACTTGCCCCATCACTACACTAGTTCAGAACTTGCCCCCATCACTACACTAGTTCAGAACTTGCCCCATCACTACACTAGTTCAGAACTTGCCCCCATCACTACACTAGTTCAGAACTTGCCCCATCACTACACTAGTTCAGAACTTGTCCCCATCACTACACTAGTTCAGAACTTGCCCCATCACTACACTAGTTCAGAACTTGCCCCATCACTACACTAGTTCAGAACTTGCCCCCATCACTACACTAGTTCAGAACTTGCCCCATCACTACACTAGTTCAGAACTTGCCCCCATCACTACACTAGTTCAGAACTTGCCCCCATCACTACACTAGTTCAGAACTTGCCCCATCACTACACTAGTTCAGAACTTGCCCCATCACTACACTAGTTCAGAACTTGCCCCCATCTCTACACTAGTTCAGAACTTGCCCCATCACTACACTAGTTCAGAACTTGTCCCCATCACTACACTAGTTCAGAACTTGCCCCCATCACTACACTAGTTCAGAACTTGCCCCATCACTACACTAGTTCAGAACTTGTCCCCATCACTACACTAGTTCAGAACTTGCCCCCATCACTACACTAGTTCAGAACTTGCCCCCATCTCTACACTAGTTCAGAACTTGCCCCATCACTACACTAGTTCAGAACTTGTCCCCATCACTACACTAGTTCAGAACTTGCCCCATCACTACACTAGTTCAGAACTTGCCCCCATCACTACACTAGTTCAGAACTTGCCCCATCTCTACACTAGTTCAGAACTTGCCCCATCACTACACTAGTTCAGAACTTGTCCCCATCACTACACTAGTTCAGAACTTGCCCCATCACTACACTAGTTCAGAACTTGCCCCATCACTACACTAGTTCAGAACTTGCCCCCATCACTACACTAGTTCAGAACTTGCCCCATCACTACACTAGTTCAGAACTTGCCCCATCACTACACTAGTTCAGAACTTGTCCCCATCACTACACTAGTTCAGAACTTGCCCCCATCACTACACTAGTTCAGAACTTGCCCCCATCACTACACTAGTTCAGAACTTGCCCCATCACTACACTAGTTCAGAACTTGTCCCCATCACTACACTAGTTCAGAACTTGCCCCATCACTACACTAGTTCAGAACTTGCCCCATCACTACACTAGTTCAGAACTTGCCCCCATCACTACACTAGTTCAGAACTTGCCCCATCACTACACTAGTTCAGAACTTGTCCCCATCACTACACTAGTTCAGAACTTGCCCCCATCACTACACTAGTTCAGAACTTGTCCCCATCACTACACTAGTTCAGAAATTGCCCCCATCACTACACTAGTTCAGAACTTGCCCCCATCACTACACTAGTTCAGAACTTGCCCCCATCACTGCACTAGTTCAGAACTTGCCCCCATCACTGCACTAGTTCAGAACTTGCCCCATCACTACACTAGTTCAGAACTTGCCCCCATCACTACACTAGTTCAGAACTTGCCCCCATCACTACACTAGTTTGTTGCCTTGACAGACTCAGTGCCACAGTGAGATCTCCACCGAGGAAACACTGATCTGTGCCGTTTTTTGGCTTCTGACAGAATTCCACCACCTCTAGCAACGGACTTTAGCTTCAGATGTGCTGGAGTTCAACTTTAACCGTCTCAGTTTCTGCCTTTTGCCTTTGCACGACTCCTTATTTTTGGCACATGATCCAAAGTACAGAAGAGCACAGGAACTGCCAAATAAGGGTCAAACGTCAATTCTGAGCTCAGTATTTTTCACAATATTTATTCACACAATAAAGGAGCTCTCAATATTCCCAAAATGATATGAACTCCTTTTTGACCAAACATGAGGCTAAGGCGTTCTGCCTCTGTCGGGCAGAATATCCATGACGCAGACGCAGCCGTGAGACACGATGGAGATTCTGGAGTTTGTGGACTCACAAATGTCATGGTAATTTGTGTAAAAAGTTTCCCTGTTGTCAGTGAAAATCTGTAACTCTCTGTTTTGACCCTGCTGAACACACCAGAGCTGCAGGTTGTGCATGAACCTTTAGCTGCTGTAGAAATGAAACTGACCTCGGCCATGAAAATCAAAAGTGTTTTGTATTTATAACTTTAATTCATTCATAATTCCCACCGCTGTTTAACGACGGGAAACTCTTCGTCTCAGAGCCACAGAGAACAGCCTCGGATCTGGGTGAGATGAGGATGGAGCATGACGACAGCAGCAGCCAATCACAGCGCACCACAGCAGCAGGCAGCCAATCAGAGCGCAGGATGTGGCGGCAGGTGAGGCGTCCATTTTAAAATGTCTCACACAAATTAAACACAGCTTAAGTATGTACCACCAGAAAGAGACGAGGAGGAAAACGTTCAGACGCAGCCAGGGGTGGAACGGCCAGAGCTCGTTCAGGATTCCGACGCGACTCCAGATCGTGAGCTCGACTAACGCCGACGTCACCAACAGGAAGACGTTTGGAAACCTGCGAGGAAACGACACTGGGCTCGAGCGACTGTGATCAGACCCACTGAAGTAAATGTGACGGTAAAATAAAGACTGCAGACTTATGTGCTTATGTAACAGATAATACTCCCTACAAACCCACTGAAGTAAACATGAACATAGGGCTGAGGGAACATAGGGCTGAGGGAACATAGGGCTGAGGGAACATAGGGCTGAGGGAACATAGGGCTGAGGAAACATAGAGCTGAGGAAACATAGAGCTGAGGGAACATAAGGCTGAGGAACATAAGGCTGAGGAACATAGGGCTGAGGGAACATAGGACTGAGGGAACATAGAGCTGAGGAACATAGAGCTGAGGGAACATAGGAGGGAACATAGAGCTGAGGGAACATAGAGCTGAGGAACATAGAGCTGAGGGAACATAGAGCTGAGGGAACATAGGAGGGAACATAGAGCTGAGGGAACATAGGGCTGAGGGAACATAGGGCTGAGGAAACATAGAGCTGAGGAAACATAGGGCTGAGGGAACATAGGACTGAGGGAACATAGGACTGAGGGAACATAGAGCTGAAGTAACATAAGGCTGAGGAACATAGGGCTGAGGGAACATAGGACTGAGGGAACATAGGACTGAGGGAACATAGGACTGAGGGAACATAGAGCTGAGGGAACATAGAGCTGAGGGAACATAGAGCTGAGGAACATAGAGCTGAGGGAACATAGAGCTGAGGGAACATAGAGCTGAGGGAACATAGGAGGGAACATAGAGCTGAGGGAACATAGAGCTGAGGAACATAGGGCTGAGGGAACATAGGGCTGAGGGAACATAGGAGGGAACATAGAGCTGAGGAACATAGAGCTGAGGGAACATAGAGCTGAGGGAACATAGAGCTGAGGGAACATAGAGCTGAGGAACATAGGGCTGAGGGAACATAGGGCTGAGGGAACATAGGAGGGAACATAGAGCTGAGGAACATAGGGCTGAGGGAACATAGGACTGAGGAACATAGGGCTGAGGGAACATAGGGCTGAGGGAACATAGGGCTGAGGGAACATAGGGCTGAGGGAACATAGAGCTGAGGAACATAGGGCTGAGGGAACATAGAGCTGAGGAACATAGGGCTGAGGGAACATAGAGCTGAGGAACATAGGGCTGAGGGAACATAGAGCTGAGGAACATAGGGCTGAGGAACATAGGGCTGAGGGAACATAGGGCTGAGGGAACATAGGAGGGAACATAGAGCTGAGGGAACATAGGGCTGAGGGAACATAGGAGGGAACATAGAGCTGAGGAACATAGGGCTGAGGGAACATAGGACTGAGGAACATAGGGCTGAGGGAACATAGGACTGAGGAACATAGGGCTGAGGGAACATAGGGCTGAGGGAACATAGAGCTGAGGAACATAGGGCTGAGGAACATAGAGCTGAGGAACATAGGACTGAGGAACATAGGGCTGAGGAACATAGGGCTGAGGAACATAGGACTGAGGAACATAGGGCTGAGGAACATAGGGCTGAGGAACATAGGACTGAGGAACATAGGACTGAGGAACATAGAGCTGAGGAACATAGGGCTGAGGAACATAGAGCTGAGAAACATAGGACTGACGAACATAGGGCTGAGGAACATAGGGCTGAGGAACATAGGGCTGAGGAACATAGGGCTGAGGAACATAGAGCTGAGGAACAGAGGGCTGAGGAACATAGGGCTGAGGAACATAGGGCTGAGGAACATAGGGCTGAGGAACATAGAGCTGAGGAACATAGAGCTGAGGGAACATAGAGCTGAGGAACATAGGGCTGAGGAACATAGGGCTGAGGGAACATAGAGCTGAGGGAACATAGGAGGGAACATAGAGCTGAGGGAACATAGAGCTGAGGAACATAGGGCTGAGGGAACATAGTACTGAGGAACATAGGGCTGAGGGAACATAGAGCTGAGGGAACATAGGAGGGAACATAGAGCTGAGGGAACATAGAGCTGAGGAACATAGGGCTGAGGAACATAGGGCTGAGGAACATAGGGCTGAGGAACATAGGACTGAGGAACATAGAGCTGAGGAACATAGGGCTGAGGAACATAGAGCTGAGAAACATAGGACTGACGAACATAGGGCTGAGGAACATAGGGCTGAGGAACATAGAGCTGAGGAACAGAGGGCTGAGGAACATAGGGCTGAGGAACATAGAGCTGAGGAACATAGGACTGAGGAACATAGTACTGAGGAACATAGGGCTGAGGGAACATAGAGCTGAGGGAACATAGGAGGGAACATAGAGCTGAGGGAACATAGAGCTGAGGAACATAGGGCTGAGGGAACATAGTACTGAGGAACATAGGGCTGAGGGAACATAGAGCTGAGGGAACATAGGACTGAGGAACATAGGACTGAGGAACATAGAGCTGAGGAACATAGGACTGAGGAACATAGGACTGAGGAACATAGAGCTGAGGAACATAGGACTGAGGAACATAGGACTGAGGAACATAGGGCTGAGGAACATAGGGCTGAGGAACATAGGACTGAGGAACATAGGACTGAGGAACATAGGGCTGAGGAACATAGGGCTGAGGAACATAGGGCTGAGAAACATAGGGCTGAGGAACATAGGACTGAGGAACATAGAGCTGAGGAACAGAGGGCTGAGGAACATAGGGCTGAGGAACATAGAGCTGAGGAACATAGTACTGAGGAACATAGGGCTGAGGGAACATAGAGCTGAGGGAACATAGGAGGGAACATAGAGCTGAGGAACATAGGGCTGAGGGAACATAGTACTGAGGAACATAGGGCTGAGGGAACATAGAGCTGAGGGAACATAGAGCTGAGGAACATAGGGCTGAGGAACATAGGGCTGAGGAACATAGGGCTGAGGAACATAGGACTGAGGAACATAGGGCTGAGGAACATAGGGCTGAGGAACATAGGACTGAGGAACATAGAGCTGAGGAACATAGGACTGAGGAACATAGGACTGAGGAACATAGGGCTGAGGGAACATAGAGCTGAGGGAACATAGGAGGGAACATAGAGCTGAGGGAACATAGAGCTGAGGAACATAGGGCTGAAAAACATAGGGCTGAGGAACATAGGGCTGAGGAACATAGAGCTGAGGAACATAGGACTGAGGAACATAGGACTGAGGAACATAGGACTGAGGAACATAGGACTGAGGAACATAGGGCTGAGGAACATAGATCTGAGGGAACATAGGACTGAGGAACATAGGACTGAGGAACATAGGGCTGAGGGACCATAGAGCTGAGGGGACATAGGAGGAACATAGAGCTGAGGAACATAGAGCTGAGGAACATAGGGCTGAGGAACATAGGGCTGAGGAACATAGGGCTGAGGAACATAGGACTGAGGAACATAGGGCTGAGGAACATAGGGCTGAGGAACATAGGACTGAGGAACATAGGGCTGAGGAACATAGGCCTGAGGAACATAGGACTGAGGAACATAGAGCTGAGGAACATAGGGCTGAGGAACATAGGGGTGAGGAACATAGTACTGAGGAACATAGAGCTGAGGAACATAGGGCTGAGGAACATAGGGGTGAGGGACATAGTACTGAGGAACATAGGACTGAGGAACATAGGGGTGAGGAACATAGGGGTGAGGAACATAGTACTGAGGAACATAGGGCTGAGGAACATAGGACTGAGGAACATAGAGCTGAGGAACATAGGGCTGGGGAACATAGGGCTGAGGAACATAGGGCTGAGGAACATAGGACTGAGGAACATAGGGCTGAGGAACATAGAGCTGAGGAACATAAGACTGAGGAACATAGGGCTGAGGAACATAGGGCTGAGGAACATAGGGCTGAGGAACATAGGGCTGAGGAACATAGGACTGAGGAACATAGGACTGACGAACATAGGACTGAGGAACATAGGACTGAGGAACATAGGGCTGAGGGAACATAGAGCTGAGGGAACATAGGAATGAGGAACATAGGACTGAGGAACATAGGACTGAGGAACATAGGGCTGAGGGAACATAGAGCTGAGGGAACATAGGAGGGAACATAGAGCTGAGGGAACATAGAGCTGAGGAACATAGGGCTGAGGAACATAGGGCTGAGGAACATAGGACTGAGGAACATAGGACTGAGGAACATAGGGCTGAGGAACATAGGACTGAGGAACATAGAGCTGAGGAACATAGGGCTGAGGAACATAGGGGTGAGGAACATAGTACTGAGGAACATAGAGCTGAGGAACATAGGGCTGAGGAACATAGGGGTGAGGGACATAGTACTGAGGAACATAGGACTGAGGAACATAGGGGTGAGGAACATAGGGGTGAGGAACATAGTACTGAGGAACATAGGGCTGAGGAACATAGGACTGAGGAACATAGAGCTGAGGAACATAGGGCTGGGGAACATAGGGCTGAGGAACATAGGGCTGAGGAACATAGGACTGAGGAACATAGGGCTGAGGAACATAGAGCTGAGGAACATAAGACTGAGGAACATAGGGCTGAGGAACATAGGGCTGAGGAACATAGGGCTGAGGAACATAGGGCTGAGGAACATAGGACTGAGGAACATAGGACTGAGGAACATAGGACTGAGGAACATAGGACTGAGGAACATAGGGCTGAGGGAACATAGAGCTGAGGGAACATAGGACTGAGGAACATAGGACTGAGGAACATAGGGCTGAGGGAACATAGAGCTGAGGGAACATAGGAGGGAACATAGAGCTGAGGGAACATAGAGCTGAGGAACATAGGGCTGAGGAACATAGGACTGAGGAACATAGAGCTGAGGAACATAGGGCTGAGGAACATAGGGGTGAGGAACATAGTACTGAGGAACATAGAGCTGAGGAACATAGGGCTGAGGAACATAGGGGTGAGGAACATAGGACTGAGGAACATAGGGCTGAGGAACATAGAGCTGAGGAACATAGGGCTGAGGAACATAGGACTGAGGAACATAGGACTGAGGAACATAGGGCTGAGGAACATAGGACTGAGGAACATAGGACTGAGGAACATAGAGCTGAGGAACATAGGGCTGAGGAACATAGGGCTGAGGAACATAGGACTGAGGAACATAGAGCTGAGGAACATAGGACTGAGGAACATAGGACTGAGGAACATAGGGCTGAGGGAACATAGAGCTGAGGGAACATAGGAGGGAACATAGAGCTGAGGGAACATAGAGCTGAGGAACATAGGGCTGAAAAACATAGGGCTGAGGAACATAGGGCTGAGGAACATAGAGCTGAGGAACATAGGACTGAGGAACATAGGACTGAGGAACATAGGACTGAGGAACATAGGACTGAGGAACATAGGGCTGAGGGAACATAGATCTGAGGGAACATAGGACTGAGGAACATAGGACTGAGGAACATAGGGCTGAGGGAACATAGAGCTGAGGGAACATAGGAGGGAACATAGAGCTGAGGGAACATAGAGCTGAGGAACATAGGGCTGAGGAACATAGGGCTGAGGAACATAGGGCTGAGGAACATAGGACTGAGGAACATAGGGCTGAGGAACATAGGGCTGAGGAACATAGGACTGAGGAACATAGGGCTGAGGAACATAGGCCTGAGGAACATAGGACTGAGGAACATAGAGCTGAGGAACATAGGGCTGAGGAACATAGGGGTGAGGAACATAGTACTGAGGAACATAGGGCTGAGGAACATAGGGGTGAGGGACATAGTACTGAGGAACATAGGACTGAGGAACATAGGGGTGAGGAACATAGGGGTGAGGAACATAGTACTGAGGAACATAGGGCTGAGGAACATAGGACTGAGGAACATAGGACTGAGGAACATAGGGCTGGGGAACATAGGGCTGAGGGACATAGGGCTGAGGAACATAGGACTGAGGAACATAGGGCTGAGGAACATAGAGCTGAGGAACATAAGACTGAGGAACATAGGGCTGAGGAACATAGGGCTGAGGAACATAGGGCTGAGGAACATAGGGCTGAGGAACATAGGACTGAGGAACATAGGACTGACGAACATAGGACTGAGGAACATAGGACTGAGGAACATAGGGCTGAGGGAACATAGAGCTGAGGGAACATAGGAATGAGGAACATAGGACTGAGGAACATAGGACTGAGGAACATAGGGCTGAGGGAACATAGAGCTGAGGGAACATAGAGCTGAGGAACATAGGGCTGAGGAACATAGGGCTGAGGAACATAGGACTGAGGAACATAGGACTGAGGAACATAGGGCTGAGGAACATAGGACTGAGGAACATAGAGCTGAGGAACATAGGGCTGAGGAACATAGGGGTGAGGAACATAGTACTGAGGAACATAGAGCTGAGGAACATAGGGCTGAGGAACATAGGGGTGAGACACATAGTACTGAGGAACATAGGACTGAGGAACATAGGGGTGAGGAACATAGAGCTGAGGAACATAGGGCTGGGGAACATAGGGCTGAGGAACATAGGGCTGAGGAACATAGGACTGAGGAACATAGGGCTGAGGAACATAGAGCTGAGGAACATAAGACTGAGGAACATAGGGCTGAGGAACATAGGGCTGAGGAACATAGGGCTGAGGAACATAGGGCTGAGGAACATAGGACTGAGGAACATAGGACTGACGAACATAGGACTGAGGAACATAGGACTGAGGAACATAGGGCTGAGGGAACATAGAGCTGAGGGAACATAGGAATGAGGAACATAGGACTGAGGAACATAGGACTGAGGAACATAGGGCTGAGGGAACATAGAGCTGAGGGAACATAGGAGGGAACATAGAGCTGAGGGAACATAGAGCTGAGGAACATAGGGCTGAGGAACATAGGACTGAGGAACATAGAGCTGAGGAACATAGGGCTGAGGAACATAGGGGTGAGGAACATAGTACTGAGGAACATAGAGCTGAGGAACATAGGGCTGAGGAACATAGGGGTGAGGAACATAGGACTGAGGAACATAGGACTGAGGAACATAGAGCTGAGGAACATAGGGCTGAGGAACATAGGACTGAGGAACATAGGGCTGAGGAACATAGGGCTGAGGAACATAGGACTGAGGAACATAGGACTGAGGAACATAGAGCTGAGGAACATAGGGCTGAGGAACATAGGGCTGAGGAACATAGAGCTGAGGAACATAGGGCTGAGGAACATAGGACTGAGGAACATAGGACTGAGGAACATAGGGCTGAGGAACATAGGACTGAGGAACATAGGACTGAGGAACATAGAGCTGAGGAACATAGGGCTGAGGAACATAGGGCTGAGGAACATAGGACTGAGGAACATAGAGCTGAGGAACATAGGGCTGAGGAACATAGGGCTGAGGAACATAGGGCTGAGGAACATAGGACTGAGGAACATAGGGCTGAGGAACATAGGGCTGAGGAACATAGGGCTGAGGAACATAGGACTGAGGAACATAGGGCTGAGGAACATAGAGCTGAGGAACATAGGGCTGAGGAACATAGGGCTGAGGAACATAGGGCTGAGGAACATAGGACTGAGGAACATAGGACTGAGGAACATAGGACTGAGGAACATAGGGCTGAGGAACATAGGGGTGAGGAACATAGGGCTGAGGAACATAGGGGTGAGGAACATAGGGGTGAGGAACATAGGGCTGAGGAACATAGGGCTGAGGAACATAGGGCTGAGGAACATAGGACTGAGGAACATAGAGCTGAGGAACATAGGGCTGAGGAACATAGAGCTGAGGAACATAGGGCTGAGGAACATAGGGGTGAGGAACATAGGGCTGAGGAACATAGGGGTGAGGAACATAGGGGTGAGGAACATAGGACTGAGGAACATAGGGCTGAGGAACATAGGGGTGAGGAACATAGGGCTGAGGAACATAGGGGTGAGGAACATAGGGCTGAGGAACATAGGACTGAGGAACATAGAGCTGAGGAACATAGAGCTGAGGAACATAGGGCTGAGGAACATAGGGCTGAGGAACATAGGGGTGAGGAACATAGGGCTGAGGAACATAGGGGTGAGGAACATAGGGGTGAGGAACATAGGACTGAGGAACATAGTCTCCCATTGGAATTGTTGATTAGCCGAACATAACAGAACGTTACAACAGCCACGTTTACATTATGTTTTTTAATTCCGAATGAGTTGTTCTGAATTAAATACCATCCATCCATCTTCTCCTGTGTAATCCATCTGGGTCGCAGGGGCAGTTTACTGCCCAGTCCTCATAGCACCAGACCTCCCATGAACCCCTCTGCGGGTGGTGAGTGCACAGGAGGGAATTGAATACTTCAGAATTAAAATATTCTCCTCGGATTTTACATGGAAATAATAATTGTGAATTGAAGTTTCCATGGAAACTGGTTAAATCGCCTTTATTCAATTGGGCTCAGCGTCTGCGGGTGGGGAAGGTGCTGATTGGACAGCGACACGAACGTATTTACGAACGAAACGAACGAATGAAAGAAACAATGAAAGAATGAACGAGCAAATGAAAGAAAGAACAAACAAATGAAAGAAAAAGAAAGGAATGAAAAAAAGAAAAAGGAAGAAGGAATGAAAGAAAAAGGCAACAAATGAATGAAAGAACAAAAAAACGAATAAATGAATGAAAGAAACAGAAAGAATGAAAGAAAACAAACAAAAGAAAGAATGAATGAAAGAAAGAACAAAGGAAAAAGAAAGTATGAAAAAACAAAAGAACCAACAAAAGAAAGAACGAAAGAGAAAAAATTAAAGAAGGAACGAAAGAAAGAAAGAAAACACACACGGCTTTTCTGTCATCTCCGTTTGTCGTTTCGCCGCCGACACAAACACGATCAGAACTTTTCCCGCAGTGGTTCTGATAATGAAGCAGCAGCTGGAGAATTCTCTCCTCACGCTTTGAAATGAAAATGAAAAAATATTTTGAAAAGAAAGAAAATACAAGACAAATGAAAAAATGACAGGGATGAAAATGAAATTTAAAAAAAAAATTTAATTTTAAGAAAAAAGAAAACAAATGAAAAAAGGAAATAAAAAATAGAAAATCTGAACAAAATGTAAGAAAAATAAAAGACAAATGAAAAAAGTGAAATAAAAAATGAAAAAATTAGGAAAAAATGAAATGGCAAAATGACAGAAAAATGAGAGACAAATGAAAAAACGAGAAAAAAGAAAATTAAATGAAAAAATGTTACAAATCCAAACAGCAGTGGAGGAAAGTCAGAAGAGACGAGCCAACGAGCACCAACCACCGGGATTATTTTGAAGAAGAAGAAACGTTTACAGGATCCAGGAAGAAACTCATTCGGCCTTAAAATCAGAATAAACCCGCTGACTTCAGGATTAAGATGAATTCACAAGAATCATTTTCATTATGAAGTGTTTACGTGGACTTTTTAAAGAAGAATTCATTTTTATTCAGTTTTAAAGCTTCATGTAAACGCGGCAAATGACCTGGAGATGAAAAGAACTGGGACATTCTCTCACTTTTCCTACGTTTTGTCAGACTTACGACCGTGAACAGAGCCCAGAGGAAGTTTCATCGCAGGTTTCCAAACGTCTTCTGGTTTGTGACGGAAGCGTGAACAGAGATTATTCGTCCATTTCACAGTTTGGATCCTCGGCCTTAATCGTTTTTAAATAAATGTGCACAGGTTCACTCATAAATATTCGATGTACAGTAGATTTAAAGCTGCTCCTTCTGCTAACGCTGCATTATTCTGCATAAAAACTGCTGACCCTGTAGTTTAGACCTCTACAAACATGTTCTGAAATGCCCCAGTGCGTCAGATGCCCTCCCTGTGCGTCAGATGCCCTCCCCCGGGATGAGTCTGCGGTTCAGATTTCCGCCTGTGGGCCGTGCTCGGTTACACCCCTGCAGCGGTGGAAGAAAGAGCGGATTCAGAGGTCAGTGTTTGTTTGATTGTTTGATTTTAATATTATTTATGTCGACTTTGCCATATCTGGAAAAGAGCTACAGCCAATAACAGTAAAACAAGCTGGTGTGTGAAGCACGTCCGAGTCGGATTGGAAACAAAACTCTTTCCTTAAAGTGCACACGACAGGTTACACGCACATTTGCCCCTCGCCCTCTGATCGTTTGATTTTGGTTTGGAATTCGACTTCCTGGTTGGACACAGCTGCAGATGTGACGATAATCATGTAAACAAGGGCCAAAACGCGCCTAAATTACAGTTTTAATGGTCATAATTAGACTCATGAAGGTTTAAAGTGTCAGATAAAGTCCTTCCTTGTGCATAAAATCTGTATTTTAGATTTTTTTTTATGTTGATGTCCTAAACAGAGGGATTCTGTTTTTTTTAATTCATTGCTACTTCCTGTGTTTTTGTACTTTTCTTCCACGTTTTCCCACTTAAAGGACGTAAACTATGCTGAATATTTAGTACAAACTGAATTTTACAAGCCTGAACACGCCTGTCATGTGCACTTTAATTTAAAGCAGGTCAGATTTGGCATTTACAGAAACACTGGCACCACTAAAAGTACAATACAACGGTACATTGTGCAAAAGACGTAGAGTCCCGAGGCAGCGGCACACGGATGGTACATGCTTAGACGAGCGACTGCGAGATGGCGATGGGCGCGGGGTGACCAAGTACAGATGGAGCAGCCATTCCGGAGCCACACACAAATCCATGGACAGTTTCTGGAGATGGCGGATGGGTCGAACGGGCTAAACGGGTGAAACGGGCGAGCTTAAAAGAGGGCGGGGCTTTAGCAGCTTCAGCACGACATTCGGGCCGAGTCCACACGGATAAAGATCAGTCCACGTCCATCAGATCCGCACGAAACGCTTCACGAACTGTTCATTTACGGATACGACGGCTCCGTTCGCCGACGTGTGCGCTGTGTCGCCACGGTAACGGCTGAACATTCCTCCACAGACACACATGTAGAACGTGTCTGCAAAGTGTCAGCTCTGACGCTCATATTAAATCCTGCGAAAACCATTTGGAGTCAGATAAAACCTCAGCCTCAGGTGACCAGGACTGACTTTTAACGTTTAAGATGGTGAAATCTCAGGGGTTTTGTTCCTAATTGAATATTTTTGGCCAAAGTTGAAGTGTGTGTGGGGTGGCACATTTGTAAATCCTGTAATAATAATAATAATCATCATAATAATCATAATGACAGAAACAAAATTTCAAACGGATTTGTAGAAAATAAATGTCACTGCATCCAAATATCTCTAAAACCAGTAGAAAAGACGCCAATTTAAGTGAAAAATGATAAAAAGTGGAGTAAAACAGCCCAGCGCACGAGGACAAGACCTGTTATAATGTGATTTCCTCAAAACAACAGTTTGATGTTTGTTAGGGATTTAATAATAACGTAAATCTGGTGATATCGTATCGTCAAAGGTCTCACAATAATATCGTGGAGCATCACAATATATCGAATCCCGAGTCTCTTTGCTTAAATGAACAGTTCTGATGCAGAAATAGGTAAAAAAAACAGAGGGAACTACATAGACCATGATCCTTTGCTCCGTTTCAGTGCAGACGACATGAAGAAATAACTGTTCTAAGCACTTTTACATCTTCATTCTGTGGACGTGAACATTCTAACGTAATACCGACCTGAACGTTCTAACGGTAATAATCTTTATCTGTGTGGACCGGGCCTTTTTACAGTGAACAAACATTAGCACCTTTAAACCTGTACAATACCAAAACACCGTAATAAAGTCTGAGGCGACGTCCCTTTAAACCGACACCACGACATTCAGAACGCCGTGAGTGAGCGGCGTTAGCACCAGAGCAGCTGTCACTCCCAGATCTGCACAAACGTGTCGCCGTAAAGACACCGGAGTTCTGTTTGTTCCACACGGTTCCGTCTGCAGCTTTAGGAAACATGTTTCACACTTTAAATGAGGAGAACGCTTCACCGGAAACGTCCGTGGTTACAGAGGGACACCTGAGCTAACGCTAACGCTACTGCTAACTCTTGTCAAAACGCAACTCAATTACATCCAGAGTCAATATGGAGTGACCAGATTTTTCAAATAAAAAACTGGGACATCCCTGATTTGTGGTTAGTAATAATAAAATTGTGACTCGAGTTTGTAATTAAGGAAAACTGTTACGCAGAACCTATTTATGATGAACATGAGTCAGTTTAGTCACATTTTCTTGTGTTTTGGTCATTTTTAAGCAGATTTTCTGTATTTTACCCAAACAAATGTCAGTTTCTGCCTCTCTTTACTGTTGGCAGGATCAGATTGGTCATAAATAGAGACACTGGGACATTTCTTGTGTAAAATTGGGACAAATCAGTGGTTTTGTATAAATCTGTGGGATCTGGGACTGTCCCGGGGAAACAGGGACGTCTGGTCACCGTAAGTAAAGACGACGTGATTATTTGTAGATGTAGATTATTTCAGGTATGACGACTGTGAAACTAGCTTTAGCACCGACACACAGACGTACTTTTGTAAACACAGACGTGTTTTCCTCATTTGTGTTCAACATGTCGGTGACATTCACCCTCCGGCCACCAGGGGTCGCTCTGGACCTCAGAGCCAATTGGCAGGTTTGAAATGAAAGGACCAATCAGAAACTGACGCAGATCAGGGAGTCACAGTCCGATAGCACCTCTGACAGTCAGTATTAGCACCTGTGCTAGCTCTAGAGACAGAGGGGGAAACTTACAGTGGCGTAGGGGGCGCTAGAGTCCAGCTCCGCCTGAGAGAGCTCGTCAGTGTCCCTCTGCTGCCCCCTGTCTGCGTTTAGCTCCACGTACGGATGCGCCGCTTTGGGACTTTTCCCGCTGCTCCCGTCTTTGCCCAGCCTCAGCTCGTCTCCGTCTCGGCCCCGCGGCTTCTGCTCGCAGCATTTGGAGCTCAGGATGAGCTTCTGGTCCACGTACATCCCCCGCGAGTACTGGCCGTAATAGAGCGACTGCGCCAGCGCCGTTTGGCTCATGGCTAACTGCAGCTGCGATTGTCCGTCTGATTTTTTACTTTCACAAAACTCGGAGCTTTTGTCGTCCTCCTTGGGCTCCTCTTTGCGCTCCTTCCTCTGTCTCTCGGGCGGCGCGTATCCCTGGAGGTAGTAGGGGTCGTATCCGTGGTAATAAGGGGACTGCGGGTCTTTCACCGGGTTCTTCGCTGGATTGGGATTAACGCTCACGTCGGACGACACGGATTTGGCGGCGCCGTCCTCCCCGGCGTCTGAGATGTCCGAATACGCGGGGCTGTTGTTTTTACTGTCCACGCTGCAGCCGTCCACGCGACAGGAGCCGCCGATGGAAGGACTCGGCGCGTTGTCCGTGAACGTGTAGACCTTATCGGCCTCCGCTCGGATACTCGCCATCCGGCTCTCCGGCGTCTCCGACACGCCGTTCAGCACTTCCTGTTTGCTCAAATGCTCCTTCAAAAGACTCCCCGGAATCTCTTTCACCGCCATTTTGGTTCCGTTTTCGTCTATTTTACAGTTTTCGCCGTTCGCCGCTCTGCTCGCGGCATCTTTAGCTAATTTGTCTTTCAATCTCTTCTTCTCCTTCTTTTTCAGCTCTTTGCTGCAGCCCACGAGCGTCGCTTTGACTAAACTGGGCTCCATCACAAGACTTAATTTTGGTTTAATCGGTTTTAACGGAATATTCTTGGTGGTTAAACTCAGGGGCTGCTGCTGACCCACTGGGTTTTCTGACCCCGAGTTTGCACCGTACGACGTGTTTGGAATCGCGATGAGTTTCGGGGGAGCGGGCGCCGGAGCGATTGGGCGATTTATTCTCGATTTTGAGATCTTTTCGACTTTTCCATTCGCCTTTTTGCTCTTTTTATCGATCAAACCTTCTGCTTCGAGCTTCGGCATCTCCACGGTGGAGTTCCTGTCCGGCACCATGCAGTTTTCCAGCACCACCGTCATGTTTGAGATTATTGGTAAATTCGTCAAATCATCTATGAGTCCGTCTTTGAGAAGAGAAGTCCGCCGTGTTTTCGCATTTTGATCCGTGCTTAGTAGAAGGCGCCTGTTTTTCGGAGACCCCACCGTGGTAACTTTATACAATGGCGCCGCTTTCTTCGCCGAACTTTCCGAAATCTCGTAGCCGCCGATGACGTCCTCGCAGTCGGACAGCCGCTCCTCGCTCTCCATGTCCTTCATGGCGTCTGCGTCGGGTTTCTCCGCCTCCAGGTGTGCGTGCGTCTGGTGGTAGCGCAGCCCGTTGATGTGTTTGTACCTCTTGGTGCAGTTGGGGTGTGGACAGTCGATGAGGATGGGCAGCCCTCCTCCGCCCGGGTCCATGAAGGAGGGATCGTTTTTTCCTTGCGGCGTCGACGGGGCACTACGTGACTTCGCCCGGATGCGTTTCCCGTTGGCGTTTTTCATATCGTCCGCTCCCACTAAACTCAGATCCAAATCCGCCGGCGGTTTGTTCTTGCGTTTCCCGGACAAACTGTTGGAGGACTTGACGTCGTCCACGGTGAAGAAGGAGGAGCGTCCGTTGGCGCTGATGAGGTTGAGGCTGCCGCGGCGCCCCTTGTGGAGAGAGCTGGAGGCGCCTCCTCTGCTCCGGTGTGGCGCTGCTAGCGCTCGGACTTTAGCAGCGGGAGAGTCGAGGCAGGAGCGGTCGCTCAGAGCCAATCGCAGCCTCTTCCCCCGACCGCGAGCACCGGGAAGGTCAGGGTCCGAGCACGGGGAGTCACAGAACCTGGAACACAACAAGAAGCTTTAAGGAGCGGGTATCACACTTCTGTGGGGTTAAAGAGGGGGTATTACACTTCTGTGGAGGTTAAAGAGCGGGTATCACACTTCTGTGGGGTTTAAGAGGGGGTATCACACTTCTATGGAGGTTAAAGAGGGGGTATCACACTTCTGTGGGGTTAAAGAGGGGGTATCACACTTCTATGGAGGTTAAAGAGGGGGTATCACACTTCTGTGGGGTTAAAGAGGGGGTATCACACTTCTGTGGAGGTTAAAGAGCGGGTATCACACTTCTGTGGGGTTTAAGAGGGGGTATCACACTTCTATGGAGGTTAAAGAGCGGGTATCACACTTCTGTGGGGTTTAAGAGGGGGTATCACACTTCCATGGAGGTTAAAGAGGGGGTATCACACTTCTATAGAGGTTAAAGAGCAGGTATCACACTTCTGGGGGGTTAAAGAGGGGGTATCACACTTCTGGGGGTTAAAGAGGGGGTATCACACTTCTGTGGAGGTTAAAGAGCGGGTATCACACTTCTATGGAGGTTAAAGAGGGGGTATCACACTTCTGTGGAGGTTAAAGAGGGGGTATCACACTTCTATAGAGGTTAAAGAGGGGGTATCACACTTCTGTGGAGGTTAAAGAGCGGGTATCACACTTCTGGGGGGTTAAAGAGGGGGTATCACACTTCTGGGGGGTTAAAGAGGGGGTATCACACTTCTGTGGAGGTTAAAGAGGGGGTATTACACTTCTATGGAGGTTAAAGAGGGGGTATCGCACTTCTGTGGGGTTTAAGAGCAGGTATCACACTTCTGTGGGGTTTAAGAGCGGGTATCACACTTCTGTGGGGTTTAAGAGCGGGTATCACACTTCTGTGGGGTTTAAGAGGGGGTATCACACTTCTATGGAGGTTAAAGAGGGGGTATTACACTTCTATGGAGGTTAAAGAGGGGGTATCACACTTCTATGGAGGTTAAAGAGGGGGTATTACACTTCTATGGAGGTTAAAGAGGGGGTATCACACTTCTATGGAGGTTAAAGAGGGGGTATTACACTTCTATGGAGGTTAAAGAGGGGGTATCACACTTCTGTGGGGTTAAAGAGGGGGTATCACACTTCTGGGGGTTAAAGAGGGGGTATCACACTTCTGGGGGGTTAAAGAGGGGGTATCACACTTCTGTGGAGGTTAAAGAGGGGGTATCACACTTCTATGGAGGTTAAAGAGCGGATATCACACTTCTGTGGGGTTAAAGAGTGGGTATCACACTACTGTGGGGTTAAAGAGGGGGTATCACACTTCTGGGGGGTTAAAGAGGGGGTATCACACTTCTGGGGGTTAAAGAGGGGGTATCACACTTCTGTGGAGGTTAAAGAGCGGGTATCACACTTCTATGGAGGTTAAAGAGGGGGTATCACACTTCTGTGGAGGTTAAAGAGTGGGTATCACACTTCTGTGGGGTTAAAGAGGGGGTATCACACTTCTGGGGGGTTAAAGAGGGGGTATCACACTTCTGTGGAGGTTAAAGAGCGGGTATCACACTTCTATGGAGGTTAAAGAGCGGGTATCACACTTCTGTGGAGGTTAAAGAGCGGGTATCACACTTCTGTGGAGGTTAAAGAGCGGGTATCACATTTCTGTGGAGGTTAAAGAGTGGGTATCACACTACTGTGGGGTTAAAGAGCGGGTATCACACTTCTGTGGGGTATTAACTGTAACTCATCACATATTTAGGTTGAAGAACCGCCACAGGGACCTGCCCGAGGCTCGTACGGGGTTCAAAGTTCTAAAATGTAACTTGGTGCCAGACCTAAACGAACTTTAAAAGTGATCAGTAAAATCTTAAAAATCAATTCTCAAACACACAGGAGCCAGAGAAGGGAAACAGGAAGCATGTGTTAGTGTCTGTTGAACCAGTGAGGATAAGGTCCCAGGAGAGATCACTAGATGACTCAAACATGCATGGATGACTTTAACCCCTGAAGACCTGAGGGCAGTTTTAGTACTTTTCTCCTCACCTGGATTTTTGTCTTAATTTTGCTTTTAAAACTGCCCCTTTTCCCCCTAATGAAGTGTTCTACCTCCTTTTGTTCAGTCCAACCTGTTATTTCACAATCTGCTGCTGTAGTTGTGTCATGAGGCTGTGAGAAAAGCTACAGGACCAGAAATAGAGATGAAAAAAAATAAAATTCCCACTCTTTTATACAAAACCCACAGCAAACATGTAGAAACAACTTTTTAAAAATCTCCTTATTGCCCTAAAAACAAAAAAAATTATAATCGCTCCATGACTTTCCTGGTCCAGTCCTGGAAACAGCTCCTGTCAGGACCACGGCCAGAGCCACAGCACTTCTGCATTTCCAGGGTGGAAATTACATTTGGATTTGTTCATTTGGACTGAAATAAACCTTTAAATAAAAATAGAAAGAGATGCACAATTACACACACCAAGATGTGTCATTTTCCATGTGTGTGAGAATTAACTCCACTTAGAGCGACTTTTTCCCTCGTTCTAAACACACACAGTCAGAGGAGTCGACCATCTTGACTCACTTCACTCTTTGGCAAAGTTTGGCTCCATCAAAATGGACGGAGCGCATGAGTTTGGGGAAAACAAAGTTCCTGTTGGACACTCGTTTTGCTCCCGTCATCACACAGCGTGAGTGTGACGTAGGATAAAGCCGCAGAAATGTACGGAAACCTCTATGTCTGCACTTTCAGAGGGGAAAAGGACGTTTCTGTCTTTTACACTTACAAAGTTCTGCGGTTATAGAAACATGTTCCTCTGTGTCGTATATGATGTCGTAGAGTCTTCAGGGTTAAACCAGTGGCTTTTAACCAGAGGTTCAGTGAGTTAAACTCTTTATACAGACGATGGTGACAGGTGATGTGACAGAGGGAGACAGGTGAGAGGGGGTGACAGGTGAGAGGGGAAGACAGGTGGGAGGGAAGGACAGGGGCGACAGGTGAGAGGGGGCGACAGGTGAGAGGGAATGACAGGGGCGACAGGTGAGGTCACAGGTGAGTGGGCGGAGCTTTACCTGGGAGGAGCCCAGTCGTGTTTGGTACAGTCCAGCAGAGTCCCCACGTACGTCCTCTTCCTCCAGGTCACATTCACCACCAGCACACCTGCCAACACATACACCTGTCACTCATATACACCTGTCACTCACCTGCCAACACATACACCTGTCACTCACCTGCCAACACATACACCTGTCACTCACCTGCCAACACATACACCTGTCACTCACCTGCCAACACATACACCTGTCACTCACCTGCCAACACATACACCTGTCACTCACCTGCCAACACATACACCTGTCAACACATACACCTGTCACTCATATACACCTGTCACTCACCTGCCAACACATACACCTGCCAACACATACACCTGTCACTCATATACACCTGTCACTCACCTGCCACTCATATACACCTGTCACTCATATACACCTGTCACTCACCTGCCACTCATATACACCTGCCACTCATATACACCTGTCACTCACCTGCCACTCATATACACCTGTCACTCACCTGCCACTCATATACACCTGTCACTCATATACACCTGTCACTCACCTGCCACTCATATACACCTGCCACTCATATACACCTGCCACTCATATACACCTGTCACTCACCTGCCACTCATATACACCTGCCACTCATATACACCTGTCACTCATATACACCTGTCACTCATATACACCTGTCACTCACCTGCCAACAGATACACCTGTCACTCACCTGTCACTCATATACACCTGCCAACAGATACACCTGTCACTCACCTGTCACTCATATACACCTGCCAACAGATACACCTGTCACTCACCTGTCACTCATATACACCTGCCACTCATATACACCTGCCACTCATATACACCTGTCACTCACCTGCCACTCATATACACCTGCCAACAGATACACCTGTCACTCACCTGTCACTCATATACACCTGCCAACAGATACACCTGTCACTCACCTGTCACTCATATACACCTGCCACTCATATACACCTGCCACTCATATACACCTGTCACTCACCTGCCACTCATATACACCTGCCAACAGATACACCTGTCACTCACCTGTCACTCATATACACCTGCCAACAGATACACCTGTCACTCACCTGTCAGTCATTTATATATACACACTATACTTTATAAATATGCTACACTTTCCTTAGACTTTGTAGATAAATTGCGCTGTATGTTTTATTTGTCGTAATGTTCATGCATTTGTGCTCCACAGGGGGCGCTCACCTTCCTGCGTCTCGTGCCACACGATGCCCTCCAGGTTGACGCTGGTGCCCGGCAGGCAGGGCCCTCTCTGGGGCAGCTCCCCCTCCAAACAGCCCCTCTCCTGGGTGTTGGTGCCCACGGAGCGAGTCCGGACCTGCTGCAGGACGGGTCTGTGAGCGGAGGAGAGGAGGGGCTTATGGTTCAGAGAGGAGGAGAGGGAGGAGGAGAGGGAGGAGGAGAGGGAGGAGGACAGGGAGGAAGAGAGGGAGGAGGAGAGGGAGGAGGAGAGAGAAGACGAGAGAGACGGAAGCAGAGAGGAGGAGAGAGCCGGAGGAGAGCAGCCTGAACCCGAGCAGGAGGAGAGAGGGAACAGAGACTCCAGCTGAGAGAGGAGAGGAGAGGAGACAGGAGAGGAGACAGGAGAGGAGACAGGAGAGGAGACAGGAGAGGAGACAGGAGAGGAGACAGGAGAGGAGAGAGGAGACAGAGGAGAGGAGGAGATGGGGAGCGAGTGTAAAAGAGGGAGAGAGGCATATAAAATATTAGATATAAAAGACATGGATACATACAGTCGGGGACCAGGATCCTAACCAGATCTGAGGGTCCGGTCCTCCCCCAGACTGGACCAGGATCCTAACCAGATCTGAGGGTCCGGTCCTCCCCCAGAATGGACCAGGATCCTAACCAGATCTGAGGGTCCGGTCCTGCCCCAGAATGGACCAGGATCCTAACCAGATCTGAGGGTCCGGTCCTGCCCCAGAATGGACCAGGATCCTAACCAGATCTGAGGGTCCGGTCCTGCCCCAGAATGGACCAGGATCCTAACCAGATCTGAGGGTCCAGGGGGAGGAGCTGTGGACTTCAGGTCAGTTTTTTCCTCTGAATCAAACACGACTCCAAACAAAACTCCGAATCAGGAGTTTGAAAATGAGACGATCATGAGGAGACTCACACTCGGACTTTAGGAAGACACTGGTGCAGGTCTGAACCAGGTCTGAACCAGGTCTAAACCAGGTCTGAACCAGGTCTGAACCAGGTCTAAACCAGGTCTGAACCAGGTCTAAACCAGGTCTGAACCAGGTCTGAACCAGGTCTAAACCAGGTCTAAACCAGGTCTGAACCAGGTCTGAACCAGATCTGAACCAGGTCTGAACCAGGACTGAACCAGGTCTGAACCAGGTCTGAACCAGGTCTGAACCAGGTCTGAACCAGGTCTGAACCAGGTCTGAACCAGGTGCTGACTCTGCTGCTCCATTGTCACATCACTAAACACTGTTGTAAACTCCATGGAAACGGACACACACCTAAACACAGATCTTAACCCGGTTCAGTCCTGGTTCAGTCCTGGTTCAGTCCTGGTTTAGTCCCGGTTCAGTCCTGGTTCAGTCCTGGTTCAGTCCTGGTTCAGTCCTGGTTCAGATCTGGTTCAGACCTGGTTCAGACCTGGTTTAGACCTGGTTTAGACCTGGTTCAGACCTGGTTCAGTCCTGGTTCAGTCCTGGTTCAGTCCTGGTTTAGTCCCGGTTCAGTCCTGGTTTAGTCCTGGTTCAGTCCTGGTTCAGTCCTGGTTCAGTCCTGGTTCAGTCCTGGTTTAGTCCCGGTTCAGTCCTGGTCCTTCAGGAGTCTTTCAGCACAGACATCGTTAAACATCTTTGAGGAGAAACTGAGGACACACGTGCACGCTCCTACTAACACGTGCACGCTCCTACTAACACGTGCACGCTCCTACTAACACGTGCACGCTCCTACTAACACGTGCACGCTCCTACTGACACGTGGTTTTAGTTCTGGTTTAGTCCAGGTTTAGTCCTGGTTCAGTCCTGGTTTAGTCCTGGTTTTAGTCCTGGTTTTAGTCCTGGTTTAGTCCTGGTTTAGTCCTGGCTCAGTCCTGGTTAAGTCCTGGTTAAGTCCTGGTTAAGTCCTGGTTCACTCCTGGTTTAGTCCTGGTTTAGTCCTGGTTTGACACGTGCACGCGCCTACTGACACGTGCACGCTCCTGAGCCACAA
>CM068358.1:40416818-40441818 GCA_034769755.1 Odontamblyopus lacepedii
TCAGTCCTGGTTCAGTCCTGGTTCGGTCTTGGTTCGGTCCTGGTTCGGTCCTGGTTCGGTCCTGGTTCGGTCCTGGTTCAGTCCTGGTTCAGTCCTGGTTTAGTCCTGGTTTAGTCCTGGTTCAGTCCTGGTTTAGTCCTGGTTCAGTCCTGGTTCAGTCCTGGTTTAGTCCCGGTTCAGTCCCGGTTCAGTCCCGGTTTAGTCCCGGTTCAGTCCTGGTTCGGTCCTGGTTCGGTCCTGGTTCGGTCCTGGTTCGGTCCTGGTTCGGTCCTGGTTCGGTCCTGGTTCAGTCCTGGTTTAGTCCTGGTTTAGTCCTGGTTCAGTCCTGGTTTAGTCCTGGTTTAGTCCTGGTTTAGTCCTGGTTTAATCCTGGTTCAGTCCTGGTTCAGTCCTGGTTTACTCCTGGTTTAGTCCTGGTTTAGTCCTAGTTTAGTCCTGGTTTAGTCCTGGTTCAGTCCTGGTTCAGTCCTGGTTCAGTCCTGGTTTAGTCCTGGTTTTAGTCCTGGTTTAGTCCTGGTTTAGTCCTGGTTCAGTCCTGGTTCAGTCCTGGTTCAGTCCTGGTTTAGTCCTGGTTTAGTCCTGGTTCAGTCCTGGTTTAGTCCTGGTTTAGTCCTAGTTTAGTCCTGGTTTAGTCCTGGTTCAGTCCTGGTTCAGTCCTGGTTCAGTCCTGGTTTAGTCCTGGTTTTAGTCCTGGTTTAGTCCTGGTTTAGTCCTGGTTCAGTCCTGGTTCAGTCCTGGTTCAGTCCTGGTTTACTCCTGGTTTACTCCTGGTTTAGTCCTGGTTCAGTCCTGGTTCAGTCCTGGTTTAGTCCTGGTTCAGTCCTGGTTCAGTCCTGGTTTAGTCCTGGTTTAGTCCTGGTTTAGTCCTAGTTTAGTCCTGGTTTAGTCCTGGTTCAGTCCTGGTTTAGTCCTGGTTTTAGTCCTGGTTTAGTCCTGGTTTAGTCCTGGTTCAGTCCTGGTTTAGTCCTGGTTTTAGTCCTGGTTTAGTCCTGGTTTTTGTCCTGGTTTAGTCCTGGTTTAGTCCTGGTTCAGTCCTGGTTTAGTCCTGGTTTTAGTCCTGGTTTAGTCCTGGTTTTTGTCCTGGTTTAGTCCTGGTTTAGTCCTGGTTTAGTCCTGGTTCAGTCCTGGTTCAGTCCTGGTTTAGTCCTGGTTTAGTCCTGGTTTAGTCCTGGTTCAGTCCTGGTTCAGTCCTGGTTCAGTCCTGGTTTAGTCCTGGTTTAGTCCTGGTTCAGTCATGGTTCAGTCCTGGTTCAGTCCTGGTTTAGTCCTGGTTCGGTCTTGGTTCGGCCCTGGTTCGGTCCTGGTTCGGTCCTGGTTCGGTCCTGGTTCGGTCCTGGTTCAGTCCTGGTTCAGTCCTGGTTTAGTCCTGGTTTAGTCCTGGTTCAGTCCTGGTTTAGTCCTGGTTTAGTCCTGGTTTAGTCCTGGTTCAGTCCTGGTTCAGTCCTGGTTTAGTCCTGGTTTAGTCCTGGTTTAGTCCTGGTTTAGTCCTGGTTCAGTCCTGGTTTAGTCCTGGTTTACTCCTGGTTTAGTCCTGGTTTAGTCCTGGTTTAGTCCTGGTTCAGTCCTGGTTCAGTCCTGGTTTAGTCCTGGTTTTAGTCCTGGTTTAGTCCTGGTTCAGTCCTGGTTTAGTCCTGGTTTTAGTCCTGGTTTAGTCCTGGTTTTAGTCCTGGTTTAGTCCTGGTTCAGTCCTGGTTTAGTCCTGGTTTTAGTCCTGGTTTAGTCCTGGTTTAGTCCTGGTTCAGTCCTGGTTTAGTCCTGGTTTTAGTCCTGGTTTAGTCCTGGTTTTTGTCCTGGTTTAGTCCTGGTTTAGTCCTGGTTTAGTCCTGGTTCAGTCCTGGTTCAGTCCTGGTTTAGTCCTGGTTTAGTCCTGGTTCAGTCCTGGTTCAGTCCTGGTTTAGTCCTGGTTTAGTCCTGGTTCAGTCCTGGTTCAGTCCTGGTTTAGTCCTGGTTCAGTCCTGGTTCAGTCCTGGTTCAGTCCTGGTTTAGTCCTGGTTTAGTCCTGGTTCAGTCCTGGTTTAGTCCTGGTTTTAGTCCTGGTTTAGTCCTGGTTTTTGTCCTGGTTTAGTCCTGGTTTAGTCCTGGTTCAGTCCTGGTTTAGTCCTGGTTTTAGTCCTGGTTTAGTCCTGGTTTTTGTCCTGGTTTAGTCCTGGTTCAGTCCTGGTTTAGTCCTGGTTCAGTCCTGGTTTAGTCCTGGTTTAGTCCTGGTTTAGTCCTGGTTTAGTCCTGGTTCAGTCCTGGTTCAGTCCTGGTTCAGTCCTGGTTTAGTCCTGGTTTTAGTCCTGGTTTAGTCCTGGTTTTTGTCCTGGTTTAGTCCTGGTTTAGTCCTGGTTCAGTCCTGGTTTTAGTCCTGGTTTAGTCCTGGTTTTTGTCCTGGTTTAGTCCTGGTTTAGTCCTGGTTCAGTCCTGGTTTTAGTCCTGGTTTAGTCCTGGTTTTTGTCCTGGTTTAGTCCTGGTTTAGTCCTGGTTTAGTCCTGGTTCAGTCCTGGTTTAGTCCTGGTTTTAGTCCTGGTTTAGTCCTGGTTTTTGTCCTGGTTTAGTCCTGGTTCAGTCCTGGTTTAGTCCTGGTTTAGTCCTGGTTCAGTCCTGGTTTAGTCCTGGTTTAGTCCTGGTTCAGTCCTGGTTTAGTCCTGGTTTAGTCCTGGTTTAGTCCTGGTTCAGTCCTGGTTCAGTCCTGGTTCAGTCCTGGTTTAGTCCTGGTTCAGTCCTGGTTTAGTCCTGGTTTAGTCCTGGTTTAGTCCTGGTTCAGTCCTGGTTCAGTCCTGGTTTAGTCATGGTTCAGTCCTGGTTCAGTCCTGGTTCAGTCCTGGTTCAGTCCAGGTTCAGTCCTGGTTTAGTCCTGGTTTAGTCCAGGTTCAGGCCTGGTTCAGTCCTGGTTTAGTCCTGGTTCAGTCCTGGTTTAGTCCTGGTTTAGTCCTGGTTCAGTCCTGGTTCAGTCCTGGTTCAGTCCTGGTTCAGTCCTGGTTTAGTCCTGGTTCAGTCCTGGTTTAGTCCTGGTTTAGTCCTGGTTTAGTCCTGGTTCAGTCCTGGTTCAGTCCTGGTTTAGTCCTGGTTCAGTCCTGGTTTAGTCCTGGTTTAGTCCTGGTTTAGTCCTGGTTTTTGTCCTGGTTTAGTCCTGGTTTAGTCCTGGTTCAGTCCTGGTTTAGTCCTGGTTTTAGTCCTGGTTTAGTCCTGGTTTTTGTCCTGGTTTAGTCCTGGTTTAGTCCTGGTTCAGTCCTGGTTTAGTCCTGGTTTTAGTCCTGGTTTAGTCCTGGTTTTTGTCCTGGTTTAGTCCTGGTTCAGTCCTGGTTTAGTCCTGGTTTAGTCCTGGTTCAGTCCTGGTTTAGTCCTGGTTTAGTCCTGGTTTAGTCCTGGTTCAGTCCTGGTTCAGTCCTGGTTCAGTCCTGGTTTAGTCCTGGTTCAGTCCTGGTTTAGTCCTGGTTTAGTCCTGGTTTAGTCCTGGTTTAGTCCTGGTTCAGTCCTGGTTTAGTCCTGGTTTAGTCCTGGTTTAGTCCTGGTTCAGTCCTGGTTCAGTCCAGGTTCAGTCCTGGTTTAGTCCTGGTTTAGTCCTGGTTTAGTCCTGGTTTAGTCCTGGTTTAGTCCTGGTTCAGTCCTGGTTTAGTCCTGGTTCAGTCCTGGTTCAGTCCTGGTTCAGTCCTGGTTTTCGTCCGGGTTTCGTCCTGGTTCAGTCCTGGTTTAGTCCTGGTTTTAGTCCTGGTTTAGTCCTGGTTCAGTCCTGGTTTAGTCCTGGTTTAGTCCTGGTTCAGTCCTGGTTTAGTCCTGGTTCAGTCCTGGTTTAGTCCTGGTTTAGTCCTGGTTCAGTCCTGGTTTAGTCCTGGTTTAGTCCTGGTTCAGTCCTGGTTCAGTCCTGGTTCAGTCCTGGTTTAGTCCTGGTTTAGTCCTGGTTCAGTCCTGGTTTAGTCCTGGTTTAGTCCTGGTTTAGTCCTGGTTCAGTCCTGGTTTAGTCCTGGTTTAGTCCTGGTTCAGTCCTGGTTTAGTCCTGGTTCAGTCCTGGTTTAGTCCTGGTTTAGTCCTGGTTCAGTCCTGGTTTAGTCCTGGTTTAGTCCTGGTTTAGTCCTGGTTCAGTCCTGGTTTAGTCCTGGTTCAGTCCTGGTTCAGTCCTGGTTCAGTCCTGGTTTAGTCCTGGTTCAGTCCTGGTTTAGTCCTGGTTTAGTCCTGGTTTAGTCCTGGTTCAGTCCTGGTTCAGTCCTGGTTTAGTCCTGGTTCAGTCCTGGTTTAGTCCTGGTTCAGTCCTGGTTTAGTCCTGGTTTAGTCCTGGTTCAGTCCTGGTTTAGTCCTGGTTTTAGTCCTGGTTAAGTCCAGGTTTAGTCCTGGTTCAGTCCTGGTTTAGTCCTGGTTTTAGTCCTGGTTAAGTCCTGGTTAAGTCCTGGTTCAGTCCTGGTTTAGTCCTGGTTCAGTCCTGGTTTAGTCCTGGTTTAGTCCTGGTTCAGTCCTGGTTTAGTCCTGGTTCAGTCCTGGTTCAGTCCTGGTTTAGTCCTGGTTCAGTCCTGGTTTAGTCCTGGTTTAGTCCTGGTTTAGTCCTGGTTCAGTCCTGGTTCAGTCCTGGTTTAGTCCTGGTTCAGTCCTGGTTTAGTCCTGGTTTAGTCCTGGTTTAGTCCTGGTTTTTGTCCTGGTTTAGTCCTGGTTTAGTCCTGGTTTAGTCCTGGTTTAGTCCTGGTTTAGTCTTGGTTTAGACCTGGTTCAGTCCTGGTTTAGTCCTTTTTTAGACCTGGTTCAGTCCTGATTTAGTCCTGGTTTTGTCCTGGTTCAGTCCTGGTTTAGTCCTTTTTTAGACCTGGTTTCAGTCCTGGTTTAGTCCTGGTTCAGTCCTGGTTTAGTCCTGGTTTAGTCCTGGTTCAGTCCTGGTTTAGTCCTGGTTTAGTCCTGGTTTAGTCCTGGTTCAGTCCTGGTTTAGTCCTGGTTTAGTCCTGGTTTAGTCCTGGTTTAGTCCTGGTTTAGTCCTGGTTTAGTCCTGGTTCAGTCCTGGTTCAGTCCTGGTTTAGTCCTGGTTCAGTCCTGGTTTAGTCCTGGTTCAGTCCTGGTTTAGTCCTGGTTCAGTCCTGGTTTAGTCCTGGTTTAGTCCTGGTTTAGTCCTGGTTTAGTCCTGGTTCAGTCCTGGTTTAGTCCTGGTTCAGTCCTGGTTCAGTCCTGGTTCAGTCCTGGTTCAGTCCTGGTTTAGTCCTGGTTCAGTCCTGGTTTAGTCCTGGTTTAGTCCTGGTTTAGTCCTGGTTCAGTCCTGGTTCAGTCCTGGTTTAGTCCTGGTTCAGTCCTGGTTTAGTCCTGGTTCAGTCCTGGTTTAGTCCTGGTTTAGTCCTGGTTCAGTCCTGGTTTAGTCCTGGTTTAGTCCTGGTTCAGTCCTGGTTCAGTCCTGGTTCAGTCCTGGTTCAGTCCTGGTTTAGTCCTGGTTTTAGTCCTGGTTTAGTCCTGGTTCAGTCCTGGTTTAGTCCTGGTTTTAGTCCTGGTTTAGTCCTGGTTTTAGTCCTGGTTTAGTCCTGGTTCAGTCCTGGTTTAGTCCTGGTTTAGTCCTGGTTTAGTCCTGGTTTTGTCCTGGTTTAGTCCTGGTTTAGTCCTGGTTCAGTCCTGGTTTAGTCCTGGTTTAGTCCTGGTTTAGTCCTGGTTTTGTCCTGGTTTAGTCCTGGTTTAGTCCTGGTTTAGTCCTGGTTTAGTCCTGGTTCAGTCCTGGTTTAGTCCTGGTTCAGTCCTGGTTTAGTCCTGGTTTAGTCCTGGTTCAGTCCTGGTTTAGTCCTGGTTTAGTCCTGGTTCAGTCCTGGTTCAGTCCTGGTTTAGTCCTGGTTTAGTCCTGGTTTAGTCCTGGTTTAGTCCTGGTTTCAGTCCCTGGTTCAGTCCTGGTTTAGTCCTGGTTTAGTCCTGGTTTAGTCCTGGTTTAGTCCTGGTTTAGTCCTGGTTTAGTCCTGGTTTAGTCCCTGGTTTAGTCCTGGTTTAGTCCTGGTTCAGTCCTGGTTTAGTCCTGGTTTTAGTCCTGGTTTAGTCCTGGTGGTTTAGTCCTGTTTTAGTCCTGGTTCAGTCCTGGTTTAGTCCTGGTTTTAGTCCTGGTTTAGTCCTGGTTTTTGTCCTGGTTTAGTCCTGGTTTAGTCCTGGTTTAGTCCTGGTTCAGTCCTGGTTTAGTCCTGGTTTTAGTCCTGGTTTAGTCCTGTTTCAGTCCTGGTTCAGTCCTGGTTCAGTCCTGGTTTAGTCCTGGTTCAGTCCTGGTTAAGTCCTGGTTCAGTCTTGGTTTAGTCCTGGTTTAGTCCTGGTTTAGTCCTGGTTTTTTTTCCTGGTTTAGTCCTGGTTTAGTCCTGGTTTAGTCCTGGTTTAGTCCTGGTTCAGTCCTGGTTCAGTCCTGGTTTAGTCCTGGTTAAGTCCTGGTTAAGTCCTGGTCCTGGTTTAGTCCTGGTTTAGTCCTGGTTTAGTCCTGGTTTAGTCCTGGTTTAGTCCTGGTTTAGTCCTGGTTCAGTCCTGGTTTAGTCCTGGTTTAGTCCTGGTTTAGTCCTGGTTTAGTCCTGGTTTAGTCCTGGTTCAGTCCTGGTTCAGTCCTGGTTTAGTCCTGGTTTAGTCCTGGTTTAGTCCTGGTTTAGTCCTGGTTTAGTCCTGGTTCAGTCCTGGTTTAGTCCTGGTTTAGTCCTGGTTTAGTCCTGGTTCAGTCCTGGTTTAGTCCTGGTTTAGTCCTGGTTCAGTCCTGGTTTAGTCCTGGTTTAGTCCTGGTTCAGTCCTGGTTTAGTCCTGGTTTAGTCTTGGTTCAGTCCTGGTTTAGTCCTGGTTCAGTCCTGGTTCAGTCCTGGTTTAGTCCTGGTTTAGTCTGGGTTCAGTCCTGGTTTAGTCCTGGTTCAGTCCTGGTTTAGTCCTGGTTCAGTCCTGGTTCAGTCCTGGTTCAGTCCTGGTTTAGTCCTGGTTTAGTCCTGGTTCAGTCCTGGTTTAGTCCTGGTTTAGTCCTGGTTTAGTCCTGGTTCAGTCCTGGTTTAGTCCTGGTTTAGTCCTGGTTCAGTCCTGGTTTAGTCCTGGTTTAGTCCTGGTTCAGTCCTGGTTTAGTCCTGGTTTAGTCCTGGTTTAGTCCTGGTTCAGTCCTGGTTCAGTCCTGGTTTAGTCCTGGTTCAGTCCTGGTTTAGTCCTGGTTTAGTCCTGGTTCAGTCCTGGTTCAGTCCTGGTTTAGTCCTGGTTCAGTCCTGGTTTAGTCCTGGTTCAGTCCTGGTTTAGTCCTGGTTTAGTCCTGGTTCAGTCCTGGTTCAGTCCTGGTTCAGTCCTGGTTTAGTCCTGGTTTAGTCCTGGTTTAGTCCTGGTTTAGTCCTGGTTCAGTCCTGGTTTAGTCCTGGTTTAGTCCTGGTTCAGTCCTGGTTCAGTCCTGGTTCAGTCCTGGTTTAGTCCTGGTTCAGTCCTGGTTTAGTCCTGGTTTAGTCCTGGTTTAGTCCTGGTTCAGTCCTGGTTCAGTCCTGGTTTAGTCCTGGTTCAGTCCTGGTTTAGTCCTGGTTTAGTCCTGGTTTTTGTCCTGGTTTAGTCCTGGTTTAGTCCTGGTTCAGTCCTGGTTTAGTCCTGGTTTTAGTCCTGGTTTAGTCCTGGTTTTTGTCCTGGTTTAGTCCTGGTTCAGTCCTGGTTTAGTCCTGGTTTAGTCCTGGTTCAGTCCTGGTTTAGTCCTGGTTTAGTCCTGGTTCAGTCCTGGTTCAGTCCTGGTTCAGTCCTGGTTTAGTCCTGGTTCAGTCCTGGTTTAGTCCTGGTTTAGTCCTGGTTTAGTCCTGGTTGTGTCCTGGTTCAGTCCTGGTTCAGTCCTGGTTTAGTCCTGGTTTAGTCCTGGTTCAGTCCTGGTTCAGTCCTGGTTTAGTCCTGGTTCAGTCCTGGTTCAGTCCTGGTTTAGTCCTGGTTTAGTCCTGGTTCAGTCCTGGTTCAGTCCTGGTTTAGTCCTGGTTTAGTCCTTGGTTCAGTCCTGGTTTAGTCCTGGTTTAGTCCTTGGTTCAGTCCTGGTTCAGTCCTGGTTCAGTCCTGGTTTAGTCCTGGTTCAGTCCTGGTTTAGTCCTGGTTTAGTCCTGGTTTAGTCCTGGTTCAGTCCTGGTTCAGTCCTGGTTTAGTCCTGGTTCAGTCCTGGTTCAGTCCTGGTTTAGTCCTGGTTTAGTCCTGGTTCAGTCCTGGTTCAGTCCTGGTTTAGTCCTGGTTCAGTCCTGGTTCAGTCCTGGTTCAGTCCTGGTTTAGTCCTGGTTTAGTCCTGGTTCAGTCCTGGTTCAGTCCTGGTTTAGTCCTGGTTCAGTCCTGGTTTAGTCCTGGTTTAGTCCTGGTTTAGTCCTGGTTTAGTCCTGGTTTAGTCCTGGTTTAGTCCTGGTTTAGTCCTGGTTCAGTCCTGGTTTAGTCCTGGTTCAGTCCTGGTTCAGTCCTGGTTTAGTCCTGGTTTAGTCCTGGTTTAGTCCTGGTTCAGTCCTGGTTCAGTCCTGGTTTAGTCCTGGTTTAGTCCTGGTTTAGTCCTGGTTTAGTCCTGGTTTTTGTCCTGGTTTAGTCCTGGTTTAGTCCTGGTTCAGTCCTGGTTTAGTCCTGGTTTTAGTCCTGGTTTAGTCCTGGTTTTTGTCCTGGTTTAGTCCTGGTTTAGTCCTGGTTCAGTCCTGGTTTAGTCCTGGTTTTAGTCCTGGTTTAGTCCTGGTTTTTTTCCTGGTTTAGTCCTGGTTCAGTCCTGGTTTAGTCCTGGTTTAGTCCTGGTTCAGTCCTGGTTTAGTCCTGGTTTAGTCCTGGTTTAGTCCTGGTTCAGTCCTGGTTCAGTCCTGGTTCAGTCCTGGTTTAGTCCTGGTTCAGTCCTGGTTTAGTCCTGGTTTAGTCCTGGTTTAGTCCTGGTTCAGTCCTGGTTCAGTCCTGGTTTAGTCCTGGTTCAGTCCTGGTTCAGTCCTGGTTCAGTCCTGGTTCAGTCCTGGTTCAGTCCTGGTTTAGTCCTGGTTTAGTCCTGGTTCAGTCCTGGTTTAGTCCTGGTTTAGTCCTGGTTTAGTCCTGGTTTAGTCCTGGTTTAGTCCTGGTTCAGTCCTGGTTCAGTCCTGGTTCAGTCCTGGTTTAGTCCTGGTTCAGTCCTGGTTTAGTCCTGGTTCAGTCCTGGTTTAGTCCTGGTTTAGTCCTGGTTTAGTCCTGGTTCAGTCCTGGTTCAGTCCTGGTTCAGTCCTGGTTCAGTCCTGGTTTAGTCCTGGTTCAGTCCTGGTTTAGTCCTGGTTTAGTCCTGGTTTAGTCCTGGTTTAGTCCTGGTTTAGTCCTGGTTCAGTCCTGGTTTAGTCCTGGTTTAGTCCTGGTTTAGTCCTGGTTTAGTCCTGGTTCAGTCCTGGTTCAGTCCTGGTTCAGTCCTGGTTTAGTCCTGGTTTAGTCCTGGTTTTAGTCCTGGTTTAGTTCTGGTTCAGTCCTGGTTCAGTCCTGGTTCAGTCCTGGTTCAGTCCTGGTTTAGTCCTGGTTTAGTCCTGGTTCAGTCCTGGTTTAGTCCTGGTTTAGTCCTGGTTTAGTCCTGGTTCAGTCCTGGTTTAGTCCTGGTTTTAGTCCTGGTTCAGTCCTGGTTCAGTCCTGGTTCAGTCCTGGTTTAGTCCTGGTTTAGTCCTGGTTTAGTCCTGGTTTAGTCCTGGTTTAGTCCTGGTTTAGTCCTGGTTTAGTCCTGGTTCAGTCCTGGTTTAGTCCTGGTTTAGTCCTGGTTTAGTCCTGGTTTAGTCCTGGTTTAGTCCTGGTTCAGTCCTGGTTTAGTCCTGGTTTAGTCCTGGTTTAGTCCTGGTTCAGTCCTGGTTCAGTCCTGGTTCAGTCCGGGTTCAGTCCGGGTTTAGTCCTGGTTTAGTCCTGGTTTAGTCCTGGTTTAGTCCTGGTTTATTCCTGGTTTAGTCCTGGTTTAGTCCTGGTTCAGTCCTGGTTTAGTCCTGGTTTTAGTCCTAGTTCTAGTCCTGGTTCTAGTCCTGGTTCTAGTCCTGGTTTAGTCCTGTTTCTAGTCCTGTTTCAGTCCTGGTTCAGTCCTGGTTTAGTCCTCGTTCTAGTCCTGGTTTAGTCCTGGTTTAGTCCTGGTTTAGTCCTGGTTTAGTCCTGGTTTAGTCCTGGTTCAGTCCTGGTTCAGTCCTGGTTTAGTCCTGTTTTAGTCCTGGTTTAGTCCTGGTTCAGTCCTGGTTTAGTCCTGGTTTAGTCCTGGTTCAGTCCTGGTTTAGTCCTGGTTTAGTCCTGGTTTAGTCCTGGTTTAGTCCTGGTTTAGTCCTGGTTTAGTCCTGGTTCAGTCCTGGTTTAGTCCTGGTTTAGTCCTGGTTTAGTCCTGGTTTAGTCCTGGTTTAGTCCTGGTTTAGTCCTGGTTCAGTCCTGGTTTAGTCCTGGTTCAGTCCTGGTTTAGTCCTGGTTCAGTCCTGGTTCAGTCCTGGTTTAGTCCTGGTTTAGTCCTGGTTCAGTCCTGGTTCAGTCCTGGTTCAGTCCTGGTTTAGTCCTGGTTTAGTCCTGGTTTAGTCCTGGTTTAGTCCTGGTTTAGTCCTGGTTTAGTCCTGGTTCAGTCCTGGTTCAGTCCTGGTTTAGTCCTGGTTTAGTCCTGGTTTAGTCCTGGTTTAGTCCTGGTTTAGTCCTGGTTTAGTCCTGGTTCAGTCCTGGTTTAGTCCTGTTCAGTCCTGGTTTAGTCCTGGTTTAGTCCTGGTTTAGTCCTGGTTTAGTCCTGGTTCAGTCCTGGTTTAGTCCTGGTTTAGTCCTGGTTTAGTCCTGGTTTAGTCCTGGTTTAGTCCTGGTTTAGTCCTGGTTTAGTCCTGGTTTTAGTCCTGGTTTAGTCCTGGTTTTAGTCCTGGTTTAGTCCTGGTTCAGTCCTGGTTTAGTCCTGGTTTAGTCCTGGTTCAGTCCTGGTTTAGTCCTGGTTTAGTCCTGGTTTAGTCCTGGTTTAGTCCTGGTTTAGTCCTGGTTTAGTCCTGGTTTAGTCCTGGTTCAGTCCTGGTTTAGTCCTGGTTTAGTCCTGGTTTAGTCCTGGTTTAGTCCTGGTTTAGTCCTGGTTTAGTCCTGGTTTAGTCCTGGTTTAGTCCTGGTTTAGTCCTGGTTTAGTCCTGGTTTAGTCCTGGTTTAGTCCTGGGTCTAGTCCTGGTTTAGTCCTGGTTTAGTCCTGGTTTAGTCCTGGTTTAGTCCTGGTTTAGTCCTGGTTCAGTCCTGGTTTAGTCCTGGTTTAGTCCTGGTTCAGTCCTGGTTCAGTCCTGGTTTAGTCCTGGTTCAGTCCTGGTTTAGTCCTGGTTTAGTCCTGGTTCAGTCCTGGTTTAGTCCTGGTTCAGTCCTGGTTTAGTCCTGGTTCAGTCCTGGTTTAGTCCTGGTTTAGTCCTGGTTCAGTCCTGGTTCAGTCCTGGTTTAGTCCTGGTTCAGTCCTGGTTTAGTCCTGGTTTAGTCCTGGTTTAGTCCTGGTTTAGTCCTGGTTCAGTCCTGGTTTAGTCCTGGTTCAGTCCTGGTTTAGTCCTGGTTCAGTCCTGGTTTAGTCCTGGTTCAGTCCTGGTTTAGTCCTGGTTTAGTCCTGGTTCAGTCCTGGTTTAGTCCTGGTTTAGTCCTGGTTTAGTCCTGGTTTAGTCCTGGTTTAGTCCTGGTTTAGTCCTGGTTCAGTCCTGGTTTAGTCCTGGTTTAGTCCTGGTTCAGTCCTGGTTTAGTCCTGGTTTAGTCCTGGTTTAGTCCTGGTTCAGTCCTGGTTTAGTCCTGGTTTAGTCCTGGTTTAGTCCTGGTTTAGTCCTGGTTTTAGGTCTGGTTCAGAGTCCTGGTTTAGTCCTGGTTCAGTCCTGGTTTAGTCCTGGTTCAGTCCTGGTTTAGTCCTGGTTTAGTCCTGGTTCAGTCCTGGTTTAGTCCTGGTTCAGTCCTGGTTCAGTCCTGGTTCAGTCCTGGTTCAGTCCTGGTTTAGTCCTGGTTTAGTCCTGGTTTAGTCCTGGTTTAGTCCTGGTTCAGTCCTGGTTTAGTCCTGGTTTAGTCCTGGTTTAGTCCTGGTTCAGTCCTGGTTCAGTCCTGGTTTAGTCCTGGTTCAGTCCTGGTTTAGTCCTGGTTTAGTCCTGGTTTAGTCCTGGTTCAGTCCTGGTTCAGTCCTGGTTTAGTCCTGGTTCAGTCCTGGTTTAGTCCTGGTTTAGTCCTGGTTTTGTCCTGGTTTAGTCCTGGTTTAGTCCTGGTTCAGTCCTGGTTTAGTCCTGGTTTAGTCCTGGTTCAGTCCTGGTTTTTGTCCTGGTTTAGTCCTGGTTCAGTCCTGGTTCAGTCCTGGTTTAGTCCTGGTTCAGTCCTGGTTTAGTCCTGGTTTAGTCCTGGTTCAGTCCTGGTTCAGTCCTGGTTTAGTCCTGGTTCAGTCCTGGTTTAGTCCTGGTTTAGTCCTGGTTTAGTCCTGGTTCAGTCCTGGTTCAGTCCTGGTTTAGTCCTGGTTTAGTCCTGGTTCAGTCCTGGTTCAGTCCTGGTTCAGTCCTGGTTCAGTCCTGGTTTAGTCCTGGTTTAGTCCTGGTTCAGTCCTGGTTTAGTCCTGGTTTAGTCCTGGTTTAGTCCTGGTTCAGTCCTGGTTTAGTCCTGGTTTTAGTCCTGGTTCAGTCCTGGTTTAGTCCTGGTTCAGTCCTGGTTTAGTCCTGGTTCAGTCCTGGTTTAGTCCTGGTTTAGTCCTGGTTTAGTCCTGGTTCAGTCCTGGTTCAGTCCTGGTTTAGTCCTGGTTCAGTCCTGGTTTAGTCCTGGTTTAGTCCTGGTTCAGTCCTGGTTTAGTCCTGGTTTAGTCCTGGTTCAGTCCTGGTTTAGTCCTGGTTCAGTCCTGGTTTAGTCCTGGTTTAGTCCTGGTTCAGTCCTGGTTCAGTCCTGGTTTAGTCCTGGTTCAGTCCTGGTTTAGTCCTGGTTTAGTCCTGGTTTAGTCCTGGTTTAGTCCTGGTTCAGTCCTGGTTTAGTCCTGGTTTAGTCCTGGTTCAGTCCTGGTTTAGTCCTGGTTTAGTCCTGGTTCAGTCCTGGTTCAGTCCTGGTTTAGTCCTGGTTTAGTCCTGGTTCAGTCCTGGTTTAGTCCTGGTTTAGTCCTGGTTCAGTCCTGGTTCAGTCCTGGTTTAGTCCTGGTTTAGTCCTGGTTCAGTCCTGGTTTAGTCCTGGTTCAGTCCTGGTTTAGTCCTGGTTTGGTCCTGGTTTAGTCCTGGTGTTTGACCTGGTTTAGTCCGGTTTTAGTCCTGGTTTAGTCCTGGTTCAGTGCTGGTTTAGTCGGGGTTTTAGTCCTGGTTTAGTCCTGGTTTTTTTCCTGGTTTAGTCCTGGTTCAGTCCTGGTTTAGTCCTGGTTTAGTCCTGGTTCAGTCCTGGTTTAGTCCTGGTTTAGTCCTGGTTTAGTCCTGGTTCAGTCCTGGTTCAGTCCTGGTTCAGTCCTGGTTTAGTCCTGGTTCAGTCCTGGTTTAGTCCTGGTTTAGTCCTGGTTTAGTCCTGGTTCAGTCCTGGTTCAGTCCTGGTTTAGTCCTGGTTCAGTCCTGGTTCAGTCCTGGTTCAGTCCTGGTTCAGTCCAGGTTCAGTCCTGGTTTAGTCCTGGTTTAGTCCAGGTTCAGTCCTGGTTTAGTCCTGGTTCAGTCCTGGTTTAGTCCTGGTTTAGTCCTGGTTTAGTCCTGGTTCAGTCCTGGTTCAGTCCTGGTTCAGTCCTGGTTTAGTCCTGGTTCAGTCCTGGTTTAGTCCTGGTTTAGTCCTGGTTTAGTCCTGGTTTAGTCCTGGTTTAGTCCTGGTTTAGTCCTGGTTCAGTCCTGGTTCAGTCCTGGTTTAGTCCTGGTTTAGTCCTGGTTCAGTCCTGGTTTAGTCCTGGTTTAGTCCTGGTTTAGTCCTGGTTTAGTCCTGGTTTAGTCCTGGTTCAGTCCTGGTTTAGTCCTGGTTTAGTCCTGGTTCAGTCCTGGTTTAGTCCTGGTTCAGTCCTGGTTCAGTCCTGGTTTAGTCCTGGTTTAGTCCTGGTTCAGTCCTGGTTTAGTCCTGGTTCAGTCCTGGTTCAGTCCTGGTTCAGTCCTGGTTCAGTCCTGGTTTAGTCCTGGTTTAGTCCTGGTTCAGTCCTGGTTTAGTCCTGGTTTAGTCCTGGTTTAGTCCTGGTTCAGTCCTGGTTTAGTCCTGGTTTAGTCCTGGTTCAGTCCTGGTTCAGTCCTGGTTCAGTCCTGGTTCAGTCCTAGTTTAGTCCTGGTTTAGTCCTGGTTTAGTCCTGGTTTAGTCCTGGTTTAGTCCTGGTTTAGTCCTGGTTCAGTCCTGGTTTAGTCCTGGTTCAGTCCTGGTTCAGTCCTGGTTCAGTCCTGGTTCAGTCCTGGTTTAGTCCTGGTTCAGTCCTGGTTTAGTCCTGGTTTAGTCCTGGTTTAGTCCTGGTTCAGTCCTGGTTCAGTCCTGGTTCAGTCCTGGTTCAGTCCTGGTTTTAGTCCTGGTTTAGTCCTGGTTCAGTCCTGGTTTAGTCCTGGTTTAGTCCTGGTTTAGTCCTGGTTTAGTCCTGGTTCAGTCCTGGTTTAGTCCTGGTTTAGTCCTGGTTCAGTCCTGGTTCAGTCCTGGTTCAGTCCTGGTTCAGTCCTGGTTTAGTCCTGGTTTAGTCCTGGTTCAGTCCTGGTTTAGTCCTGGTTTAGTCCTGGTTTAGTCCTGGTTCAGTCCTGGTTTAGTCCTGGTTCAGTCCTGGTTCAGTCCTGGTTCAGTCCTGGTTCAGTCCTGGTTTAGTCCTGGTTCAGTCCTGGTTCAGTCCTGGTTTAGTCCTGGTTTAGTCCTGGTTCAGTCCTGGTTCAGTCCTGGTTTAGTCCTGGTTTAGTCCTGGTTTAGTCCTGGTTTAGTCCTGTTTTAGTCCTGGTTCAGTCCTGGTTCAGTCCTGGTTCAGTCCTGGTTTAGTCCTGGTTTAGTCCTGGTTTAGTCCTGGTTCAGTCCTGGTTTAGTCCTGGTTTAGTCCTGGTTTAGTCCTGGTTTAGTCCTGGTTCAGTCCTGGTTTAGTCCTGGTTTAGTCCTGGTTCAGTCCTGGTTCAGTCCTGGTTCAGTCCTGGTTCAGTCCTGGTTTAGTCCTGGTTCAGTCCTGGTTTAGTCCTGGTTTAGTCCTGGTTTAGTCCTGGTTCAGTCCTGGTTCAGTCCTGGTTTAGTCCCGGTTTAGTCCTGGTTTAGTCCCGGTTTAGTCCTGGTTTAGTCCTGGTTTAGTCCTGGTCTGGTTTGTAGGTCAGTGTGGTGGACTCCTGGACTGTTTACTCTGGAGCTAAATATGAGACGAGGACAAACACAAACTTTAGACCCAAACATGAGGCTCCAGTCTGAGGACTAAACCCGGACTAAACCCGGACTAAACCCGGACTAAACCCGGACTAAACCTGGACTAAACCCGGACTAAACCCGGACTAAACCCGGACTAAACCCGGACTAAACCCGCACTAAACCCGGACTAAACCTGGACTAAACCCGGACTAAACCTGGACTAAACCCGGACTAAATCCGGACTAAACCCGGACTAAACCCGGACTAAACCCGGACTAAATCCGGACTAAACCCGCACTAAACCCGCACTAAACCCGGACTAAACCTGGACTAAACCCGGACTAAACCTGGACTAAACCCGGACTAAATCCGGACTAAACCCAGACTAAACCTGGACTAAACCAGGACCGAGCCAGAACCAAACCAGGACTAAAAGCTCAGCTCCCAAAACAAAAAAGAACCAACACCAGGTCTGAACGACTGAACGTAGTTTTATGAAGTTCAGTCCAATGCTTCTGCTTTTAGTCCTGGTTTAGACCTGGTTTGGTTCTTGTTTAGGCCAGATCTGGTCCTGGTTTAGACCTGGTTTGGTTCTCGTTTAGGCCAGGTCTGGTCCTGGTTTAGACCTGGTTTGGTTCTCGTTTAGGCCAGGTCTGGTCCTGGTTTAGACCTGGTTTGGTTCTCGTTTAGGCCAGGTCTGGTCCTGGTTTAGACCTGGTTTGGTTCTTGTTTAGGCCAGATCTGGTCCTGGTTTAGACCTGGTTTGGTTCTCGTTTAGGCCAGGTCTGGTCCTGTTTTAGACCTGGTTTGGTTCTCGTTTAGGCCAGGTCTGGTCCTGGTTTAGACCTGGTTTGGTTCTCGTTTAGGCCAGGTCTGGTCCTGGTTTAGACCTGGTTTGGTTCTCGTTTAGGCCAGGTCTGGTCCTGGTTTAGACCTGGTTTGGTTCTCGTTTAGGCCAGGTCTGGTCCTGGTTTAGACCTGGTTTGGTTCTCGTTTAGGCCAGGTCTGGTCCTGGTTTAGACCTGGTTTGGTTCTCGTTTAGGCCAGGTCTGGTCCTGGTTTAGACCTGGTTTGGTTCTCGTTTAGGCCAGGTCTGGTCCTGGTTTAGACCTGGTTTGAGACTTGGTTTAGTCCACACTCTTTGGGGCCCTGAGGTTTTTGATGTTTTGTTTGGGGTGAAAGATGAGACTCAAAGGATCATGGGAAACCACCTTCAGACACACAATACACTGAGGACCAGTCCTGGTTCAGTCCTGGTTCAGTCCTGGTTCAGTCCTGGTTCAGTCCTGGTTTAGTTCTGGTTTAGTCCTGGTTCAGTCCTGGTTCAGTCCTGGTTCAGTCCTGGTTCAGTCCTGGTTTAGTTCTGGTTTAGTCCTGGTTCAGTCCTGGTTCAGTCCTGGTTTAGTCCTGGTTTAGTCCTGGTTTAGTCCTGGTTTAGTCCTGGTTCAGTCCTGGTTCAGTCCTGGTTCAGTCCTGGTTCAGTCCTGGTTTAGTCCTGGGTCAGTTCCGGGTCAGTCCTGGTTTAGTCCTGGTTCAGTCCTGGTTCAGTCCTGGTTTAGTCCTGGTTTAGTCCTGGGTCAGTTCCGGGTCAGTCCTGGTTTAGTCCTGGTTTAGTCCTGTTTTTTTCCTGGTTCAGTCCTGTTTTTTTCCTGGTCCTAACCCAGGATTGTAACCGGTTTTTGGCAAGGTCCGGTCTTTATTTCCAAACAGCTCCGCGCTCTGGACCCTGAACACAAACAAAGGCTCTGATTGGCCGACGGCTCTGGCCACTTTCTGCGTCCAGCCCTCCGATTGGCCGCCCACCGTAACCGCGCTTCAGATCCTGCTCTCTGATTGGCTGCGTCTCTAACCGCGCTTCAGATGCTGCTCTCTGATTGGCTGCTGTCCCCCGTAGCCCCTCCCCCCCTCGCTCTCTCTCTCTCTCCTCCTCCGGCTCAGGTCTGTGTCAGTGTCGCACGGCCCTCCTCACATCTGCACCTCGGGACTTTTAAACTTTTTATTTATGTTTTTCTTTTTGGGATAAAAGTGAAACTAAAACATGAGCGAAACCCAAGAGGAGGGAAAGAAGAGCGGGAAAACCAGCAGACCGGACCAGAGAGACCTGTGAGTGAGGAAGTCCTGGTTCAGTCCTGGTTTAGTCCTGTTATAGTCCCGGTTTAGTCCTGATTCAGTCCTGGTTCAGTCCTGGTTTAGTCCCGGTTTAGTCCTGGTTTAGTCCTGGTTTAGTCCTGGTTTAGTCCTGGTTCAGTCCTGGTTTAGTCCTGGTTTAGTCCTGGTTTAGTCCTGGTTTAGTCCTGGTTTAGTCCTGTTATAGTCCCGGTTTAGTCCCGGTTCAGTCCTGGTTTAGTCCTGTTATAGTCCTGGTTTAGTCCTGGTTTAGTCCTGGTTCAGTCCTGGTTTAGTCCTGGTTTAGCCCTGGTTTAGTCCTGGTTTAGTGCTGGTTTAGTCCTGTTATAGTCCCGGTTTAGTCCTGGTTCAGTCCTGGTTTAGTCCTGTTATAGTCCTGGTTTAGTCCTGGTTTAGTTCTGGTTCAGTCCTGGTTTAGTCCTGGTTTAGCCCTGATTCAGTCCTGGTTCAGTCCTGGTTTAGTCCCGGTTTAGTCCTGGTTTAGTCCTGGTTTAGTCCTGTTATAGTCCCGGTTTAGTCCTGGTTTAGTTCTGGTTCAGTCCTGGTTTAGTCCTGGTTCAGCCCTGATTCAGTCCTGGTTCAGTCCTGGTTTAGTCCCGGTTTAGTCCTGGTTTAGTCCTGGTTTAGTCCTGTTATAGTCCCGGTTTAGTCCTGGTTCAGTCCTGGTTTAGCCCTGTTATAGTCCTGGTTTAGTCCTGGTTTAGTCCTGGTTTAGTCCTGTTATAGTCCCGGTTTAGTCCTGGTTCAGTCCTGGTTTAGTCCTGTTATAGTCCTGGTTTAGTCCTGGTTCAGTCCTGGTTTAGCCCTGGTTTAGTCCTGGTTTAGTCCTGGTTTAGTACTGGTTCAGTCCTGGTTTAGCCCTGGTTTAGTCCTGTTATAGTCCTGGTTTAGTCCTGGTTTAGTCCTGGTTCAGTCCTGGTTTAGTCTTGGTTTAGTCCTGGTTTAGTCCTGGTTTAGTCTTGGTTTAGTCCTGGTTTAGTCCTGGTTTAGTCTTGGTTTAGTCCTGGTTCAGTCCTGGTTTAGCCCTGGTTTAGTCCTGTTATAGTCCTGGTTTAGTCCTGGTTTAGTCCTGGTTTAGTCCTGGTTCAGTCCTGGTTTAGTCCTGGTTTAGTCCTGGTTCAGTCCTGGTTTAGTCCTGGTTTAGTCCTGGTTCAGTCCTGGTTTAGTCCTGGTTTAGTCCTGGTTTAGTCCTGGTTTAGTCCTGGTTTAGTTCTGGTCTTAGACACCTGAGACGACCACAATAGACCGGCTCCAGGCTCAGATCGGGTTTTGGTTCCTCATTCTCACGCTCTCACTTAAAGCTGCACCGTGTCACTTTTCCACCACCCGCTCGTCTCCATGGAGATGCTGTCGCTGTGTCTGGAATGTTCCACAGTGCGGCATTAAACTCTTCTATTATATCACATTTTCCCGCTGAAAATCCCTTATATTTGTGTTTGATCAGTGGAACATGGATTTGTTTGTTTACGTCTGGAGGGCGGAGCCTCCTCAGACCCTCATGTTTCCTCTGAAGCCTCCTCAGACCCTCATGTTTCCTCTGAAGCCTCCTCAGACCCTCATGTTTCCTCTGAAGCCTCCTCAGACCCTCATGTTTCCTCTGAAGCCTCCTCAGACCCTCATGTTCCCTCTGAAGCCTCCTCAGACCCTCATGTTCCCTCTGAAGCCTCCTCAGACCCTCATGTTTCCTCTGAAGCCTCCTCAGACCCTCATGTTTCCTCTGAAGCCTCCTCAGACCCTCATGTTTCCTCTGAAGCCTCCTCAGACCCTCATGTTTCCTCTCTGAAGCCTCCTCAGACCCTCATGTTTCCTCTGAAGCCTCCTCAGACCCTCATGTTTCCTCTGAAGCCTCCTCAGACCCTCATGTTTCCTCTGAAGCCTCCTCAGACCCTCATGTTTCCTCTGAAGCCTCCTCAGACCCTCATGTTTCCTCTGAAGCCTCCTCAGACCCTCATGTTCCCTCTGAAGCCTCCTCAGACCCTCATGTTTCCTCTGAAGCCTCCTCAGACCCTCACGTTTCCTCTGAAGCCTCCTCAGACCCTCATGTTTCCTCTGAAGCCTCCTCAGACCCTCACGTTTCCTCTGAAGCCTCCTCAGACCCTCATGTTTCCTCTGAAGCCTCCTCAGACCCTCATGTTTCCTCTGAAGCCTCCTCAGACCCTCATGTTTCCTCTGAAGCCTCCTCAGACCCTCATGTTTCCTCTGAAGCCTCCTCAGACCCTCATGTTTCCTCTGAAGCCTCCTCAGACCCTCATGTTTCCTCTGAAGCCTCCTCAGACCCTCACGTTTCCTCTGAAGCCTCCTCAGACCCTCATGTTTCCTCTGAAGCCTCCTCAGACCCTCATGTTTCCTCTGAAGCCTCCTCAGACCCTCATGTTTCCTCTGAAGCCTCCTCAGACCCTCACGTTTCCTCTGAAGCCTCCTCAGACCCTCATGTTTCCTCTGAAGCCTCCTCAGACCCTCACGTTTCCTCTGAAGCCTCCTCAGACCCTCATGTTTCCTCTGAAGCCTCCTCAGACCCTCATGTTTCCTCTGAAGCGACCTCAGACCTCATGTTTCCTCTGAAGCCTCCTCAGACCCTCATGTTTCCTCTGAAGCCTCCTCAGACCCTCATGTTTCCTCTGAAGCCTCCTCAGACCCTCACGTTTCCTCTGAAGCCTCCTCAGACCCTCATGTTTCCTCTGAAGCCTCCTCAGACCCTCATGTTTCCTCTGAAGCCTCCTCAGACCCTCACGTTTCCTCTGAAGCCTCCTCAGACCCTCATGTTTCCTCTGAAGCCTCCTCAGACCCTCATGTTTCCTCTGAAGCCTCCTCAGACCCTCATGTTTCCTCTGAAGCCTCCTCAGACCCTCATGTTTCCTCTGAAGCCTCCTCAGACCCTCATGTTTCCTCTGAAGCCTCCTCAGACCCTCATGTTTCCTCTGAAGCCTCCTCAGACCCTCATGTTTCCTCTGAAGCCTCCTCAGACCCTCACGTTTCCTCTGAAGCCTCCTCAGACCCTCACGTTTCCTCTGAAGCCTCCTCAGACCCTCATGTTCCCTCTGAAGCCTCCTCAGACCCTCATGTTTCCTCTGAAGCCTCCTCAGACCCTCATGTTTCCTCTGAAGCCTCCTCAGACCCTCATGTTTCCTCTGAAGCCTCCTCAGACCCTCACGTTTCCTCTGAAGCCTCCTCAGACCCTCATGTTTCCTCTGAAGCCTCCTCAGACCCTCATGTTTCCTCTGAAGCCTCCTCAGACCCTCATGTTTCCTCTGAAGCCTCCTCAGACCCTCATGTTTCCTCTGAAGCCTCCTCAGACCCTCATGTTTCCTCTGAAGCCTCCTCAGACCCTCATGTTTCCTCTGAAGCCTCCTCAGACCCTCATGTTTCCTCTGAAGCCTCCTCAGACCCTCATGTTTCCTCTGAAGCCTCCTCAGACCCTCATGTTTCCTCTGAAGCCTCCTCAGACCCTCATGTTTCCTCTGAAGCCTCCTCAGACCCTCACGTTTCCTCTGAAGCCTCCTCAGACCCTCATGTTTCCTCTGAAGCCTCCTCAGACCCTCATGTTTCCTCTGAAGCCTCCTCAGACCCTCATGTTTCCTCTGAAGCCTCCTCAGACCCTCATGTTTCCTCTGAAGCCTCCTCAGACCCTCATGTTTCCTCTGAAGCCTCCTCAGACCCTCATGTTTCCTCTGAAGCCTCCTCAGACCCTCATGTTTCCTCTGAAGCCTCCTCAGACCCTCATGTTTCCTCTGAAGCCTCCTCAGACCCTCACGTTTCCTCTGAAGCCTCCTCAGACCCTCATGTTTCCTCTGAAGCCTCCTCAGACCCTCATGTTTCCTCTGAAGCCTCCTCAGACCCTCACGTTTCCTCTGAAGCCTCCTCAGACCCTCATGTTTCCTCTGAAGCCTCCTCAGACCCTCATGTTTCCTCTGAAGCCTCCTCAGACCCTCATGTTTCCTCTGAAGCCTCCTCAGACCCTCACGTTTCCTCTGAAGCCTCCTCAGACCCTCATGTTTCCTCTGAAGCCTCCTCAGACCCTCATGTTTCCTCTGAAGCCTCCTCAGACCCTCACGTTTCCTCTGAAGCCTCCTCAGACCCTCACGTTTCCTCTGAAGCCTCCTCAGACCCTCATATTTCCTCTGAAGCCTCCTCAGACCCTCATGTTTCCTCTGAAGCCTCCTCAGACCCTCATGTTTCCTCTGAAGCCTCCTCAGACCCTCATGTTTCCTCTGAAGCCTCCTCAGACCCTCACGTTTCCTCTGAAGCCTCCTCAGACCCTCATGTTTCCTCTGAAGCCTCCTCAGACCCTCATGTTTCCTCTGAAGCCTCCTCAGACCCTCATGTTTCCTCTGAAGCCTCCTCAGACCCTCATGTTTCCTCTGAAGCCTCCTCAGACCCTCATGTTTCCTCTGAAGCCTCCTCAGACCCTCATGTTTCCTCTGAAGCCTCCTCAGACCCTCACGTTTCCTCTGAAGCCTCCTCAGACCCTCATGTTTCCTCTGAAGCCTCCTCAGACCCTCACGTTTCCTCTGAAGCCTCCTCAGACCCTCACGTTTCCTCTGAAGCCTCCTCAGACCCTCATGTTTCCTCTGAAGCCTCCTCAGACCCTCATGTTTCTTCTCTCAGACTGAAAACACTCTGTTCCACCTCGTGATGTCATCGTGTGGTGATACAGGAAGTGCTCCACTGTGTTTTTAAACTCTACATCTAAACATTAGACAAGTAGAACAGTAGAACAGTAGAACATTAAACATTAGAACAGTAGAAGATCAGAACATTAGAACAGTATAACTTTAGAACATTAAACATTAGAACATCAGACAAGTAGAACATTAGAACACGACTTACAGCTCACAGAGGTCCATTTTACTTGATCCAGGAGCTTTATACGGACCTAATGTTCCGCTGATGTTCCTCGTTTTATACGGACCTAATGTTCCGCTGATGTTCCTCGCTTTATACGGACCTAATGTTCCGCTGATGTTCCTCGCTTTAAACGGACCTAATGTTCCCCTGATGTTCCTCACTTTATACGGACCTAATGTTCCCCTGATGTTCCTCACTTTAAATGGACCTAATGTTCCCCTGATGTTCCTCACTTTAAACGGACCTAATGTTCCGCTGATGTTCCTCACTTTATACGGACCTAATGTTCCCCTGATGTTCCTCACTTTATACGGACCTAATGTTCCCCTGATGTTCCTCACTTTATACGGACCTAATGTTCCGCTGATGTTCCTCGCTTTAAATGGACCTAATGTTCCCCTGATGTTCCTCACTTTAAATAGCGATGTTCCTCACTTTACGGACCTAATGTTCCCCTGATGTTCCTTCACTTTATACGGACCTAATGTTCCCTGATGTTTCACTTTATACGGACCTAATGTTCCCTGATGTTCCTCACTTTAAATGGACCTAATGTTCTGATGTTCCTCACTTTACTACCGTAAATGTTCCCCTGATGTTCCTCACTTTATACGGACCTAATGTTCCGCTGATGTTCCTCGCTTTAAATGGACCTAATGTTCCCCTGATGTTCCTCACTTTAAACGGACCTAATGTTCCCCTGATGTTCCTCACTTTATACGGACCTAATGTTCCCCTGATGTTCCTCAGCTCGGACGTGGAGGGCGGCTGCGATGAGCGGCTCCGGGTCGGCAGGGCCATCAGTGACCCTCTCCACAGCCAGACCCAAGACCGGACCCAAGACCCGGACCAGGACCCGGACCAGAACCCGAGGAGGAAACCGGCTCTCGTCAGGTCCGAGGCTCCGCGGCGCCACCTGGAGTCGCCGAGGTAAAACCCAGAGACTGAAGGTTCTGTCTGTGTTCAGGTCCAAGACGTTCGACCCGTCTCTGCTCCGAGAAACTCCCGAGGCCGACCCGAAGATCCAGAGGAAGAAGTCGCACTACAGCCAGGTACGCTCAGAACAACCAAACCCGCCCAACCACGCTCAGAACAACCAAACCAGCCCAACCACGCTCAGAACAACCAAACCCGCCCAACCACGCTCAGAACAACCAAACCCGCCCAACCACGCTCAGAACAACCAAACCCGCCCAACCACGCTCAGAACAACCAAACCCGCCCAACCACGCTCAGAACAACCAAACCCGCCCAACCACGCTCAGCACTACCAAACCCGCCCAACCACGCTCAGAACAACCAAACCCGCCCAACCACGCTCAGAACAACCAAACCCGCCCAACCACGCTCAGAACAACCAAACCCACCCTACCACGCTCAGAACAACCAAACACACCTAACCACGCTCAGAACAACCAAACCCGCCCAACCACGCTCAGAACAACCAAACCCGCCCAACCACGCTCAGAACAACCAAACCCACCCTACCACGCTCAGAACAACCAAACACACCTAACCACGCCAGAACAACCAAACCCGCCTAACCACGCCAGAACAACCAAACTCCGCCCAACCACGCTCAGAACAACCAAACCCACCCTACCACGCTCAGAACAACCAAACACACCTAACCACGCTCAGAACAACCAAACCCACCCAACCACGCTCACAACAACCAAACACACCTAACCACGCTCAGAACAACCAAACCCACCCAAACACGCTCAGAACAACCAAACCGTCCTAGCCACGCTCAGGAGAACCAAACACACCCAACCACGCTCAGAACAACCAAACCCGCCCAACCACGCTCAGAACAACCAAACACACCTAACCACGCTCAGAACAACCAAACACACCCAACCACACTCAGAACAACCAAACACACCAACACAACCACGCTCAGAACAACCAAACCCACCTACGCAACCACGCTCAGAACAACCAAACACACCTAACCACGCTCAGAACAAGCAAACCCACCCTACCACGCTCAGAACAACCAAACACACCTAACCACGCTCAGAACAACCAAACCCGCCCAACCACGCTCAGAACAACCAAACCCGCCCAACCACGCTCAGAACAACCAAACCCACCCTACCACGCTCAGAACAACCAAACACACCTAACCACGCTCAGAACAACCAAACCCACCCAACCACGCTCACAACAACCAAACACACCTAACCATGCTCAGAACAACCAAACCCACCCAACCACGCTCAGAACAACCAAACAGACCTAACCACGCTCAGAAGAACCAAACACACCCAACCACGCTCAGAACAACCAAACCCGCCCAACCACGCTCAGAACAACCAAACACACCCAACCACACTCAGAACAACCAAACACACCAACACAACCACGCTCAGAACAACCAAACCCACCTACGCAACCACGCTCAGAACAACCAAACACACCTAACCACGCTCAGAACAAGCAAACCCACCCTACCACGCTCAGAACAACCAAACACACCTAACCACGCTCAGAACAACCAAACCCGCCCAACCACGCTCAGAACAACCAAACCCGCCCAACCACGCTCAGAACAACCAAACTCACCCTACCACGCTCAGAACAACCAAACACACCTAACCACGCTCAGAACAACCAAACCCACCCAACCACGCTCACAACAACCAAACACACCTAACCACGCTCAGAACAACCAAACACACCTAACCACGCTCAGAACAACCAAACCCACCCAACCACGCTCAGAACAACCAAACAGACCTAACCACGCTCAGAAGAACCAAACACACCCAACCACGCTCAGAACAACCAAACCCGCCCAACCACGCTCAGAACAACCAAACACACCTAACCACGCTCAGAACAACCAAACACACCCAACCACACTCAGAACAACCAAACACACCAACACAACCACGCTCAGAACAACCAAACCCACCTACGCAACCACGCTCAGAACAACCAAACACACCTAACCACGCTCAGA
>CM068358.1:40446818-40449318 GCA_034769755.1 Odontamblyopus lacepedii
ACCTGTACACTCACACCTGTACATACTCACCTGTACACACTCACCTGTACACTCACTTGTACACTCACCTGTACACTCACCTGTACACTCACCTGTACACTCGCACCTGTACATACTCACCTGTACACTCACCTGTACACTCGCACCTGTACACTCTCACCTGTACACACTCACCTGTACACTCTCACCTGTACACGCTCACCTGTACACTCTCACCTGTACACACTCACCTGTACACACTCACCTGTACACTCACCTGTACACTCGCACCTGTACACACTCACCTGTACACTCACCTGTACATACTCACCTGTACACTCTCACCTGTACACACTCACCTGTACACACTCACCTGTACACTCGCACCTGTACACACTCACCTGTACATACTCACCTGTACACCGTCACCTGTACACTCGCACCTGTAGGCGCTCACCTGTACGCACTCACCTGTACATACTCACCTGTACACCGTCACCTGTACACTCGCACCTGTAGGCGCTCACCTGTACGCACTCACCTGTAGGCGCTCACCTGTGCACCCTCACCTGTACACGCTCACCTGTACACTCACACCTGTACATACTCACCTGTACACACTCACCTGTACACTCACTTGTACACTCACCTGTACACTCACCTGTACACTCACCTGTACACTCGCACCTGTACATACTCACCTGTACACTCACCTGTACACTCGCACCTGTACACTCTCACCTGTACACACTCACCTGTACACTCTCACCTGTACACGCTCACCTGTACACTCTCACCTGTACACACTCACCTGTACACACTCACCTGTACACTCACCTGTACACTCGCACCTGTACACACTCACCTGTACACTCACCTGTACATACTCACCTGTACACTCTCACCTGTACACACTCACCTGTACACACTCACCTGTACACTCGCACCTGTACACACTCACCTGTACATACTCACCTGTACACCGTCACCTGTACACTCGCACCTGTAGGCGCTCACCTGTACGCACTCACCTGTACATACTCACCTGTACACCGTCACCTGTACACTCGCACCTGTAGGCGCTCACCTGTACGCACTCACCTGTAGGCGCTCACCTGTACACGCTCACCTGTACACACTCACCTGTACACACTCACCTGTACACGCTCACCTGTACACGCTCACCTGTACACGCTCACATGTACATGCTCACCTGTACACTCACCTGTACACTCTCACCTGTACACACTCACCTGTACACTCACCTGTACACTCAGACCTGTACACACTCACCTGTACACTCACCTGTACATACTCACCTGTACACTCTCACCTGTACACCGTCACCTGTACACTCGCACCTGTAGGCGCTCACCTGTACGCACTCACCTGTACACACTCACCTGTACACACTCACCTGTACACGCTCACATGTACACGCTCACCTGTACACTCGCACCTTAGGCGCTCACCTGTACGCACTCACCTGTAGGCGCTCACCTGTACACGCTCACCTGTACACGCTCACCTGTACACACTCACCTGTACACACTCACCTGTACACGCTCACCTGTACACACTCACCTGTAGGCGCTCACCTGTACACACTCACCTGTAGGCGCTCACCTGTGCACCCTCACCTGTGCACCCTCACCTGTACACGCTCACCTGTACACTCACCTGTACCCTCTCACCTGACCAACCCAGACCAACCCAGAGTAATAGACGGTCTCTGTCCTCGGTGATGTGGACTTTCCGTGTCCTCTGGCCTCTCCTGTTTCTCTGATGTAATCGCTTTAATAGTGAATAATTAAACTCTACACTTGCTCTACACGACTGGTTTAGTCCTGGTTTAGTCCTGGTTTAGTCCTGGTTTAGTCCTGGTTCAGTCCTGGTTTAGTCCTGGTTTAGACCTGGTTTAGTCCTGGTTTAGTTCTGGTTCAGTTCTGGTTTAGTCCTGGTTCAGTCCTGGGTTAGTCCTGGTTCAGACCTGGTTTAGTCCTGGTTTAGTCCCGGTTCTTTCTTGTGCAGATCGTGATCCCTGTCGTGTCCATCACAAACATAAAGAAGACGAAGACGGCGCTGCTTCTGCCCAACGCTCTGGTCATCGCCACAGCCAACGACCGGGTACAGACACAGACATGCCTCACACTGGAAACTGGGCTTTTATACGTGTGCAGTCTATGCTAACATTCCCTGTGGGTGTGATGCTAACTGTAGGCACTGCCCTGTCTGAAGTTTTGTTTCAACACAAATAAACAAGTTCCTCAAATCACATTACAACACATCACATTAGCATTAGCATTAGCATCAGCAATAGCGTTAGCGTTAGCGTTAGCGTTAGCGTTAGCGTTAGCGTTAGCGTTAGCGTTAGCATTAGCATTAGCTTTAGTTACTCTCACCTTTTAGTGGAAACTCAAACTCCTGAACAGGACCATCTCAGACTGATCACAGAAAGATAAAAATGTGTCTTTTAATCACTTTTGGGTGTTTTTTTTCCTGGAGTTTTTAGTTCTTAAAA
>CM068358.1:40459318-40461818 GCA_034769755.1 Odontamblyopus lacepedii
TGAACCAGGACCAGACCAGGACTAAACCAGGACTGAACCAGGACTGAACCAGGACTAAACCAGGACTAAACCAGGACTAAACCTGGACTGAACCAGGACTAAACCAGGACTGAACCAGGACTGAACCAGGATTAAACCAGGACTGAACCAGGACCAGACCAGGACTAAACCAGGACTGAACCAGGACCAGACCAGGACCAGACCAGGACTAAACCAGGACTGAACCAAGACCAGACCAGGACTAAACCAGGACCAGACCAGGACCAGACCAGGACTAAACCAGGACTGAACCAAGACCAGACCAGGACTAAACCAGGACTGAACCAAGACCAGACCAGGACTGAACCAGGTCTAAACCAGGTCTAAACCAGGACTAAACCAGGTCTAAACCGGGTCTAAACCGGGTCTCTGTGCAGGGGCAGAGGGGGTGTTGGACACTCGGGGGCTGAAGTGCGTCTCTCTGAGTTCTCTGCTCTGTATTTACCTGCTGCTGTGAGTAAAAACACGTTTAGTTTGATCAGAATTGTCACAAATATCAAACACACTGATGCTGTAAACGGCTGTGAGCTTTAGTTTATTTATTTATTTGAATAGAATGATCACAGATACTGATGACTGCACATACTGATTAAGGACAGTGTTCGGGCTCTGCAGGGTGTGTGTGCTGCTGTTAGTTTTATGTTAGTTTTATTTTAGTATTTTAATCCTAAATATTGGCTCTTAAACATACGTGTCTCTGCAGGGTGTGTGTGCTGCTGTTAGTTTTATGTTAGTTTTATTTTAGTATTTTAATCCTAAATATTGGCTCTTAAACATACGTGTCTCTGCAGGGTGTGTGTGCTGCTGTTAGTTTTATGTTAGTTTTATTTTAGTATTTTAATCCTAAATATTGGCTCTTAAACATACGTGTCTCTGCAGGGTGTGTGTGCTGCTGTTAGTTTTATGTTAGTTTTATTTTAGTATTTTAATCCTAAATATTGGCTCTTAAACATACGTGTCTCTGCAGGGTGTGTGTGCTGCTGTTAGTTTTATGTTAGTTTTATTTTAGTATTTTAATCCTAAATATTGGCTCTTAAACATACGTGTCTCTGCAGGGTGTGTGTGCTGCTGTTAGTTTTATGTTAGTTTTATTTTAGTATTTTAACCCTAAATATTGGCTCTTAAACATACGTGTCTCTGCAGGGTGTGTGTGCTGCTGCTCTCCTCCTGTTATCTCGCCTTTAAGATCGTGTCTCTGGAGCAGAAACTCTCCACCCTGGAACCTCTGAGCCACTTCACCGAGCACCAGTGAGTCTGGGAGGGCATCTGGGGCAATCCCACACACGGGGATACGGGAGGGCATCTGGTGTAAACTTGCGTCTGTTTCAGGGACGTCCTCAGAGCGACTGCAGAACGGAACTCAGACCTGTTCTCAGAACTCATCACCATCAACCTCCTGAAACTGGAGAAGGTCAGACCGGGTTTAGACCGGGTTTAGACCGGGTTTAGACCGGGTTTAGACCGGGTTTAGACCGGATTTAGGCTGGATTTAGGCCGGGTTTAGACCAGGTTTAGACCTGGTTTAGTCCTGATTTAGACCAGTTTTAGACCTGGTTTAGTCCTGGTTTAGACCGGGTTTAGACCGGATTTAGACCGGATTTAGGCCGGGTTTAGACCGGGTTTAGACTGGGTTTAGACCAGGTTTAGACCTGGTTTAGTCCTGATTTAGACCAGTTTTAGACCTGGTTTAGTCCTGGTTTAGATCGGGTTTAGACCTAGTTTAGACCGGGTTTAGACGGGGTTTAGTCCTTGTTTAGACCTGGTTTAGATCTGGTTTAGACCTAGTTTAGTCCTGGTTTAGTCCTGGTTTAGACCAGGTTTAGACCTGGTTTAGTCCTGATTTAGACCAGTTTTAGACCTGGTTTAGTCCTGGTTTAGTCCTGGTTTAGACCGGGTTTAGACCGGGTTTAGACCGGATTTAGACCGGATTTAGGCCGGGTTTAGACCGGGTTTAGACTGGGTTTAGACCTGGTTTAGTCCTGATTTAGACCAGTTTTAGACCTGGTTTAGACCTGGTTTAGATCGGGTTTAGACCTAGTTTAGACCGGGTTTAGACCTAGTTTAGTCCTGGTTTAGTCCTGGTTTAGACCTGGTTTAGTCCTGGTTTAGTCCTTGTTTAGTCCTGGTTTAGTTCTAGTTTAGACCTGGTTTAGATCTGGTTTAGTTCTGATTTAGTCCTGGTTCAGTCCTGGTTTAGACCTAGTTTAGTCCTGGTTTAGTCCTGGTTTAGTCCTGGTTTAGACCTGTTTTAGACCTGTTTTAGACCTAGTTTAGACCGGGTTTAGACCTAGTTTAGTCCTGGTTTAGTCCTGGTTTAGACCTGGTTTAGTCCTGGTTTAGTCCTTGTTTAGTCCTGGTTTAGTCCTAGTTTAGACCTGGTTTAGATCTGGTTTAGTTCTGATTTAGTCCTGGTTCAGTCCTGGTTTAGTCCTGGTTTAGACCTGTTTTAGACCTAGTTTAG
>CM068358.1:40466818-40529318 GCA_034769755.1 Odontamblyopus lacepedii
CCCCGCCCCGCCACCTTCTGTTGAAGTGCTGGCACCTGGACCAGTTTGTGAACCCAGAGTAGGCACTCCTGAACGTTATAAGGGAGACCCAGAAGGGTGCAATCCGTTTTTGACCAACTGCTCCATTCTCTTTGCCTTACAGCCGCACACATTCTCCACAGAAAAAGCCAAGGTGGCATTTGCCATCAACCACCTCACAGATGGGGCTAGGCTGTGGGGAACTGCTGAATGGGAGCGTCAAACCATTGCCTGTGCCTCTTTTGACGCTTTTGCTCAAGAACTACGCAAGGTGTTTGGTGCCACGTCATCTGGACCTGATGCAGCCGGTGGTCTAATGGGCCTGCGACAGGGAGCCCGCACTGTTGCAGATTATTCTATTGAATTCCGAACCCGGGCCCTTCAAAGCCAGTGGAATATGGCAGCTCAAACTGATGCCTACCTTTTGGGTCTCAGTGACTATGTTAAAGATGAGTTGGTGTCGTTTGATCTCCCGTCTGATCTTGATAATTTGATTGAACTGGCAACTAAGCTTGATCACCGCATCCAAGCTCGGAGACACGAGAAGAGACTCAGACTTTCTGAACGACAACATTTCACACGCCCGCCTCTTTCTTTAGAGTCCCTAGGGCACACTTCATCTCCTCATGATGGAGGTCCTGAGCCCATGCAGGTGGGCAGAACGAGTCTTTCTCCTGAAGAGCGAGAACGTCGCCGCCAGAGGAATCTCTGTCTCTATTGTGGGAAGCCTGGCCATTTTGTTTCTGTGTGTCCAGTAAAAGGGCAGGCTCATCAGTAGAAAGGGGAATACTGATGAGTCTTTCCTCCACACCTTCCCCTATAAAACGTCCTCATTTTCAAGCCCGTCTGTTGCTTGAGAGCGGTACTCACACAGTGACCACTCTAATTGACTCTGGTTCTGACATCAGTCTTATTGATGAAAGCCTGGCTCTGCAATTAAAGATAAACCTTGTTCCTCTCCCTGTACCTGTGCCTGCCAATGCCCTGGATGGCAGACTTCTGGGTTCCATAACACATCGCACTGTTCCTGTTCTCCTGCTAATGGCTGGCAATCACCATGAGTCAATCCAATTTCACATCCTGAAAACTCCACAGCACCCAGTAATCCTCGGCTTCCCTCGGCTTCTTCGTCACAATCCCCAAATAGATTGGGCTACAGGTTCCATTTCTAACTGGAGCCCATCTTGCCATCAGATTTGTCTCAAGCAAGCCGTCCCAGCAGTGCTACCCAGTGACAACACTAGTCCTCAACCAGACTTAACAGGTGTTCCTGAAGAGTACCATGACCTCAGAGAGGTTTTCAGCAAGACCAAGGCTACATCACTTCCCCACATCGTCCGTATGACTGTGCCATTGACCTTCTGCCTGGAACTTCTCCCCCACGTGGTCGTATCTATTCCCTCTCTGGACCAGAAAGAGAAGCTATGGAGAAATATGTCAGAGTCATTGGCTGCAGGAATCATCCGTCCCTCTTCGTCTCCTGCTGGGGCGGGTTTCTTCTTTGTTGACAACAAAGACAAGACACTTAGACCTTGCATAGACTACCGAGGGCTAAACAATATAACTATCAAGAACCGTTACCCTCTGCCACTCATTTCTTCGGCATTTGAGCTCTTGCAGGATGCTGTTATTTTTACAAAGCTTGACTTGCGCAACGCTTACCATCTCGTCCGGATCCGTGAAGGGGACGAGTGGAAGACTGCCTTTAACACTCCGACAGGCCATTACGAGTATCTTGTCATGCCTTTTGGTCTTACCAATGCCCCTGCCGTGTTCCAGGCACTTGTCAATGATGTCCTCCGTGACATGCTGAACAAGTATGTTTTTGTTTACCTTGACGACATTCTGATTTTCTCCAAGTCCAAGGAGGAACACATCTATCACGTTCAGACTGTGTTGCAGCGCCTCCTGTCTAACTCACTCTTCGTCAAGGCAGAGAAGTGTGAGTTCCACGCCTCGTCAGTTGCCTTTCTGGGGTATATCATTAGTCAGGGGAGTGTTTCCATGGACCCTACCAAGGTTGAAGCTGTTACCTCGTGGCCTGTTCCTGAGTCCCGCAAGATGCTACAGCGCTTTCTGGGGTTTGCAAATTTCTACAGGCGGTTCATCCGTGGATACAGTTCGGTCGCCGCTCCTCTTACAGCCCTCACCTCCTCCAAAGTGACCTACAAGTGGTCACCAGAGGCAGATGCAGCCTTCAATACTCTGAAGACCCTCTTCACCACAGCTCCTATCCTTCGAGTTCCTGATCCTGAAAGACAGTTCGTGGTCGAGGTGGATGCCTCAGACATAGGTGTAGGAGCCGTTTTGTCACAGAAGGCACCCGATGACCTCAAGTTGCACCCATGTGCCGCCTTTTCCCGACGTCTAGTTCCTGCTGAAAGGAACTATGACATTGGAAACCGAGAGTTGCTGGCTGTGAAGTTGGCTTTAGAAGAGTGGAGACACTGGCTTGAGGGTTGCAAGGTTCCGTTCCTGGTCTGGACAGATCACAAGAATCTGGAGTATCTCCAATCTGCAAAACGCCTCAACTCTCGACAAGCTAGATGGGCCCTGTTTCTCACCAGGTTCAATTTTACTCTGTCCTACCGTCCTGGTTCTCGCAATGCCAAGCCTGATTCGCTGTCTCGCCAGTTTTCTACCTCTGACAGCATTGAAGAACCTGATACCATCCTTCCCCATTCCCATATCGTGGCAACTCTCACCTGGGAGGTTGAGGAAAGGGTTAAGGCTGCCCTGGAAGATCAACCTGGCCCCAGTACATGCCCCAGTAATCTCCTGTATGTTCCACAACATCTCAGGTCAGATATTCTGCAGTGGGCCCACAGTTCTAGACTTACCTGTCATCCTGGGATCCAGCGAACTAAGGAGGTCCTACGTCAAAGATTCTGGTGGGGTACCCTGGATGAAGACACCAGAGATTTTGTTAATGCCTGTCAAGTCTGTAACCAGTCTAAACCTACTCACCACGCACCTGCTGGCCATCTTCTTCCTCTCCCTGTTCCCCACCGGCCTTGGTCCCATATATCCCTGGACTTTGTCACTGGCTTACCTGTTTCCAATGGACACACCACCATCCTGTCTGTAGTCGATCGTTTTAGCAAGATGGCTCATTTCATTCCGCTGGCCAAACTTCCATCTGCTAAGGAAACTGCTGAGCTTATGCTGCAGCATGTTTTTCGATTGCATGGGCTCCCCACTGATGTTGTTTCCGATCGGGGTCCACAGTTCACCTCCATATTCTGGCGTGAGTTCTGTTCTCTTTTAGGAGCCACTGTTAGCCTGTCATCAGGCTATCACCCTCAGTCCAACGGCCAAACAGAGAGAATCAATCAGCAGATGGAGACAGTGCTGCGTTGTATGGCATCAAGGAACCCATCCTCCTGGTCCCAGCAGTTACTGTGGGTTGAGTACTCGCACAACACACTGAAAAGCTCGGCCACGGGTCTTTCCCCATTTCAGTGTGCTTATGGTTACCAGCCACCCTTGTTTCCTTCTCAGGAGAAGGAAGCATCCTGTCCTTCTGTTCAGGCCTTCATCAAGCGCTGCTACAAGACCTGGAAACGGGCTCGGTCCACCCTTCTCCGCACCGCTCGGCGTTACTCTGCTTCCGCTAACCGTCGGCGATCAGAGACTCCTGCTTACCAGGCTGGCCACATGGTTTGGCTGTCCACTAAGGATCTGCCTCTTCGGGTTGACTCCAAGAAGCTGGCTCCTAAGTTCATTGGGCCCTTTGAAATAGAGAAGATGGTCAACCCAGTGGCTGCCCGCCTCAAACTACCCAAAGCTATGCGGATAAATCCAACATTCCATGTGTCGAAGTTGAAACCTGTCTGTGAAAGCCCTCTAGCTCCTGTCGTGCCGCCACCACCGCCGACACGCCTGATTGATGGGGAACCTGCATATACTGTGCGTCGTCTCCTGCGCTCCCGACGCCGTGGTCGAGGTCTCCAATACTTGGTTGATTGGGAAGGCTATGGTCCAGAGGAGCGTTCATGGGTGCCTGCTAGCTTCATCTTAGACCCTCTTCTTATTGAGGCCTTCCATGAGCAGCACCCAGAACAACCTTCAAAGTGCTCTTGGGGTTCTCATTCCGTCCCTTCTGCTACCCTGAGAGATCCGTCTGAGGACAAAGAACCTGAGTCCAGCTCTGACTCTGATCTTTCTGAGGAGTTTTGACCCTCCTCCAGGCCCCCTCCTCCCACCCATGCTCAGTCTTATTTTTTTAGGACGTCAGGAGCCGTCCCTTGAGAGGGGGGTTCTGTCACAGTTCTGCCTATTGTCTACATGTTCTTCCCCAGTCCAGCTCCAGGTCTGTTCCAGTCCTCCTTTTGCTCCCTCCCTGTTCTCCGACACCTGTCTCTCATTCCCTAATTATCCCTGGGGAGCCTATATAAGCTCCTGGTCTTCACTCAGTCTTTGCTAGATTGTTGACCTGAGAACATCTATTTCTCAAGCTCTGTATCTGAACCCCTGTATCTGTATCTGTTGTTTGCTTTTGAGCAATTCTGATTAAAGTCCCTGATTCTGAGTTTTTTCCCTGCCTGTTTCCTTATTGAAGAGATTCCCAGTTTTGGAGGATATTTTAGTTCTTTACAAATCATATATTCCTTTGTTGTTATCTACCTGCCTTGCCATTTAGGCCTTACCTTTTGTAGGACACTTTCTGTTGTACTGAAATCATACTTTGTGTTGGACGGCATTCTTTGTGTTGCATTTGAGTCCTGTGCTCCTGCGTGATAAGTTTAGACCTGGTTTAGACCTAAAATAGACCTGATATAGTCCTGGTTTAGACCTGATATAGTCCTGGTTTAGTCCTAGTTTAGACCTAAAATAGACCTGATATAGTCCTGGTTTAGACCTGATATAGTCCTGGTTTAGTCCTAGTTTAGACCTGGTTTAGACCTGAAATAGACCTGATATAGTCCTGGTTTAGACCTGATATAGTCCTGGTTTAGTCCTAGTTTAGACCTGGGTAAAAGGGACGTCTGGTCACTCATATTCAAATGTTTTCTAAGTTTCACTTTCATTTTTAGCACTATGAATTCCCCTCCCTTTGCTCTCCAAGCTAAGTTACTCCCCCTTCAGAGCACTGTCATAAGAAAATCTGTCCCCATTCCTCTAATGAAACTCCTGCACATCACATCAGGTTTGTGAAGTTGTTGTGTATTGTTTCGCATCCTGCTGTATATTCATGGAGAGTGACGTAGGCCTGTGTGCTGAAGATTGGACAGAATCTTATTGCTCACCATAAGGAGGGTTGGGTTTGGTCTGGGAGAGGCGTGGATCTCTGTTTGCTGTGATTATTTGGGTTTGCTGTGCACTTATAGTTCTTTAAAAGGACACAGACTGGACTAACTGGATCACTCAGGAGGGAAAAGAGGGAACTGAACCGTTGGTGGAAGTGAAGTGGACACAGTTGGATCAAGGAGACAGATGAGACACAGCAGAGGAACAAAGAGCCTGTGGGTGAAGCCGGCTGACACCAGAAAGCCTGATCTAAAGTTGTGCACATGAGGCTTTCTTTAGCGTCTGTCCTGTCAGCTCACTGAGGGCTCCTTCTTGTCCAGCACCTGCGAGTGGAGGAGGGCGGTGGAGACTGTGGTGCAGATGTGTGGAACTTAGCCAGGACAATAATGGTAAGAGAGACTCAAAGCATGAAAAATTAAACCTGTTCTACAAGTGAAGGTTAGGTTCAAGATTCTGAATTCTGGGTTTAACTCAGGCCTTTCATTTTTGCTGTTCACAAACTATTTCATGAGCAGCTACAAGATTAAACGGGTTCAAGTCAATGAACGATCAACAAATATGTGAGTGGAGCTTTATTTAGACAACTTTAGTTTCCTGAAGATCTAGTTTATCATGTTCACTGGACAAGCATGAAGAGTGTTAATACCAATTGAAATGTGTAAATTACATTTAGAACCATTATTGACTTAAGTTGAACTCCGGTATGTTTAAAGTTAAAGTCCGTCGCTAGAGGAGGTGGAATTCTGTCAGAAGCCAAAAAACGGCACAGATCAGTGTTTCCTCGGCGGAGATCTCACTGTGGCACTGAGTCTGTCAAGGCAACAAACTAGTGTAGTGATGGGGGCAAGTTCTGAACTAGTGTAGTGATGGGGGCAAGTTCTGAACTTCCACATAAAACACCAATTTGCTTCACACTGAAGAAGCTGAACTCCACTTTAACCCATCTGACAACAGCCACGAGTCTAACAAACCAAACGCTCTGCCTGGTTCACTCATTAGTGTCTGGAAACGTTAGAAAACAACTTACGGAGCCTTACACTTCCCTCTGTTGATTTCCCACTGCACATGAAAGCTCAAAGATTCGATTGTCGATGTCGTTTCTAATCCCATTTATTTATGAGTGAATTATATTTTTTGAAAAACGCTGTGGTTAAGTATTTAAATCGTCACCACAATATTGCAGAGGATGTAACAACATGAATAGGCACTGGGCAGAGCTTTCTCGCTTTGGCAGTCGATCCTTCTGTTCTGACCCCAAACTAAAGTCTTGCTCTAAAATCACATGTGAGTTTGTTATTGCAGGAAAAGACTCCAGCGGCGACAAGTGGTTTGAGCCGCCAGAAGCAACAAGTCAGGATCCACTACTGACTGTGAACAAGAGAAACTGAAGTTGGTGAAATAAAATGGCTCGGGAATGTATTATTTAGTGTTTTTCAAACTGTTACTCTGAGGAAGTGACCAGAGCTGTGTCCAAACTGTCTCTGTCTGATGGAAACAGAAGAATCACAGTTATGAGAGAACACCAGAGTTATCCAGATCATCCAGACAGATTCAGAGTCTATAGACTGGTCCTGAGCAGAGAGAGTCTGACGGGCTGAGGTGGAGTGGAGCTGGGATTGGGTTTGTAGATGTTTCATACAGAGATATTCAGAGGAAAGGACGCGATGGAAACTCTGTATTTGGCTACAATGATAAATCCTGGGCCTTACACCATGACAAAAACTGTTCATTTTGGTTTAACACATTCCAGTCCCAGGTCTGGTTGGGTCCAGAATCGGGGTTTACCTGGACCACGGTTCAGGGGTTTTGGCGTTTTACAGCGTCTCTGGAAGAACCATGAGTCTCCTCCGCAGAGTCCAGACCAGGTTCACTCAGCCTCTCTACACTGGGGTCTGGATTGCAAATATTGGAACCACAGCATTTTTCCTCATATGACAAATATAAAATAACGGTTTTGTTCTGCACAGTTTGGGACATATCTGTACCTTTTATTTTTGACAAATTAGTCCCATGTTTAAAAGCCTCATGAGGACTCTCCAAAAAATCTATACCTTGATTTAGATCTAGGTATAGATCTAAATCAAGGTATAGATTGATTTAGATCAATCTATACCTTAATACGCCCCGCTGGCGGCGGGGCAAAATACGCCCGTACTTTGAATTATTGTATATAGAATTAAGTTAGAATTTGTCAAACCCAGTTAAAGATGAATTGTTGGTGCAGTTTGGAAGTTTGACATTCCTGAGGTGAGACGGTTGTGGAGTTAGAGCGCGGACAAGAAATTGTCCACAGACAGACGGACAGACGGACAGACGGACAGACAGACGGACGGATAATCAATAGGGAAATCTGGCTCTTGCAGTAGGAGTATGAGTATGACATCATCACATTCTAGAATCGGAATTCCACCAATCAGATCGCAGCAACAGAACTTAAAGACACTACAAAGCTTTGATGTGTCAAAGCTTTGAGCTTTGAAGTGTCAAAGCTCAAAGAAGCAGAGAATGTGGGTTGTTCTCGCTTTCAGCAGCAGAACATTTGAGAAGAGAGTTCAGCTCTACGGCAGGTAGATCAGGTGTGTCAAAGTGACAGTGTTTGTGATCCAGGAGAGATGGCGCAGAAAACACTCGACCAAAAAGCCTTTTCCTGCTCCGTGTGTTTAGATCTACTGAAGGATCCAGTGACGACTGCCTGTGGACACAACTACTGCATGAAGTGTCTTCAGCACCACTGGGACCAACAGAACCACAGCTACAGCTGTCCTCAGTGCAGAGAGAGCTTCAGCCCCAGGCCTGTGCTGCGTAAAAACACTTTAAGTGATTTGGTGGAGCAACTGAAGAAGACTGGACCCTCAGCGCCCCCTGCAGACCACTGCTATGCCGGACCTCAGGATGTGTTCTGTGATGTGTGCACTGGGAAGAAGCTGAGAGCTGTCCAGTCCTGGCTGCAGTGTGTGGCCTCTTACTGTGAGCGCCACCTACAGCCTCATTATGAAGCTGCAGCGTTACAGAAACACCAGCTGGTGGCGCCGTCTCACAGTCTCCAGGAAAACATCTGTTCTGAACACGACAAAGTGATGGATCTGTTCTGCCGCAGTGACCAGCAGCTGCTCTGCTCCTTCTGCTCTGTGGACCAACATAAGGGTCATGACATAGTGGCCTCTGCCTCAGACAGGGCTCAGAGACAGGCAGAGCTGCCGGCCAGGAGGGCCCTGCTGCTCCAGAGCCTCCAGCACAAAGAGACAGACCTGAAGAGGCTCCAACAGGAGGCCCAGGACATCAGACGCTCTGCCCAGACAGCAGTGCAGCGCAGCGGGGACAGCTTCACACAGATGGCCCTTCTCCTGGAGAAAAGACGCTCTGAAGTGGAGCAGCAGATCCGCTCCCAGGAGCAGAGCCAACTGAGCCGAGTCCAAGAGCTCCAGGACCAAGTGCAGCAGGACGTGAGGGGGCTGAAGAGGAGCCTCTCTGAGCTGGACACACTGGCCCTCACCCAGGATCATAACCAGTTTCTACAGGTCTACGCTTCACTGTCCCCACACACACAGAGCACAGAGCCAGACACCATTCACACAGGGGACCGGAGCTACTTTGAGGAAGTGACCAGAGCTGTGTCCAAGCTCAGAGACACACTCCAGCTCACTCTGAGTCCAGTCCAGGTTTTACTGGCACCAGCTGAACCCAGCTCCAGAGACGACTTCTTACAATATTCTACAGACATCACTCTGGACCCAAACACAGCTCACACCAGACTGTCTCTGTCTGATGGAAACAGAAGAGTCACAGGTATGAGTGAAGACCAGAGTTATCCACATCATCCTGATAGATTCAGTATGTGGTGGCAGGTCCTGAGCAGAGAGAGTCTGACGGGCCGATGTTACTGGGAGGTGGAGAGGAGCGGGGAGTTGGTTCTTATAGCAGTTTCATACAGAGATATTCAGAGGAAAAGAAACTATTATGAATGTGTATTTGGAGACAATGATAAATCCTGGGCCTTAGAGTGTGAACCTAACTGTTATTCATTTTGCTTTAACTCAGTCCAGTCCCAGGTCTCAGGTCCTGTCGGTTCTAGAATCGGGGTTTACCTGGACCACGGTTCAGGGGTTTTGGCATTTTACAGCGTCTCTGGAAGAACCATGAGCCTCCTCCACAGAGTCCAGACCAGGTTCACTCAGCCTCTCTACGCTGGGGTCTGGATTGACACTGGAGACACTGCACATTTCCCTAAACTCAAATAGCAGCTTTGTTCTTCACAATTTGGGCTCAACTTTGACTCTTATTTTGAACTATCTACATAAGACTTTAAAGTACTGTTAAAAAAATCAATATCTAAACACAAATCGATTATAAGAACCAGATACTCATTTGATTCTGAAACAACTGTGACATATACAGGAGGAAAATGACCTCTGGTCTATATAAGAACAAAGAAAATGCTGTGATTTTGTGTTGACAATGATATTCTATCCTAAGACTTTATGATGGAAATGAAAAATTGTTCCTCTGCTTCAAAATGGAGTTTGACATTTTGGCCTCGTGTATGAATGCAGTCGTAGCTACATCACTGTTCATACTAGAATCGTTTGTACTATTACTGGATTAGAACTTTGTTTCACTTCAAATGTTCTTCTGTAAACTTCATCTGTGTTTGACTCTTCACTCGATCATGATGTAAAAAGTGATTTTCTTATTTCATGTAAAACTACAGCAGTGTGTTTCTGTCTGTGATGGAGCTGATGTCACTCTGAGAGGAGCAGAATCAGAACTGTAAATGTTGCTCAGGGAGAAAACTGTTTAAACAGTTCTGAGCATTTTTACACTGGAAATTTGAAACAATAAATCTGTAAATTCGTTATTTTTTCCTGTGGATTTTTCTCTTTCAAAATCTAAAATTCATTGCAGTTGTGAAATAGTTTAGCACCAGTATTTACTGTAGGTGGAGGCAGGGGGCGCCATCTGAAATCTTGGCCAGCTAATGAGTTCTGGTTTAGTCCTGGTTTAGTTCTGGTTTAGTTCTGGTTTAGTCCTGGTTTAGTCCTGGTTTAGTCCTTGTTAAGTCCTGGTTTAGTTCTGGTTAATTACTGGTTCAGTCCTGGTTTTGTCCTGGTTTAGTCCTGGTTTAGTCCTGGTTTTGTCCTGGTTCAGTCCTGGTTTAGTCCTGGTTCAGTCCCGGTTCAGTCCCGGTTCAGTCCTGGTTTAGTCCTGTTATAGTCCTGGTTCAGTCCTGGTTTAGTCCTGGTTTAGTCCTGGTTTAGTCATGGTTCAGTCCTGGTTTAGTCCTGGTCCAGTCATGGTTCAGTCCTGGTTTGGTCCTGGTTCAGTCCTGGTTCTGTCCCGGTCCAGTCCTGGTTTAGTCCCGCTTCAGTCCTGGTTCAGTCCTGGTTCAGTCCTGTTTCAGTCCTGGTTTAGTCCTAGTTTAGACCTGGTTTAGACCTGAAATAGACCTGATATAGTCCTGGTTTAGACCTGATATAGTCCTGGTTTAGTCCTAGTTTAGACCAGGTTTAGACCTAAAATAGACCTGATATAGTCCTGGTTTAGACCTGATATAGTCCTGGTTTAGTCCTAGTTTAGACCTGGTTTAGACCTGAAATAGTCCTGGTTTAGTCCTAGTTTAGACCTGAAATAGACCTGATATAGTCCTGGTTTAGACCTGATATAGTCCTGGTTTAGTCCTAGTTTAGACCTGAAATAGACCTGATATAGTCCTGGTTTAGACCTGATATAGTCCTGGTTTAGTCCTAGTTTAGACCTGGTTTAGAGCTGAAATAGACCTGATATAGTCCTGGTTTAGACCTGATATAGTCCTGGTTTAGTCCTAGTTTAGACCTGGTTTAGACCTGAAATAGACCTGATATAGTCCTGGTTTAGACCTGATATAGTCCTGGTTTAGTCCTAGTTTAGACCTGGTTTAGACCTGAAATAGACCTGATATAGTCCTGGTTTAGACCTGATATAGTCCTGGTTTAGTCCTAGTTTAGACCTAGTTTAGACCTGAAATAGACCTGATATAGTCCTGGTTTAGACCTGATATAGTCCTGGTTTAGTCCTAGTTTAGACCTGGTTTAGACCTGAAATAGACCTGATATAGTCCTGGTTTAGACCTGATATAGTCCTGGTTTAGTCCTAGTTTAGACCTAAAATAGACCTGATATAGTCCTGGTTTAGACCTGATATAGTCCTGGTTTAGACCTGATATAGTCCTGGTTTAGTCCTAGTTTAGACCTGGTTTAGACCTGAAATAGACCTGATATAGTCCTGGTTTAGACCTGATATAGTCCTGGTTTAGTCCTAGTTTAGACCTAAAATAGACCTGATATAGTCCTGGTTTAGACCTGATATAGTCCTGGTTTAGTCCTAGTTTAGACCTGGTTTAGACCTGAAATAGACCTGATATAGTCCTGGTTTAGTCCTAGTTTAGACCTGGTTTAGACCTAAAATAGACCTGATATAGTCCTGGTTTAGACCTGATATAGTCCTGGTTTAGTCCTAGTTTAGACCTGGGTAAAAGGGACGTCTGGTCACTCATATTCAAATGTTTTCTAAGTTTCACTTTCATTTTTAGCACTATGAATTCCCCTCCCTTTGCTCTCCAAGCTAAGTTACTCCCCCTTCAGAGCACTGTCATAAGAAAATCTGTCCCCATTCCTCTAATGAAACTCCTGCACATCACATCAGGTTTGTGAAGTTGTCGTGTATTGTTTCGCATCCTGCTGTATATTCATGGAGAGTGACGTAGGCCTGTGTGCTGAAGATTGGACAGAATCTTATTGCTCACCATAAGGAGGGTTGGGTTTGGTCTGGGAGAGGCGTGGATCTCTGTTTGCTGTGATTATTTGGGTTTGCTGTGCACTTATAGTTCTTTAAAAGGACACAGACTGGACTAACTGGATCACTCAGGAGGGAAAAGAGGGAACTGAACCGTTGGTGGAAGTGAAGTGGACACAGTTGGATCAAGGAGACAGATGAGACACAGCAGAGGAACAAAGAGCCTGTGGGTGAAGCCGGCTGACACCAGAAAGCCTGATCTAAAGTTGTGCACATGAGGCTTTCTTTAGCGTCTGTCCTGTCAGCTCACTGAGGGCTCCTTCTCGTCCAGCACCTGCAGTGGAGGAGGGCGGTGGAGACTGTGGTGCAGATGTGTGGAACTTAGCCAGGACAATAATGGTAAGAGAGACTCAAAGCATGAAAAATTAAACCTGTTCTACAAGTGAAGGTTAGGTTCAAGATTCTGAATTCTGGGTTTAACTCAGGCCTTTCATTTTTGCTCTTCACAAACTATTTCATGAGCAGCTACAAGATTAAACGGGTTCAAGTCAATGAACGATCAACAAATATGTGAGTGGAGCTTTATTTAGACAACTTTAGTTTCCTGAAGATCTAGTTTATCATGTTCACTGGACAAGCATGAAGAGTGTTAATACCAATTGAAATGTGTAAATTACATTTAGAACCATTATTGACTTAAGTTGAACTCCGGTATGTTTAAAGTTAAAGTCCGTCGCTAGAGGAGGTGGAATTCTGTCAGGAGCCAAAAAACGGCACAGATCAGTGTTTCCTCGGTGGAGATCTCACTGTGGCAGTGAGTCTGTCAAGGCAACAAACTAGTGTAGTGATGGGGGCAAGTTCTGAACTAGTGTAGTGATGGGGGCAAGTTCTGAACTAGTGTAGTGATGGGGGCAAGTTCTGAACTAGTGTAGTGATGGGGGCAAGTTCTGAACTTCCACATAAAACACCAATTTGCTTCACACTGAAGAAGCTGAACTCCACTTTAACCCATCTGACAACAGCCACGAGTCTAACAAACCAAACGCTCTGCCTGGTTCACTCATTAGTGTCTGGAAACGTTAGAAAACAACTTACGGAGCCTTACACTTCCCTCTGGTGATTTCCCACTGCACATGAAAGCTCAAAGATTCGATTGTCGATGTCGTTTCTAATCCCATTTATTTATGAGTGAATTATATTTTTTGAAAAACGCTGTGGTTAAGTATTTAAATCGTCACCACAATATTGCAGAGGATGTAACAACATGAATAGGCACTGGGCAGAGCTTTCTCGCTTTGGCAGTCGATCCTTCTGTTCTGACCCCAAACTAAAGTCTTGCTCTAAAATCACATGTGAGTTTGTTATTGCAGGAAAAGACTCCAGCGGCGGCAAGTGGTTTGAGCCGCCAGAAGCAACAAGTCAGGATCCACTACTGACTGTGAACAAGAGAAACTGAAGTTGGTGAAATAAAATGGCTCGGGAATGTATTATTTAGTGTTTTTCAAACTGTTACTCTGAGGAAGTGACCAGAGCTGTGTCCAAACTGTCTCTGTCTGATGGAAACAGAAGAATCACAGTTATGAGAGAACACCAGAGTTATCCAGATCATCCAGACAGATTCAGAGTCTATAGACTGGTCCTGAGCAGAGAGAGTCTGACGGGCTGAGGTGGAGTGGAGCTGGGATTGGGTTTGTAGATGTTTCATACAGAGATATTCAGAGGAAAGGACGCGATGGAAACTCTGTATTTGGCTACAATGATAAATCCTGGGCCTTACACCATGACAAAAACTGTTCATTTTGGTTTAACACATTCCAGTCCCAGGTCTGGTTGGGTCCAGAATCGGGGTTTACCTGGACCACGGTTCAGGAGTTTTGGCGTTTTACAGCGTCTCTGGAAGAACCATGAGTCTCCTCCGCAGAGTCCAGACCAGGTTCACTCAGCCTCTCTACACTGGGGTCTGGATTGCAAATATTGGAACCACAGCATTTTTCCTCATATGACAAATATAAAATAACGGTTTTGTTCTGCACAGTTTGGGACATATCTGTACCTTTTATTTTTGACAAATTAGTCCCATGTTTAAAAGCCTCATGAGGACTCTCCAAAAAATCTATACCTTGATTTAGATCTAGGTATAGATCTAAATCAAGGTATAGATTGATTTAGATCAATCTATACCTTAATACGCCCCGCTGGCGGCGGGGCAAAATACGCCCGTACTTTGAATTATTGTATATAGAATTAAGTTAGAATTTGTCAAACCCAGTTAAAGATGAATTGTTGGTGCAGTTTGGAAGTTGGACATTCCTACGTGAGACGGTTGTGGAGTTAGAGCGCGGACAAGAAATTGTCCACAGACAGACGGACAGACGGACAGACAGACGGACGGATAATCAATAGGGAAATCTGGCTCTTGCAGTAGGAGTATGAGTATGACATCATCACATTCTAGAATCGGAATTCCACCAATCAGATCGCAGCAACAGAACTTAAAGACACTACAAAGCTTTAATGTGTCAAAGCTCAAAGCTTTGAAGTGTCAAAGCTCAAAGAAGCAGAGAATGTGGGTTGTTCTCGCTTTCAGCAGCAGAACATTTGAGAAGAGAGTTCAGCTCTACGGCAGGTAGATCAGGTGTGTCAAAGTGACAGTGTTTGTGATCCAGGAGAGATGGCGCAGAAAACACTCGACCAAAAAGCCTTTTCCTGCTCCGTGTGTTTAGATCTACTGAAGGATCCAGTGACGACTCCCTGTGGACACAACTACTGCATGAAGTGTCTTCAGCACCACTGGGACCAACAGAACCACAGCTACAGCTGTCCTCAGTGCAGAGAGAGCTTCAGCCCCAGGCCTGTGCTGCGTAAAAACACTTTGTTAAGTGATTTGGTGGAGCAACTGAAGAAGACTGGACCCTCAGCGCCCCCTGCAGACCACTGCTATGCCGGACCTCAGGATGTGTTCTGTGATGTGTGCACTGGGAAGAAGCTGAGAGCTGTCCAGTCCTGTCTGCAGTGTGTGGCCTCTTACTGTGAGCGCCACCTACAGCCTCATTATGAAGCTGCAGCGTTACAGAAACACCAGCTGGTGGCGCCGTCTCACAGTCTCCAGGAAAACATCTGTTCTGAACACGACAAAGTGATGGATCTGTTCTGCCGCAGTGACCAGCAGCTGCTCTGCTCCTTCTGCTCTGTGGACCAACATAAGGGTCATGACATAGTGGCCTCTGCCTCAGACAGGGCTCAGAGACAGGCAGAGCTGCCGGCCAGGAGGGCCCTGCTGCTCCAGAGCCTCCAGCACAAAGAGACAGACCTGAAGAGGCTCCAACAGGAGGCCCAGGACATCAGACGCTCTGCCCAGACAGCAGTGCAGCGCAGCGGGGACAGCTTCACACAGATGGCCCTTCTCCTGGAGAAAAGACGCTCTGAAGTGGAGCAGCAGATCCGCTCCCAGGAGCAGACCCAACTGAGCCGAGTCCAAGAGCTCCAGGACCAAGTGCAGCAGGACGTGAGGGGGCTGAAGAGGAGCCTCTCTGAGCTGGACACACTGGCCCTCACCCAGGATCATAACCAGTTTCTACAGGTCTACGCTTCACTGTCCCCACACACACAGAGCACAGAGCCAGACACCATTCACACAGGGGACCGGAGCTACTTTGAGGAAGTGACCAGAGCTGTGTCCAAGCTCAGAGACACACTCCAGCTCACTCTGAGTCCAGTCCAGGTTTTACTGGCACCAGTTGAACCCAGCTCCAGAGACGACTTCTTACAATATTCTACAGACATCACTCTGGACCCAAACACAGTTCACACCAGACTGTCTCTGTCTGATGGAAACAGAAGAGTCACAGGTATGAGTGAAGACCAGAGTTATCCACATCATCCTGATAGATTCAGTGTGTTGTGTCAGGTCCTGAGTAGAGAGAGTCTGACGGGCCGATGTTACTGGGAGGTGGAGTGGAGCGGGGAGTTGGTTCTTATAGCAGTTTCATACAGAGATATTCAGAGGAAAAGAAACTATTATGAATGTGTATTTGGAGACAATGATAAATCCTGGGCCTTAGAGTGTGAACCTAACTGTTATTCATTTTGCTTTAACTCAGTCCAGTCCCAGGTCTCAGGTCCTGTCGGTTCTAGAATCGGGGTTTACCTGGACCACGGTTCAGGGGTTTTGGCATTTTACAGCGTCTCTGGAAGAACCATGAGCCTCCTCCACAGAGTCCAGACCAGGTTCACTCAGCCTCTCTACGCTGGGGTCTGGATTGACACTGGAGACACTGCACATTTCCCTAAACTCAAATAGCAGCTTTGTTCTTCACAATTTGGGCTCAACTTTGACTCTTATTTTGAACTATCTACATAAGACTTTAAAGTACTGTTAAAAATCAATATCTAAACACAAATCGATTATAAGAACCAGATACTCATTTGATTCTGAAACAACTGTGACATATACAGGAGGAAAATGACCTCTGGTCTATATAAGAACAAAGAAAATGCTGTGATTTTGTGTTGACAATGATATTCTATCCTAAGACTTTATGATCGAAATGAAAAATTGTTCCTCTGCTTCAAAATGGAGTTTGACATTTTGGCCTCGTGTATGAATGCAGTCGTAGCTACATCACTGTTCATACTAGAATCGTTTGTACTATTACTGGATTAGAACTTTGTTTCACTTCAAATGTTCTTCTGTAAACTTCATCTGTGTTTGACTCTTCACTCGATCATGATGTAAAAAGTGATTTTCTTATTTCATGTAAAACTACAGCAGTGTGTTTCTGTCTGTGATGGAGCTGATGTCACTCTGAGAGGAGCAGAATCAGAACTGTAAATGTTGCTCAGGGAGAAAACTGTTTAAACAGTTCTGAGCATTTTTACACTGGAAATTTGAAACAATAAATCTGTAAATTCGTTATTTTTTCCTGTGGATTTTTCTCTTTCAAAATCTAAAATTCATTGCAGTTGTGAAATAGTTTAGCACCAGTATTTACTGTAGGTGGAGGCAGGGGGCGCCATCTGAAATCTTGGCCAGCTAATGAGTTCTGGTTTAGTCCTGGTTTAGTCCTGGTTTAGTTCTGGTTTAGTTCTGGTTTAGTCCAAGTTTTGTCCTGGTTTAGTCCTTGTTAAGTCCTGGTTTAGTTCTGGTTAATTACTGGTTCAGTCCTGGTTTAGTCCTGGTTTTGTCCTGGTTCAGTCCTGGTTTAGTCCTGGTTTAGTCCTGGTTTTGTCCTGGTTCAGTCCTGGTTTAGTCCTGGTTCAGTCCCGGTTCAGTCCCGGTTCAGTCCTGGTTTAGTCCTGGTTTAGTCATGGTTCAGTCATGGTTCAGTCCTGGTTCTGTTCTGGTTTAGTCCTAGTTTAGACCTGGTTTAGACCTGAAATAGACCTGATATAGTCCTGGTTTAGACCTGATATAGTCCTGGTTTAGACCTGATATAGTCCTGGTTTAGACCTGATATAGTCCTGATATAGTCCTGGTTTAGACCTGATATAGTCCTGGTTTAGACCTGATATAGTCCTGGTTTAGTCCTAGTTTAGACCAGGTTTAGACCTGAAATAGACCTGATATAGTCCTGGTTTAGACCTGATATAGTCCTGGTTTAGACCTGATATAGTCCTGGTTTAGACCTGATATAGTCCTGGTTTAGACCTGATATAGTCCTTGTTTAGACCTGATATAGTCCTGGTTTAGTCCTAGTTTAGACCAGGTTTAGACCTGAAATAGACCTGATATAGTCCTGGTTTAGACCTGATATAGTCCTGGTTTAGACCTGATATAGTCCTGGTTTAGACCTGATATAGTCCTGGTTTAGTCCTAGTTTAGACCTGGTTTAGACCTGAAATAGACCTGATATAGTCCTGGTTTAGACCTGATATAGTCCTGGTTTAGTCCTAGTTTAGACCAGGTTTAGACCTGAAATAGACCTGATATAGTCCTGGTTTAGACCTGATATAGTCCTGGTTTAGTCCTAGTTTAGACCTGGTTTAGACCTGAAATAGACCTGATATAGTCCTGGTTTAGACCTGATATAGTCCTGGTTTAGACCTGATATAGTCCTGGTTTAGTCCTAGTTTAGACCTGGTTTAGAGCTGAAATAGACCTGATATAGTCCTGGTTTAGACCTGATATAGTCCTGGTTTAGACCTGAAATAGACCTGATACAGTCCTGGTTTAGACCTGATATAGTCCTGGTTTAGTCCTAGTTTAGACCTGGTTTAGACCTGAAATAGACCTGATATAGTCCTGGTTTAGACCTGATATAGTCCTGGTTTAGTCCTGATATAGTCCTGGTTTAGTGCTAGTTCTGTCACAGTTCTGCCTATTGTCTACATGTTCTTCCCCAGTCCAGCTCCAGGTCTGTTCCAGTCCTCCTTTTGCTCCCTCCCTGTTCTCCGACACCTGTCTCTCATTCCCTAATTATCCCTGGGGAGCCTATATAAGCTCCTGGTCTTCACTCAGTCTTTGCTAGATTGTTGACCTGAGAACATCTATTTCTCAAGCTCTGTAGCTGAACCCCTGTATCTGTATCTGTTGTTTGCTTTTGAGCAATTCTGATTAAAGTCCCTGATTCTGAGTTTTTTCCCTGCCTGTTTCCTTATTGAAGAGATTCCCAGTTTTGGAGGATATTTTAGTTCTTTACAAATCATATATTCCTTTGTTGTTATCTACCTGCCTTGCCATTTAGGCCTTACCTTTTGTAGGACACTTTCTGTTGTACTGAAATAATACTTTGTGTTGGACGGCATTCTGTGTGTTGCATTTGAGTCCTGTGCTCCTGCGTGATAGTACAATCTAGCCAGTATGGACTTAGCACATAAGGAAAGCCCAATGGAGAGGCTTGCTAGGCTAGAGGAAAGCCTACAGAAACAGCAGGCCGAGTTAGCATCTGCTGCTAATGCTGCTCAGCAGTCAACTGCAGCTAATGAACAGAATATTGCCACTTTAACGGCTCAGATCCACCAACTGGCGGTCACTGTCACCCAGCTAGTAACTGCAGTTACTCCTGCTCCTACCAACCCCGCCCCGCCACCTTCTGTTGAAGTGCTGGCACCTGGACCAGTTTGTGAACCCAGAGTAGGCACTCCTGAACGTTATAAGGGAGACCCAGAAGGGTGCAATCCGTTTTTGACCAACTGCTCCATTCTCTTTGCCTTACAGCCGCACACATTCTCCACAGAAAAAGCCAAGGTGGCATTTGCCATCAACCACCTCACAGATAGGGCTAGGCTGTGGGGAACTGCTGAATGGGAGCGTCAAACCATTGCCTGTGCCTCTTTTGACGCTTTTGCTCAAGAACTACGCAAGGTGTTTGGTGCCACGTCATCTGGACCTGATGCAGCCGGTGGTCTAATGGGCCTGCGACAGGGAGCCCGCACTGTTGCAGATTATTCTATTGAATTCCGAACCCGGGCCCTTCAAAGCCAGTGGAATATGGCAGCTCAAACTGATGCCTACCTTTTGGGTCTCAGTGACTATGTTAAAGATGAGTTGGTGTCGTTTGATCTCCCGTCTGATCTTGATAATTTGATTGAACTGGCAACTAAGCTTGATCACCGCATCCAAGCTCGGAGACACGAGAAGAGACTCAGACTTTCTGAACGACAACATTTCACACGCCCGCCTCTTTCTTTAGAGTCCCTAGGGCACACTTCATCTCCTCATGATGGAGGTCCTGAGCCCATGCAGGTGGGCAGAACGAGTCTTTCTCCTGAAGAGCGAGAACGTCGCCGCCAGAGGAATCTCTGTCTCTATTGTGGGAAGCCTGGCCATTTTGTTTCTGTGTGTCCAGTAAAAGGGCAGGCTCATCAGTAGAAAGGGGAATACTGATGAGTCTTTCCTCCACACCTTCCCCTATAAAACGTCCTCATTTTCAAGCCCGTCTGTTGCTTGAGAGCGGTACTCACACAGTGACCACTCTAATTGACTCTGGTTCTGACATCAGTCTTATTGATGAAAGCCTGGCTCTGCAATTAAAGATAAACCTTGTTCCTCTCCCTGTACCTGTGCCTGCCAATGCCCTGGATGGCAGACTTCTGGGTTCCATAACACATCGCACTGTTCCTGTTCTCCTGCTAATGGCTGGCAATCACCATGAGTCAATCCAATTTCACATCCTGAAAACTCCACAGCACCCAGTAATCCTCGGCTTCCCTTGGCTTCTTCGTCACAATCCCCAAATAGATTGGGCTACAGGTTCCATTTCTAACTGGAGCCCATCTTGCCATCAGATTTGTCTCAAGCAAGCCGTCCCAGCAGTGCTACCCAGTGACAACACTAGTCCTCAACCAGACTTAACAGGTGTTCCTGAAGAGTACCATGACCTCAGAGAGGTTTTCAGCAAGACCAAGGCTACATCACTTCCCCCACATCGTCCGTATGACTGTGCCATTGACCTTCTGCCTGGAACTTCTCCCCCACGTGGTCGTATCTATTCCCTCTCTGGACCAGAAAGAGAAGCTATGGAGAAATATGTCAGAGTCATTGGCTGCAGGAATCATCCGTCCCTCTTCGTCTCCTGCTGGGGCGGGTTTCTTCTTTGTTGACAACAAAGACAAGACACTTAGACCTTGCATAGACTACCGAGGGCTAAACAATATAACTATCAAGAACCGTTACCCTCTGCCACTCATTTCTTCGGCATTTGAGCTCTTGCAGGATGCTGTTATTTTTACAAAGCTTGACTTGCGCAACGCTTACCATCTCGTCCGGATCCGTGAAGGGGACGAGTGGAAGACTGCCTTTAACACTCCGACAGGCCATTACGAGTATCTTGTCATGCCTTTTGGTCTTACCAATGCCCCTGCCGTGTTCCAGGCACTTGTCAATGATGTCCTCTGTGACATGCTGAACAAGTATGTTTTTGTTTACCTTGACGACATTCTGATTTTCTCCAAGTCCAAGGAGGAACACATCTATCACGTTCAGACTGTGTTGCAGCGCCTCCTGTCTAACTCACTCTTCGTCAAGGCAGAGAAGTGTGAGTTCCACGCCTCGTCAGTTGCCTTTCTGGGGTATATCATTAGTCAGGGGAGTGTTTCCATGGACCCTACCAAGGTTGAAGCTGTTACCTCGTGGCCTGTTCCTGAGTCCCGCAAGATGCTACAGCGCTTTCTGGGGTTTGCAAATTTCTACAGGCGGTTCATCCGTGGATACAGTTCGGTCGCCGCTCCTCTTACAGCCCTCACCTCCTCCAAAGTGACCTACAAGTGGTCACCAGAGGCAGATGCAGCCTTCAATACTCTGAAGACCCTCTTCACCACAGCTCCTATCCTTCGAGTTCCTGATCCTGAAAGACAGTTCGTGGTCGAGGTGGATGCCTCAGACATAGGTGTAGGAGCCGTTTTGTCACAGAAGGCACCCGATGACCTCAAGTTGCACCCATGTGCCTTCTTTTCCCGACGTCTAGTTCCTGCTGAAAGGAACTATGACATTGGAAACCGAGAGTTGCTGGCTGTGAAGTTGGCTTTAGAAGAGTGGAGACACTGGCTTGAGGGTTGCAAGGTTCCGTTCCTGGTCTGGACAGATCACAAGAATCTGGAGTATCTCCAATCTGCAAACGCCTCAACTCTCGACAAGCTAGATGGGCCCTGTTTCTCACCAGGTTCAATTTTACTCTGTCCTACCGTCCTGGTTCTCGCAATGCCAAGCCTGATTCGCTGTCTCGCCAGTTTTCTACCTCTGACAGCATTGAAGAACCTGATACCATCCTTCCCCATTCCCATATCGTGGCAACTCTCACCTGGGAGGTTGAGGAAAGGGTTAAGGCTGCCCTGGAAGATCAACCTGGCCCCAGTACATGCCCCAGTAATCTCCTGTATGTTCCACAACATCTCAGGTCAGATATTCTGCAGTGGGCCCACAGTTCTAGACTTACCTGTCATCCTGGGATCCAGCGAACTAAGGAGGTCCTACGTCAAAGATTCTGGTGGGGTACCCTGGATGAAGACACCAGAGATTTTGTTAATGCCTGTCAAGTCTGTAACCAGTCTAAACCTACTCACCACGCACCTGCTGGCCATCTTCTTCCTCTCCCTGTTCCCCACCGGCCTTGGTCCCATATATCCCTGGACTTTGTCACTGGCTTACCTGTTTCCAATGGACACACCACCATCCTGTCTGTAGTCGATCGTTTTAGCAAGATGGCCCATTTCATTCCGCTGGCCAAACTTCCATCTGCTAAGGAAACTGCTGAGCTTATGCTGCAGCATGTTTTTCGATTGCATGGGCTCCCCACTGATGTTGTTTCCGATCGGGGTCCACAGTTCACCTCCATATTCTGGCGTGAGTTCTGTTCTCTTTTAGGAGCCACTGTTAGCCTGTCATCAGGCTATCACCCTCAGTCCAACGGCCAAACAGAGAGAATCAATCAGCAGATGGAGACAGTGCTGCGTTGTATGGCATCAAGGAACCCATCCTCCTGGTCCCAGCAGTTACTGTGGGTTGAGTACTCGCACAACACACTGAAAAGCTCGGCCACGGGTCTTTCCCCATTTCAGTGTGCTTATGGTTACCAGCCACCCTTGTTTCCTTCTCAGGAGAAGGAAGCATCCTGTCCTTCTGTTCAGGCCTTCATCAAGCGCTGCTACAAGACCTGGAAACGGGCTCGGTCCACCCTTCTCCGCACCGCTCGGCGTTACTCTGCTTCCGCTAACCGTCGGCGATCAGAGACTCCTGCTTACCAGGCTGGCCACATGGTTTGGCTGTCCACTAAGGATCTGCCTCTTCGGGTTGACTCCAAGAAGCTGGCTCCTAAGTTCATTGGGCCCTTTGAAATAGAGAAGATGGTCAACCCAGTGGCTGCCCGCCTCAAACTACCCAAAGCTATGCGGATAAATCCAACATTCCATGTGTCGAAGTTGAAACCTGTCTGTGAAAGCCCTCTAGCTCCTGTCGTGCCGCCACCACCGCCGACACGCCTGATTGATGGGGAACCTGCATATACTGTGCGTCGTCTCCTGCGCTCCCGACGCCGTGGTCGAGGTCTCCAATACTTGGTTGATTGGGAAGGCTATGGTCCAGAGGAGCGTTCATGGGTGCCTGCTAGCTTCATCTTAGACCCTCTTCTTATTGAGGCCTTCCATGAGCAGCACCCAGAACAACCTTCAAAGTGCTCTTGGGGTTCTCATTCCGTCCCTTCTGCTACCCTGAGAGATCCGTCTGAGGACAAAGAACCTGAGTCCAGCTCTGACTCTGATCTTTCTGAGGAGTTTTGACCCTCCTCCAGGCCCCCTCCTCCCACCCATGCTCGGTCTTATTTCTTAGGACGTCAGGAGCCGTCCCTTGAGAGGGGGGTTCTGTCACAGTTCTGCCTATTGTCTACATGTTCTTCCCCAGTCCAGCTCCAGGTCTGTTCCAGTCCTCCTTTTGCTCCCTCCCTGTTCTCCGACACCTGTCTCTCATTCCCTAATTATCCCTGGGGAGCCTATATAAGCTCCTGGTCTTCACTCAGTCTTTGCTAGATTGTTGACCTGAGAACATCTATTTCTCAAGCTCTGTATCTGAACCCCTGTATCTGTATCTGTTGTTTGCTTTTGAGCAATTCTGATTAAAGTCCCTGATTCTGAGTTTTTTCCCTGCCTGTTTCCTTATTGAAGAGATTCCCAGTTTTGGAGGATATTTTAGTTCTTTACAAATCATATATTCCTTTGTTGTTATCTACCTGCCTTGCCATTTAGGCCTTACCTTTTGTAGGACACTTTCTGTTGTACTGAAATCATACTTTGTGTTGGACGGCATTCTTTGTGTTGCATTTGAGTCCTGTGCTCCTGCGTGATAAGTTTAGACCTGGTTTGGACCTAAAATAGACCTGATATAGTCCTGGTTTAGACCTGATATAGTCCTGGTTTAGTCCTAGTTTAGACCTAAAATAGACCTGATATAGTCCTGGTTTAGACCTGATATAGTCCTGGTTTAGTCCTAGTTTAGACCTGGGTAAAAGGGACGTCTGGTCACTCATATTCAAATGTTTTCTAAGTTTCACTTTCATTTTTAGCACTATGAATTCCCCGCCCTTTGCTCTCCAAGCTAAGTTACTCCCCCTTCAGAGCACTGTCATAAGAAAATCTGTCCCCATTCCTCTAATGAAACTCCTGCACATCACATCAGGTTTGTGAAGTTGTCGTGTATTGTTTCGCATCCTGCTGTATATTCATGGAGAGTGACGTAGGCCTGTGTGCTGAAGATTGGACAGAATCTTATTGCTCACCATAAGGAGGGTTGGGTTTGGTCTGGGAGAGGCGTGGATCTCTGTTTGCTGTGATTATTTGGGTTTGCTGTGCACTTATAGTTCTTTAAAAGGACACAGACTGGACTAACTGGATCACTCGGGAGGGAAAAGAGGGAACTGAACCGTTGGTGGAAGTGAAGTGGACACAGTTGGATCAAGGAGACAGATGAGACACAGCAGAGGAACAAAGAGCCTGTGGGTGAAGCCGGCTGACACCAGAAAGCCTGATCTAAAGTTGTGCACATGAGGCTTTCTTTAGCGTCTGTCCTGTCAGCTCACTGAGGGCTCCTTCTCGTCCAGCACCTGCGAGTGGAGGAGGGCGGTGGAGACTGTGGTGCAGATGTGTGGAACTTAGCCAGGACAATAATGGTAAGAGAGACTCAAAGCATGAAAAATTAAACCTGTTCTACAAGTGAAGGTTAGGTTCAAGATTCTGAATTCTGGGTTTAACTCAGGCCTTTCATTTTTGCTGTTCACAAACTATTTCATGAGCAGCTACAAGATTAAACGGGTTCAAGTCAATGAACGATCAACAAATATGTGAGTGGAGCTTTATTTAGACAACTTTAGTTTCCTGAAGATCTAGTTTATCATGTTCACTGGACAAGCATGAAGAGTGTTAATACCAATTGAAATGTGTAAATTACATTTAGAACCATTATTGACTTAAGTTGAACTCCGGTATGTTTAAAGTTAAAGTCCGTTGCTAGAGGAGGTGGAATTCTGTCAGGAGCCAAAAAACGGCACAGATCAGTGTTTCCTCGGCGGAGATCTCACTGTGGCACTGAGTCTGTCAAGGCAACAAACTAGTGTAGTGATGGGGGCAAGTTCTGAACTAGTGTAGTGATGGGGGCAAGTTCTGAACTAGTGTAGTGATGGGGGCAAGTTCTGAACTTCCACATAAAACACCAATTTGCTTCACACTGAAGAAGCTGAACTCCACTTTAACCCATCTGACAACAGCCACGAGTCTAACAAACCAAACGCTCTGCCTGGTTCACTCATTAGTGTCTGGAAACGTTAGAAAACAACTTACGGAGCCTTACACTTCCCTCTGTTGATTTCCCACTGCACATGAAAGCTCAAAGATTCGATTGTCGATGTCGTTTCTAATCCCATTTATTTACGAGTGAATTATATTTTTTGAAAAACGCTGTGGTTAAGTATTTAAATCGTCACCACAATATTGCAGAGGATGTAACAACATGAATAGGCACTGGGCAGAGCTTTCTCGCTTTGGCAGTCGATCCTTCTGTTCTGACCCCAAACTAAAGTCTTGCTCTAAAATCACATGTGAGTTTGTTATTGCAGGAAAAGACTCCAGCGGCGGCAAGTGGTTTGAGCCGCCAGAAGCAACAAGTCAGGATCCACTACTGACTGTGAACAAGAGAAACTGAAGTTGGTGAAATAAAATGGCTCGGGAATGTATTATTTAGTGTTTTTCAAACTGTTACTCTGAGGAAGTGACCAGAGCTGTGTCCAAACTGTCTCTGTCTGATGGAAACAGAAGAATCACAGTTATGAGAGAACACCAGAGTTATCCAGATCATCCAGACAGATTCAGAGTCTATAGACTGGTCCTGAGCAGAGAGAGTCTGACGGGCTGAGGTGGAGTGGAGCTGGGATTGGGTTTGTAGATGTTTCATACAGAGATATTCAGAGGAAAGGACGCGATGGAAACTCTGTATTTGGCTACAATGATAAATCCTGGGCCTTACACCATGACAAAAACTGTTCATTTTGGTTTAACACATTCCAGTCCCAGGTCTGGTTGGGTCCAGAATCGGGGTTTACCTGGACCACGGTTCAGGGGTTTTGGCGTTTTACAGCGTCTCTGGAAGAACCATGAGTCTCCTCCACAGAGTCCAGACCAGGTTCACTCAGCCTCTCTACACTGGGGTCTGGATTGCAAATATTGGAACCACAGCATTTTTCCTCATATGACAAATATAAAATAACGGTTTTGTTCTGCACAGTTTGGGACATATCTGTGCCTTTTATTTTTGACAAATTAGTCCCATGTTTAAAAGCCTCATGAGGACTCTCCAAAAAATCTATACCTTGATTTAGATCTAGGTATAGATCTAAATCAGGGTATAGATTGATTTAGATCAATCTATACTTAATACGCCCATGGCGTGGGCAAAATACGCCCGTACTTTGAATTATTGTATATAGAATTAAGTTAGAATTTGTCAAACCCAGTTAAAGATGAATTGTTGGTGCAGTTTGGAAGTTTGACATTCCTGAGGTGAGACGGTTGTGGAGTTAGAGCGCGGACAAGAAATTGTCCACAGACAGACGGACAGACGGACAGACAGACGGACGGATAATCAATAGGGAAATCTGGCTCTTGCAGTAGGAGTATGAGTATGACATCATCACATTCTAGAATCGGAATTCCACCAATCAGATCGCAGCAACAGAACTTAAAGACACTACAAAGCTTTGAAGTGTCAAAGCTGTTAGAATAAAATGCTTATAATGGAGTTATTAAAAATGTACATGTGGTTTAAAGAGTTCTTTGTTAAAAAGGAATGCTTTGAGAGACCAGATGCCTGACCTCTTATGACCTTTTCCCTCCTTGCAGACGGTTCACAGGTCGTAAATTTGTGCTTATCTCAGCAAATGTAAAACAAAGCCATGATATACTTCACTATGTTGTAACCTATGTATTCACTATGTTGTAAACTATGTATTCTCTGACTATGCTTTGTACTGACATGATTGATTTGATAAAGGAAATAAAGGGACGTGCTGCAGAAGGAGGGGCAGGAGACCTGGGGTGTGTATGGCCGAGTAACAGGCAGACATCACCAGCTCCTCCGTGGCACGTAAAATGAAAAAGACTGACTCAGGTGGTTTTAATCTCAATGGGGCAGAGACTGGTTTAATGTAAAACTGTAAGATTTATCACTGGTTTGTGATTTTATTCCATGACAGTAAATGGTCCTTCGAGCCGGATCGGTGTGCTTCTGCTGGAGGGTGAACAACAGAGATTGAAGAGTGCGCGCACCCAGCATTGAGCTGTGAAATCCGTCTTTTCTCGACGGCAACCCCTGTTGGGCATCCTCTTCGTGGAAGGACCCGGACGACCAGAGCCAGTTATAACACCTGAGGTCAGAAATTTAACTTCTAAAGAGTGAAGTTATGCAGAACTAGAGATGAATCTAGTATAGAGTATGAATGAACTGTTGAATGAGCTGTTGAATGGGGATTCAAATTGAACACTGTTAAGTTGTATCAAGGTTGAATCTCATTAAGGACATAGGTTGATGGTGTGCTGAAAATTGATCCAGTGTCCTTCTCGGTGTGTGAATTAACACCAAGTTTATGACCGCCATCGTGGGTAGAAGCTTGTCATAAAACACAGAGAAGATTCCAGAAGATCAACAGTAGGCAGACCTAGACACATAGTACAACATGGCAGAAAAAACAGTAAAATAGAAACAGATTCGAGTATATGAAGCGAATTTATCCAGAGAGTTGCAAATTCCTAAAAAATGGAAAGTAAAATATAATTTTGATGGAACTTTGATGAAATTAAATTAAGTCAGTTAATGTTGAACTTATCAATTCATGATCAATTTAAAGGAAAGACAAAATATACACCTGGTAAACAGGTAACTACAGCTAGACTATGGATAGCAGAAAGTAAAAACGTAAAAATGTGAACCCTAAAAAATATCTGCATTAGCTGTGTCTCGTCCGAGGATTTATGATGGCACAGTAGTGTAAAGGCGCCTCTACAGGCAGAGCAGGCAGAGGGTGGTGGGGAACAAGGTGAAAATGAGGAATTGGGTGAGAAAGAAGATAAGGAGGAGTTTAGGACCTTGGGGCTTTATCCAAAACTTCCAGAAATAGGAGTACGCACTAAAAACACAAGCTAGCCAAAACCCATTTTGGGCTCCTCCCACTGCCCCAGAGGCCCAGCAGAGCCTCCACCCGCATATGATACAAAAACTCCACCCCTGGCAGCTCCCATCTCCTAAAAACTCCACCCCTGGCAGCTCCCATCTCCTAAAACTCCACCCCTGGCAGCTCCCATCTCCTATATCAAACCGCACTCAGAAGTAAGACAGAGATGCCAGGTCTAGTTAAATATACCACAGACCAGACATGGGTTCAAATAGATTGTCCCACTAAAGAAGAAGAAATAGCTGAAGGGTATCCTTTAATTTCGCCTCCAGACCCGCACACACAGGGGGCAACGATACAGGTTTACAGACCATGGGCTGTAGCAGACATAAAAAGCATTGAAGGTGTTACTAGAGCTGAAGCTGACATAGAGACATGCATTTCAGACTTAAAAGATCTAATCAATTTTATGGCCTTGACGCGATGGAGTGTCAACGAAGTTCTAATGTTGCATTTAGGACATAAATGGGCTTTAGTTAGAGGAGATTTTGACTCAACTCAAGCGCATGGAAATGGAAGACGGTAATTCCCGCGAGCAGAAATAGTACCTGTTCTAGACCATGCAAATGGAGTGTTCGCTAGGATGCGCACACAGTTTCAGCGTGAGAGCAGATTATAATAAAATCCAAAACACCAAACAGAAAGATGGGGAACGGTGCAGGAATTTCAGGTCCGAATGACAGAAGTATTTAAAGCAAACAGTGGCATCACAGAGAATGCAGATGTTAATGGGCCTTATCAACAACAACTAAAAATGGCTATATTAGAGGACTTAAAGAACCAATTAAAACTGGCTCCAAAAGACGACGTAGGCTTTCCTACAGCAACATTGACAGATTTTATGACATATGCAATACACGCTGAGGGTGTAGTGCAGAAAAAGAAATGCAGCAAGCAAACAAAGTGCTTATTTCTGAATCGGGAATAGAGACGTATGTCTTAGAAAAAGAAGAAAAAGCAATATAAAAAGCTGAACAAAGATACAAAGGAAATGATAAGCAGGAAAGAGATAAGGAGGAGGGCAGATGTTTTATATGCCACAAGAGAGGACATTTTGCTAAAACTGTAGGCTGAGAGGAGAAGATAGTAGCAGTGAAGGAGAGGAAGAGAATGAAAGAGAGAATCAAAGACAGAAGCCCAGTAGAGCATGACTAGATAAGAAATACAAGGATAAAATGTCAGGAAGACAGAAGAGGGAAAGTAATAAACCAAAAGAAATACACGTGGCTGAAAGACCTATGCCTACAGAAATACAGATTCAAAATAACACAGGAGAGGAAGAGGATCCTAAAGTGCAGAAATGTATCTGTCATTTAATGAGATAGATTATAGGACGAAACCAGAAATGACGATTTATGTGAATGGGCAACCTATGTTGTTCTTGGTAGACACAGGTGCAGAAAGAACTGTTATGAGAGACACAAAGCCATTTACGCCTCAAATAAAACTATAAGAATTATTTCAGCAAATGGCAATATACAATCCTTAAAAAAATAAGTACCCCAATAGGGTTTAGTTTGACAGCAGCAGAGCCGAGACTACAGTTAGAAGTAGTATTATCACCAAGATGTCCACATAACCTCCTAGGCAGAGATCTAATATTAATGTTAGGTTTAGCATTGCTTCCTACGCCAGAGGGACGCCTAATGATAATCAAAGCAGATGCCCTGAATTACACAGGGTTCACCCCCGCTGAGAGCACAGGGGCCCTCCACTATTGGTGGAGCTTAGATCTCCCAGAGAAGGATCTACAACAAACTGCTAAATCACTTATAGAGATAGCAGAAGGGATGATACAGGGGGAGTAATGACAGAAAAGAAAGAGACTAATTACATTGTACACTTAGGTACAAACGCACTTCAGGACCAGACCAACCCTATAATGACGAGTGCACAAATTAGGTCCCCAAAGCGTGACCTTACCTTACATTTATGCCAAAGATGGGTGTTCTTCTGTGACATAAATGTAACTGAAACTGTGACTAGACTAATGCAGTCCCCATACACAAGACACGTGTCACTGACAAAAGGGAAAAATGACGAATGGAGAGACAATGCACAAATATGAGATATGTAATGCTCAATTACAGACTGGACTGAAACTGAAGATCCTAGTGTAGAAAAAGCCTGAGTACTAGATGGAAAAGGAAAAACTACATTATAGAGTGACAACAAAACCACAGACACATTTGACAGAGGGAGGAATAGACTGTGAAATATGACATGAAGATGCAGAAACATTCTGCTAACTCCAGAAGAGAATGAAGCTTTAGAACAGATCTCACAAAGTGTGGAGCACAGGCCCAGCAGATGTAGGTTTAATGCATGGTGCCCAACCTGTAAAAATCACAGGCAAAACTGAGTTTAGGCCAAGAATTAAACAATATCCCCTAAAGCCAGATGCAGAAAAGGGATAGAACCAGTAATAGAAGATTTAAAAAAAGGCAGGTGTAATAATTCCATGCCCAGAGGCTAAATGCAATACACCAATTTTTCCAATAAAAGCTCCACCCTTCACTTCGTGGAGAATGATTCAAGATCTACGTGCAGTAAATGATGCAATGCAACAGACTACACCAAATGTGCCTAATCCGCACACTTTATTAAATTCTATTAACCCAGAAAGCAAATTCTTCTCAGTTATAGACTTAGCAAACGCTTTTTTCAGCATTCCAGTTGCAAAAGAGAGTCAAGATTGGTTTGATTCACTTATAAAGGCCAGAAATATACCTTTGCTCGACTCCCACAAGGATTGGCTATTTCTCCCACAGTGTTTTCTCAAAACATTGCAAATTGCCTAAGTGGTTTTAACTCCAAAAATGATAGCCAAATTATTGTCTATGTAGATGACATCTTAGTGACTTAATGCAGATCAGGAAAAATGCAAACAAGATACATTAGCCTTACTTGAATACCTAGGCCAAACAGGCAATAAAGTGAGCCGTGATAAATTACAACTATGGAGAAAAGAAGTGAAATATTTAGGCCACAATCTCACTTCAGAGGGCAGAACCATCTGTGAATCCAGGAAAGCAACCATTTTAGCTGCCCCAAAACCACTCACAAAAACAGATGATGTCGCTTTTAGGCCTCTGTAATTATTGCAGAGCATGGGTTGTAGATTACGCAGAAATGGTCCGACTTTACAAAATCTAATTTATGAGACTCCAATGACAATGACAGATCATATACATTGGACAGCAGAGGCAGAAACAGCTCTGTAAATTGAAACAGGCATTGGCAACTACCACTGTACTGGCACTTCCTGATTACACAAACCTTTCATTCAAACATGTGATACCCGAAATGGGTTTATGACTTCAGTGTTAATGCAAAAATATGGCTCAAAACTAAGACCAGTAGCCTATTACTCAAAACAATTAGATCCTGTAGCTAGAGCCACACCACCTTGTGTACAGGCAGTGATAGCTGCTGCAATGGCCATACAGGAGTCAGCAGAAGTGGTTCTGTTTCACCCGCTGACCCTTAAGGTTTCACATACCGTATCAGCGCTTTTAATGCAAACCAATATGGCATTTTTGTCACCTGCACGACATTTAATGTGCATGACAGTGCTATTATCACAACCACACTTAACCATAGAGAGGTGCAGGCGTTAAACCCTGCCACACTCCTCCCCTGCCGGAGGATGGGCAGAAACACGATTGCATAAAAGAAACTGAAAAAAACACAAAACCCCGACCTGACTTACAAGATACTCCACTGAATGCAGGTGCAATAGTATTTGTAGATGGCTCAGCAAGTAAGAACAAGATAGGCCAAAATCAAGTAGGATATGCCATTACTACTATGGATAAAATTTTAAAACAAATGAAACTGCCTTCAAACTTATCAGCACAGGCTGCAGAATTAATAGCAGTCACGGAAGCTTGTAAATTGTTCAAAGATGAAGAGTTGACCATATGGACAGATAGTCAATATACTTATGGATCAACACATCACTTCTGTACACAATGGGCCAGAAGAGGTTTTAAAACATCCAGCGGCAAAACAGTGGCACATAAAGTCCTACTAGAAAATCTTTTAGAAGCCATAAAATTACCTAAAAGGCTAGCCATCTGCAAATGTGAAGCACACAAATCAAACACAGATCCTATCTCGGTAGGCAACAGATTAGCAGATACCGTAGCTAAAGCAGTGGCACAAAGCACACAGATGTTACATTCAGAAGAAATAACTAATCAAGACTAAAATTTTTTGTTAAATTATCAACAAAATGCTCCCAAATCTGGAGAGAGATGCCTGGATAGGGAAAGGAGCTACAATAAAAATAACCTATATGTAGGCCCTGCTGATAAACCATGGCTACCAAAAATCATTATTTAATTGGTTTAGATTGACGCATGGACTATGTCATGTGTCAACAGGGGTATGATTGATATGGTGGAAAAGCATTATAATACAATAGGCTTTAATACATATTCAAAAAATTTGTAAACAATGCCTAATCTGTATTAAAAATAATGCACAGGGACAGCTGAGACCTAAAAGAGGAGCTTTCCCTAATCCAGAATATCCTTTTCCATACACTACACATGGATTTCATTCAATTAACGAAATCTAAAGGTGCAGAGTATTGTCTAGTGATTATAGACGATTCTCCAAATGGGTGGAAATATTCCTAACAGCTAAACCGATGCACTAACGGTGGCGAAGCAATATGCAAGAGCATAATTCCCACATTTGGCATTCCAAAAGTTATAAGATCAGATAACGGAACCCATTTTGTTAATGAAGTCATCACAAAGATAGGGAGAGATTTAACATAGATCTGAAGAGACACTGTGTATATCACCCACAGTCAGCAGGCCTAGTGGAGAGGACTTAACGGGACAATAAAAACAAGTTGGTCAAGACAATGAAGGAAACCAACAGACCATGGCCTGATTGCATTGAACTAGTTAAACTAAACATGCATATTTTGCCAGCAGAAGGGCATACGTTGAGCTTCCATTTGAAATACTATATGGAAGACCATATACTATTCGGATTTACAATTAAAGACAATAGATCAACCAGACTCTGATCAAGATCTTATTGACTATATGAGAAAACCCTGTTAACAAGAGATGTTGTAAACAGCAATAAACTGCCAGAAGGAACTATTTCTCTACAGGGCAACACGGCAAAACCAGGAGACCACGTGTTCATAAAGACTCTAAAGAGGAAGAATTGGACCAGTCCAAGGTGGAGGGACCTGCATCGAGTCATCTTGGCTACACCCACTGCAGTAAAGGTCGAGGGCAAAGCCACCTGGATTCATCAATCACACTGTAAGTTGAGGAACCAGTTGGACCTGACAGATCCAGACCCAGCCTCCAAGACCTCCCAGACGCAGGACGCCGAGATCTCCAAGACCTCCTAGACTCAGGACATCTCTGACTCAGGCCTTCAGAGACCTCCTAGACCTCCTAGACTCAGGACATCTCTGACTCAGGCCTTCAGAGACCTCCTACATTACTCCTAGACCAGGACTTCAAGAGTGAGTAGTAGGTAAACTACGTTCACTCCAACAATGTTCTTACGAGGAAGTTTATCCTCGGGCACTGAAAAAGATGACAGCTCCATTCATCCCAAGGGAGAAGCAACTGTCTGAGAAAAGAGAAGTAAAACAACCACAAAACACCCAGTTAAAATGGTTAAATAAGGTGTTATTTGTCATAATTTTATTCATGGTGTACATAGCAATAATGTTTTTGATATATATCAAACATACACACACTGACTTGGTAGTGAGTACACAGGTCACACAAACCAAATACAACGACTCCACTGTCTCTGAGACTGTGACACATTCTACGACTGAAATGACAAAAAAAGACAAGACAGAATTGACCCAAGTATTGATGCATAAACGATATATACTTACTCGTAGAGAAGTGATAAATCCACATCAAGTACATCACATACTAAATAATAAATGGTTTAACCTCATGAACATAACAGCACAACACCTTAACATCACAAAGGACTGTTATATCTGTTCCCTTATCCCTCACCATGCCAATGAGGTACCGGTGTTTACACCTGTCCCTCTTTCAGCTAAAGACATGTTTTGTGCACTGGTAGGGTACTGGTCGATGCGGACGAGTATTAAACTGCCTCTATGTGATGGTTATTTGACAAATGCCTCAGACTGGAGGGATCCAGCTAAGTGGACTGACAACACTAACTGTGACCATATGGAAAGGTGTCCAGGTTAGAAAGGGGCCTGAGTTCCTCGGACTGACAGTGACCAGAGAATGTGACAGGGGTTTCCAGTGGGTGGGGAACACTCAAGGTCGTAAAGAGCTCCCAGTCCCTCGGATGGAGAGAACCACAGCCTATAAGGGGGGGCCATGGTATGCACTGCCTCTACCCACAGAGGTAAAACAGTTGGACCCACAATAGGCATATTCACATTTAATTTGGACGAGGTAGCTAAAGACCTAAACTTAGTTGGGCTGCCAGCCGACTGGACTAGACTTAATGTATCATCTGGGCCATTCCAGCTCCTGTAGGAGCGGCATGGATGTGTGGAAAACTGCTCACCTCATCCTGCCACCAGACTGGTGTGGAGGCTGTTATTTAGCTTCTCTCCAACCAACAGTTTTCCAATTAGTCTCAACTGACCAAAACCCGCACCACAACAAGGTAAAAAGGGCATACACACCGCCAAAGCAATCTAACACCCATACCCCACTGATAAGTGGCACAATAGGGTTTTTTATGACACTCTTGCCAAATTATGGACCAGCGATCTCGGAAAAGAATGAACGACGATGGTGGGCGTTAGGAAAACATAACTGGTATACTAGATGATATTACTACTCAACTCCGTGATGATCCAGAGCGCAGTTATGAGAGAAATGCTGATGTTACACCAGCTCTCTCTAGATTTCCTGTTTGCATCAGATGGAGGAATCTGTACTAAATTTGGCTCTGAACACTGTTGTACCTTTATTCCAGACTCTGCTGGAAATTGGTCTGAAATACATGACAGAGTTTCCACCTCAAAGAGGAATTGGCACAAGCTAAAGATCAGGAGGAAATTTTGATTCATGGTACAGTTGGTTTGATATATTTGGCCGATACAGGAAATTGGCAGCAACTATATTAACCTCCTTAATAATGTGTGCACTTTTGCTTCTAGTGTGTGGATGTTGTTGTATTCCAATCTTCAAAGCACTAATGCAAAAGTCTATTCAGAGTACAATGACCTTAAACAATGAGGAGTTTCAACTTCTCTTAACAGATACCTTAACTTTTGACTCTGACAAGGACAGCCCAGACCTAGACTTTGAACACAAATAGACAAACTGAAACACAGGTAAAATGACTAAGAGCCAACATTATCCCCGAGTGTACGATTTTACACATTTTTATGGCGACATGTGCTAAAGTTATTGATATAGAAGGCTCATGTTCTGATCTTATATGATGTAATTTTTATAAACAGGGGGTAAAATGTTAGAATAAAATGCTTATAATGGAGTTATTAAAAATGTACATGTGGTTAAAAGAGTTCTTTGTTAAAAAGGAATGCTTTGAGAGACCAGATGCCTGACCTCTTATGACCTTTTCCCTCCTTGCAGACGGTTCACAGGTCGTAAATTTGTGCTTATCTCAGCAAATGTAAAACAAAGCCATGATATACTTCACTATGTTGTAAACTATGTATTCTCTGACTATGCTTTGTACTGACATGATTGATTTGATAAAGGAAATAAAGGGACGTGCTTTCAGCAGCAGAACACTTGAAAAGAGAGTTCAGCTCTACGGCAGGTAGATCAGGTGTGTCAAAGTGACAGTGTTTGTGATCCAGGAGAGATGGCGCAGAAAACACTCGACCAAAAAGCCTTTTCCTGCTGCGTGTGTTTAGATCTACTGAAGGATCCAGTGACGACTGCCTGTGGACACAACTACTGCATGAAGTGTCTTCAGCACCACTGGGACCAACAGAACCACAGCTACAGCTGTCCTCAGTGCAGAGAGAGCTTCAGCCCCAGGCCTGTGCTGCGTAAAAACACTTTAAGTGATTTGGTGGAGCAACTGAAGAAGACTGGACCCTCAGCGCCCCCTGCAGACCACTGCTATGCCGGACCTCAGGATGTGTTCTGTGATGTGTGCACTGGGAAGAAGCTGAGAGCTGTCCAGTCCTGTCTGCAGTGTGTGGCCTCTTACTGTGAGCGCCACCTACAGCCTCATTATGAAGCTGCAGCGTTACAGAAACACCAGCTGGTGGCGCCGTCTCACAGTCTCCAGGAAAACATCTGCTCTGAACACGACAAAGTGATGGATCTGTTCTGCCGCAGTGACCAGCAGCTGCTCTGCTCCTTCTGCTCTGTGGACCAACATAAGGGTCATGACATAGTGTCCTCGGCCTCAGACAGGGCTCAGAGACAGGCAGAGCTGCCGGCCAGGAGGGCCCTGCTGCTCCAGAGCCTCCAGCACAAAGAGACAGACCTGAAGAGGCTCCAACAGGAGGCCCAGGACATCAGCCGCTCTGCCCAGACAGCAGTGCAGCGCAGCGGGGACAGCTTCACACAGATGGCCCTTCTCCTGGAGAAAAGACGCTCTGAAGTGGAGCAGCAGATCCGCTCCCAGGAGCAGACCCAACTGAGCCGAGTCCAAGAGCTCCAGGACCAAGTGCAGCAGGACGTGAGGGGGCTGAAGAGGAGCCTCTCTGAGCTGGACACACTGGCCCTCACCCAGGATCATAACCAGTTTCTACAGGTCTACGCTTCACTGTCCCCACACACACAGAGCACAGAGCCAGACACCATTCACACAGGGGACCGGAGCTACTTTGAGGAAGTGACCAGAGCTGTGTCCAAGCTCAGAGACACACTCCAGCTCACTCTGAGTCCAGTCCAGGTTTTACTGGCACCAGCTGAACCCAGCTCCAGAGACGACTTCTTACAATATTCTACAGACATCACTCTGGACCCAAACACAGCTCACACCAGACTGTCTCTGTCTGATGGAAACAGAAGAGTCACAGGTATGAGTGAAGACCAGAGTTATCCACATCATCCTGAAAGATTCAGTGTGTGGTGGCAGGTCCTGAGCAGAGAGAGTCTGACGGGCCGATGTTACTGGGAGGTGGAGTGGAGCGGGGAGTTGGTTCTTATAGCAGTTTCATACAGAGATATTCAGAGGAAAAGAAACTATTATGAAAGTATATTTGGAACCAATGATAAATCCTGGGCCTTACATTGTAAACCTAACTGTGATTCATTTTGCTTTAACTCAGTCCACTACCAGGTCTCAGGTCCTGTCAGTTCTAGAATCGGGGTTTACCTGGACCACAGTGCAGGGGTTTTGGCGTTTTACAGCGTCTCTGGAAGAACCATGAGCCTCCTCCACAGAGTCCAGACCAGGTTCACTCAGCCTCTCTACGCTGGGGTCTGGATTGACACTGGAGACACTGCACATTTCCCTAAACTCAAATAGCAGCTTTGTTCTTCACAATTTGGGCTCAACTTTGACTCTTATTTTGAACTATCTACATAAGACTTTAAAGTACTGTTAAAAAAATCAATATCTAAACACAAATCGATTATAAGAACCAGATACTCATTTGATTCTGAAACAACTGTGACATATACAGGAGGAAAATGACCTCTGGTCTATATAAGAACAAAGAAAATGCTGTGATTTTGTGTTGACAATGATATTCTATCCTAAGACTTTATGATGGAAATGAAAAATTGTTCCTCTGCTTCAAAATGGAGTTTGACATTTTGGCCTCGTGTATGAATGCAGTCGTAGCTACATCACTGTTCATACTAGAATCGTTTGTACTATTACTGGATTAGAACTTTGTTTCACTTCAAATGTTCTTCTGTAAACTTCATCTGTGTTTGACTCTTCACTCGATCATGATGTAAAAAGTGATTTTCTTATTTCATGTAAAACTACAGCAGTGTGTTTCTGTCTGTGATGGAGCTGATGTCACTCTGAGAGGAGCAGAATCAGAACTGTAAATGTTGCTCAGGGAGAAAACTGTTTAAACAGTTCTGAGCATTTTTACACTGGAAATTTGAAACAATAAATCTGTAAATTCGTTATTTTTTCCTGTGGATTTTTCTCTTTCAAAATCTAAAATTCATTGCAGTTGTGAAATAGTTTAGCACCAGTATTTACTGTAGGTGGAGGCAGGGGGCGCCATCTGAAATCTTGGCCAGCGAATGAGTCCTGGTTTAGTCCTGGTTTAGTTCTGGTTTAGTCCTGGTTCAGTCCTGGTTTAGTTCTGGTTAATTACTGGTTCAGTCCTGGTTTAGTCCTGGTTTTGTCCTGGTTTTGTCCTGGTTTAGTCCTTGTTAAGTCCTGGTTTAGTTCTGGTTAATTACTGGTTCAGTCCTGGTTTAGTCCAAGTTTTGTCCTGGTTTAGTCCTTGTTAAGTCCTGGTTTAGTTCTGGTTAATTACTGGTTCAGTCCTGGTTTAGTCCTGGTTTTGTCCTGGTTTTGTCCTGGTTCAGTCCTGGTTTAGTCCTGGTTCAGTCCCGGTTCAGTCCTGGTTTAGTCCTGGTTTAGTCATGGTTCAGTCCTGGTTTAGTCCTGGTCCAGTCATGGTTCAGTCCTGGTTTGGTCCTGGTTCAGTCCTGGTTCTGTCCTGGTTCAGTCCTGGTTCAGTCCCGCTTCAGTCCCGGTTCAGTCCCGGTCCAGTCCTGGTTTAGTCCCGCTTCAGTCCTGGTTCAGTCCTGGTTCAGTCCTCGTTTAGTCCTGGTCCAGTCCTGGTTCAGTCCTCGTTTAGTCCTAGTTTAGACCAGGTTTAGACCTGAAATAGACCTGATATAGTCCTGGTTTAGGCCTGATATAGTCCTGGTTTAGTCCTAGTTTAGACCAGGTTTAGACCTGAAATAGACCTGATATAGTCCTGGTTTAGACCTGATATAGTCCTGGTTTAGACCTGATATAGTCCTGGTTTAGACCTGATATAGTCCTGGTTTAGTGCTAGTTCTGTCACAGTTCTGCCTATTGTCTACATGTTCTTCCCCAGTCCAGCTCCAGGTCTGTTCCAGTCCTCCTTTTGCTCCCTCCCTGTTCTCCGACACCTGTCTCTCATTCCCTAATTATCCCTGGGGAGCCTATATAAGCTCCTGGTCTTCACTCAGTCTTTGCTAGATTGTTGACCTGAGAACATCTATTTCTCAAGCTCTGTATCTGAACCCCTGTATCTGTATCTGTTGTTTGCTTTTGAGCAATTCTGATTAAAGTCCCTGATTCTGAGTTTTTTCCCTGCCTGTTTCCTTATTGAAGAGATTCCCAGTTTTGGAGGATATTTTAGTTCTTTACAAATCATATATTCCTTTGTTGTTATCTACCTGCCTTGCCATTTAGGCCTTACCTTTTGTAGGACACTTTCTGTTGTACTGAAATAATACTTTGTGTTGGACGGCATTCTGTGTGTTGCATTTGAGTCCTGTGCTCCTGCGTGATAGTACAATCTAGCCAGTATGGACTCAGCACATAAGGAAAGCCCCATGCAGAGGCTTGCTAGGCTAGAGGAAAGCCTACAGAAACAGCAGGCCGAGTTAGCATCTGCTGCTAATGCTGCTCAGCAGTCAACTGCAGCTAATGAACAGAATATTGCCACTTTAACGGCTCAGATCCACCAACTGGCGGTCACTGTCACCCAGCTAGTAACTGCAGTTACTCCTGCTCCTACCAACCCCGCCCCGCCACCTTCTGTTGAAGTGCTGGCACCTGGACCAGTTTGTGAACCCAGAGTAGGCACTCCTGAACGTTATAAGGGAGACCCAGAAGGGTGCAATCCGTTTTTGACCAACCGCTCCATTCTCTTTGCCTTACAGCCGCACACATTCTCCACAGAAAAAGCCAAGGTGGCATTTGCCATCAACCACCTCACAGATGGGGCTAGGCTGTGGGGAACTGCTGAATGGGAGCGTCAAACCATTGCCTGTGCCTCTTTTGACGCTTTTGCTCAAGAACTACGCAAGGTGTTTGCTGCCACGTCATCTGGACCTGATGCAGCCGGTGGTCTAATGGGCCTGCGACAGGGAGCCCGCACTGTTGCAGATTATTCTATTGAATTCCGAACCCGGGCCCTTCAAAGCCAGTGGAATATGGCAGCTCAAACTGATGCCTACCTTTTGGGTCTCAGTGACTATGTTAAAGATGAGTTGGTGTCGTTTGATCTCCCGTCTGATCTTGATAATTTGATTGAACTGGCAACTAAGCTTGATCACCGCATCCAAGCTCGGAGACACGAGAAGAGACTCAGACTTTCTGAACGACAACATTTCACACGCCCGCCTCTTTCTTTAGAGTCCCTAGGGCACACTTCATCTCCTCATGATGGAGGTCCTGAGCCCATGCAGGTGGGCAGAACGAGTCTTTCTCCTGAAGAGCGAGAACGTCGCCGCCAGAGGAATCTCTGTCTCTATTGTGGGAAGCCTGGCCATTTTGTTTCTGTGTGTCCAGTAAAAGGGCAGGCTCATCAGTAGAAAGGGGAATACTGATGAGTCTTTCCTCCACACCTTCCCCTATAAAACGTCCTCATTTTCAAGCCCGTCTGTTGCTTGAGAGCGGTACTCACACAGTGACCACTCTAATTGACTCTGGTTCTGACATCAGTCTTATTGATGAAAGCCTGGCTCTGCAATTAAAGATAAACCTTGTTCCTCTCCCTGTACCTGTGCCTGCCAATGCCCTGGATGGCAGACTTCTGGGTTCCATAACACATCGCACTGTTCCTGTTCTCCTGCTAATGGCTGGCAATCACCATGAGTCAATCCAATTTCACATCCTGAAAACTCCACAGCACCCAGTAATCCTCGGCTTCCCTTGGCTTCTTCGTCACAATCCCCAAATAGATTGGGCTACAGGTTCCATTTCTAACTGGAGCCCATCTTGCCATCAGATTTGTCTCAAGCAAGCCGTCCCAGCAGTGCTACCCAGTGACAACACTAGTCCTCAACCAGACTTAACAGGTGTTCCTGAAGAGTACCATGACCTCAGAGAGGTTTTCAGCAAGACCAAGGCTACATCACTTCCCCCACATCGTCCGTATGACTGTGCCATTGACCTTCTGCCTGGAACTTCTCCCCCACGTGGTCGTATCTATTCCCTCTCTGGACCAGAAAGAGAAGCTATGGAGAAATATGTCAATGAGTCATTGGCTGCAGGAATCATCCGTCCCTCTTCGTCTCCTGCTGGGGCGGGTTTCTTCTTTGTTGACAAGAAAGACAAGACACTTAGACCTTGCATAGACTACCGAGGGCTAAACAATATAACTATCAAGAACCGTTACCCTCTGCCACTCATTTCTTCGGCATTTGAGCTCTTGCAGGATGCTGTTATTTTTACAAAGCTTGACTTGCGCAACGCTTACCATCTCGTCCGGATCCGTGAAGGGGACGAGTGGAAGACTGCCTTTAACACTCCGACAGGCCATTACGAGTATCTTGTCATGCCTTTTGGTCTTACCAATGCCCCTGCCGTGTTCCAGGCACTTGTCAATGATGTCCTCTGTGACATGCTGAACAAGTATGTTTTTGTTTACCTTGACGACATTCTGATTTTCTCCAAGTCCAAGGAGGAACACATCTATCACGTTCAGACTGTGTTGCAGCGCCTCCTGTCTAACTCACTCTTCGTCAAGGCAGAGAAGTGTGAGTTCCACGCCTCGTCAGTTGCCTTTCTGGGGTATATCATTAGTCAGGGGAGTGTTTCCATGGACCCTACCAAGGTTGAAGCTGTTACCTCGTGGCCTGTTCCTGAGTCCCGCAAGATGCTACAGCGCTTTCTGGGGTTTGCAAATTTCTACAGGCGGTTCATCCGTGGATACAGTTCGGTCGCCGCTCCTCTTACAGCCCTCACCTCCTCCAAAGTGACCTACAAGTGGTCACCAGAGGCAGACGCAGCCTTCAATACTCTGAAGACCCTCTTCACCACAGCTCCTATCCTTCGAGTTCCTGATCCTGAAAGACAGTTCGTGGTCGAGGTGGATGCCTCAGACATAGGTGTAGGAGCCGTTTTGTCACAGAAGGCACCCGATGACCTCAAGTTGCACCCATGTGCCTTCTTTTCCCGACGTCTAGTTCCTGCTGAAAGGAACTATGACATTGGAAACCGAGAGTTGCTGGCTGTGAAGTTGGCTTTAGAAGAGTGGAGACACTGGCTTGAGGGTTGCAAGGTTCCGTTCCTGGTCTGGACAGATCACAAGAATCTGGAGTATCTCCAATCTGCAAAACGCCTCAACTCTCGACAAGCTAGATGGGCCCTGTTTCTCACCAGGTTCAATTTTACTCTGTCCTACCGTCCTGGTTCTCGCAATGCCAAGCCTGATTCGCTGTCTCGCCAGTTTTCTACCTCTGACAGCATTGAAGAACCTGATACCATCCTTCCCCATTCCCATATCGTGGCAACTCTCACCTGGGAGGTTGAGGAAAGGGTTAAGGCTGCCCTGGAAGATCAACCTGGCCCCAGTACATGCCCCAGTAATCTCCTGTATGTTCCACAACATCTCAGGTCAGATATTCTGCAGTGGGCCCACAGTTCTAGACTTACCTGTCATCCTGGGATCCAGCGAACTAAGGAGGTCCTACGTCAAAGATTCTGGTGGGGTACCCTGGATGAAGACACCAGAGATTTTGTTAATGCCTGTCAAGTCTGTAACCAGTCTAAACCTACTCACCACGCACCTGCTGGCCATCTTCTTCCTCTCCCTGTTCCCCACCGGCCTTGGTCCCATATATCCCTGGACTTTGTCACTGGCTTACCTGTTTCCAATGGACACACCACCATCCTGTCTGTAGTCGATCGTTTTAGCAAGATGGCTCATTTCATTCCGCTGGCCAAACTTCCATCTGCTAAGGAAACTGCTGAGCTAGGCTGCAGCATGTTTTTCGATTGCATGGGCTCCCCACTGATGTTGTTTCCGATCGGGGTCCACAGTTCACCTCCATATTCTGGCGTGAGTTCTGTTCTCTTTTAGGAGCCACTGTTAGCCTGTCATCAGGCTATCACCCTCAGTCCAACGGCCAAACAGAGAGAATCAATCAGCAGATGGAGACAGTGCTGCGTTGTATGGCATCAAGGAACCCATCCTCCTGGTCCCAGCAGTTACTGTGGGTTGAGTACTCGCACAACACACTGAAAAGCTCGGCCACGGGTCTTTCCCCATTTCAGTGTGCTTATGGTTACCAGCCACCCTTGTTTCCTTCTCAGGAGAAGGAAGCATCCTGTCCTTCTGTTCAGGCCTTCATCAAGCGCTGCTACAAGACCTGGAAACGGGCTCGGTCCACCCTTCTCCGCACCGCTCGGCGTTACTCTGCTTCCGCTAACCGTCGGCGATCAGAGACTCCTGCTTACCAGGCTGGCCACATGGTTTGGCTGTCCACTAAGGATCTGCCTCTTCGGGTTGACTCCAAGAAGCTGGCTCCTAAGTTCATTGGGCCCTTTGAAATAGAGAAGATGGTCAACCCAGTGGCTGCCCGCCTCAAACTACCCAAAGCTATGCGGATAAATCCAACATTCCATGTGTCGAAGTTGAAACCTGTCTGTGAAAGCCCTCTAGCTCCTGTCGTGCCGCCACCACCGCCCGCCACGCCTGATTGATGGGGAACCTGCATATACTGTGCGTCGTCTCCTGCGCTCCCGACGCCGTGGTCGAGGTCTCCAATACTTGGTTGATTGGGAAGGCTATGGTCCAGAGGAGCGTTCATGGGTGCCTGCTAGCTTCATCTTAGACCCTCTTCTTATTGAGGCCTTCCATGAGCAGCACCCAGAACAACCTTCAAAGTGCTCTTGGGGTTCTCATTCCGTCCCTTCTGCTACCCTGAGAGATCCGTCTGAGGACAAAGAACCTGAGTCCAGCTCTGACTCTGATCTTTCTGAGGAGTTTTGACCCTCCTCCAGGCCCCCTCCTCCCACCCATGCTCAGTCTTATTTTTTTAGGACGTCAGGAGCCGTCCCTTGAGAGGGGGGTTCTGTCACAGTTCTGCCTATTGTCTACATGTTCTTCCCCAGTCCAGCTCCAGGTCTGTTCCAGTCCTCCTTTTGCTCCCTCCCTGTTCTCCGACACCTGTCTCTCATTCCCTAATTATCCCTGGGGAGCCTATATAAGCTCCTGGTCTTCACTCAGTCTTTGCTAGATTGTTGACCTGAGAACATCTATTTCTCAAGCTCTGTATCTGAACCCCTGTATCTGTATCTGTATCTGTTGTTTGCTTTTGAGCAATTCTGATTAAAGTCCCTGATTCTGAGTTTTTTCCCTGCCTGTTTCCTTATTGAAGAGATTCCCAGTTTTGGAGGATATTTTAGTTCTTTACAAATCATATATTCCTTTGTTGTTATCTACCTGCCTTGCCATTTAGGCCTTACCTTTTGTAGGACACTTTCTGTTGTACTGAAATCATACTTTGTGTTGGACGGCATTCTTTGTGTTGCATTTGAGTCCTGTGCTCCTGCGTGATAAGTTTAGACCTGGTTTAGACCTGAAATAGACCTGGTTTAGTCCTAGTTTAGACCTGGTTTAGACCTGAAATAGACCTGATATAGTCCTGGTTTAGACCTGATATAGTCCTGGTTTAGTCCTAGTTTAGACCTGGGTAAAAGGGACGTCTGGTCACTCATATTCAAATGTTTTATAAGTTTCACTTTCATTTTTAGCACTATGAATTCCCCTCCCTTTGCTCTCCAAGCTAAGTTACTCCCCCTTCAGAGCACTGTCATAAGAAAATCTGTCCCCATTCCTCTAATGAAACTCCTGCACATCACATCAGGTTTGTGAAGTTGTCGTGTATTGTTTCGCATCCTGCTGTATATTCATGGAGAGTGACGTAGGCCTGTGTGCTGAAGATTGGACAGAATCTTATTGCTCACCATAAGGAGGGTTGGGTTTGGTCTGGGAGAGGCGTGGATCTCTGTTTGCTGTGATTATTTGGGTTTGCTGTGCACTTATAGTTCTTTAAAAGGACACAGACTGGACTAACTGGATCACTCAGGAGGGAAAAGAGGGAACTGAACCGTTGGTGGAAGTGGAAGTGAAGTGGACACAGTTGGATCAAGGAGACAGATGAGACACAGCAGAGGAACAAAGAGCCTGTGGGTGAAGCCGGCTGACACCAGAAAGCCTGATCTAAAGTTGTGCACATGAGGCTTTCTTTAGCGTCTGTCCTGTCAGCTCACTGAGGGCTCCTTCTCGTCCAGCACCTGCGAGTGGAGGAGGGCGGTGGAGACTGTGGTGCAGATGTGTGGAACTTAGCCAGGACAATAATGGTAAGAGAGACTCAAAGCATGAAAAATTAAACCTGTTCTACAAGTGAAGGTTAGGTTCAAGATTCTGAATTCTGGTTTTAACTCAGGCCTTTCATTTTTGCTGTTCACAAACTATTTCATGAGCAGCTACAAGATTAAACGGGTTCAAGTCAATGAACGATCAACAAATATGTGAGTGGAGCTTTATTTAGACAACTTTAGTTTCCTGAAGATCTAGTTTATCATGTTCACTGGACAAGCATGAAGAGTGTTAATACCAATTGAAATGTGTAAATTACATTTAGAACCATTATTGACTTAAGTTGAACTCCGGTATGTTTAAAGTTAAAGTCCGTCGCTAGAGGAGGTGGAATTCTGTCAGGAGCCAAAAAACGGCACAGATCAGTGTTTCCTCGGCGGAGATCTCACTGTGGCACTGAGTCTGTCAAGGCAACAAACTAGTGTAGTGATGGGGGCAAGTTCTGAACTAGTGCAGTGATGGGGGCAAGTTCTGAACTAGTGTAGTGATGGGGGCAAGTTCTGAACTAGTGTAGTGATGGGGGCAAGTTCTGAACTTCCACGTAAAACACCAATTTGCTTCACACTGAAGAAGCTGAACTCCACTTTAACCCATCTGACAACAGCCACGAGTCTAACAAACCAAACGCTCTGCCTGGTTCACTCATTAGTGTCTGGAAACGTTAGAAAACAACTTACGGAGCCTTACACTTCCCTCTGTTGATTTCCCACTGCACATGAAAGCTCAAAGATTCGATTGTCGATGTCGTTTCTAATCCCATTTATTTATGAGTGAATTATATTTTTTGAAAAACGCTGTGGTTAAGTATTTAAATCGTCACCACAATATTGCAGAGGATGTAACAACATGAATAGGCACTGGGCAGAGCTTTCTCGCTTTGGCAGTCGATCCTTCTGTTCTGACCCCAAACTAAAGTCTTGCTCTAAAATCACATGTGAGTTTGTTATTGCAGGAAAAGACTCCAGCGGCGGCAAGTGGTTTGAGCCGCCAGAAGCAACAAGTCAGGATCCACTAGTGACTGTGAACAAGAGAAACTGAAGTTGGTGAAATAAAATGGCTCGGGAATGTATTTAGTGTTTTTCAAACTGTTACTCTGAGGAAGTGACCAGAGCTGTGTCCAAACTGTCTCTGTCTGATGGAAACAGAAGAATCACAGTTATGAGAGAACACCAGAGTTATCCAGATCATCCAGACAGATTCAGAGTCTATAGACTGGTCCTGAGCAGAGAGAGTCTGACGGGCTGAGGTGGAGTGGAGCTGGGATTGGGTTTGTAGATGTTTCATACAGAGATATTCAGAGGAAAGGACGCGATGGAAACTCTGTATTTGGCTACAATGATAAATCCTGGGCCTTACACCATGACAAAAACAGTTCATTTTGGTTTAACACATTCCAGTCCCAGGTCTGGTTGGGTCCAGAATCGGGGTTTACCTGGACCACGGTTCAGGGGTTTTGGCGTTTTACAGCGTCTCTGGAAGAACCATGAGTCTCCTCCGCAGAGTCCAGACCAGGTTCACTCAGCCTCTCTACACTGGGGTCTGGATTGCAAATATTGGAACCACAGCATTTTTCCTCATATGACAAATATAAAATAACGGTTTTGTTCTGCACAGTTTGGGACATATCTGTACCTTTTATTTTTGACAAATTAGTCCCATGTTTAAAAGCCTCATGAGGACTCTCCAAAAAATCTATACCTTGATTTAGATCTAGGTATAGATCTAAATCAAGGTATAGATTGATTTAGATCAATCTATACCTTAATACGCCCCGCTGGCGGCGGGGCAAAATACGCCCGTACTTTGAATTATTGTATATAGAATTAAGTTAGAATTTGTCAAACCCAGTTAAAGATGAATTGTTGGTGCAGTTTGGAAGTTTGACATTCCTGAGGTGAGACGGTTGTGGAGTTAGAGCGCGGACAAGAAATTGTCCACAGACAGACGGACAGACAGACAGACAGACGGACGGATAATCAATAGGGAAATCTGGCTCTTGCAGTAGGAGTATGAGTATGACATCATCACATTCTAGAATCGGAATTCCACCAATCAGATCGCAGCAACAGAACTTAAAGACACTACAAAGCTTTGATGTGTCAAAGCTCAAAGCTTTGAAGTGTCAAAGCTCAAAGAAGCAGAGAATGTGGGTTGTTCTCGCTTTCAGCAGCAGAACATTTGAGAAGAGTTCAGCTCTACGGCAGGTAGATCAGGTGTGTCAAAGTGACAGTGTTTGTGATCCAGGAGAGATGGTGCAGAAAACACTCGACCAAAAAGCCTTTTCCTGCTCCGTGTGTTTAGATCTACTGAAGGATCCAGTGACGACTGCCTGTGGACACAACTACTGCATGAAGTGTCTTCAGCACCACTGGGACCAACAGAACCACAGCTACAGCTGTCCTCAGTGCAGAGAGAGCTTCAGCCCCAGGCCTGTGCTGCGTAAAAACACTTTGTTAAGTGATTTGGTGGAGCAACTGAAGAAGACTGGACTCTCGGCGCCCCCTGCAGACCACTGCTATGCCGGACCTCAGGATGTGTCCTGTGATGTGTGCACTGGGAAGAAGCTGAGAGCTGTCCAGTCCTGTCTGCAGTGTGTGGCCTCTTACTGTGAGCGCCACCTACAGCCTCATTATGAAGCTGCAGCGTTACAGAAACACCAGCTGGTGGCGCCGTCTCACAGTCTCCAGGAAAACATCTGCTCTGAACACGACAAAGTGATGGATCTGTTCTGCCGCAGTGACCAGCAGCTGCTCTGCTCCTTCTGCTCTGTGGACCAACATAAGGGTCATGACATAGTGGCCTCTGCCTCAGACAGGGCTCAGAGACAGGCAGAGCTGCCGGCCAGGAGGGCCCTGCTGCTCCAGAGCCTCCAGCACAAAGAGACAGACCTGAAGAGGCTCCAACAGGAGGCCCAGGACATCAGACGCTCTGCCCAGACAGCAGTGCAGCGCAGCGGGGACAGCTTCACACAGATGGCCCTTCTCCTGGAGAAAAGACGCTCTGAAGTGGAGCAGCAGATCCGCTCCCAGGAGCAGACCCAACTGAGCCGAGTCCAAGAGCTCCAGGACCAAGTGCAGCAGGACGTGAGGGGGCTGAAGAGGAGCCTCTCTGAGCTGGACACACTGGCCCTCACCCAGGATCATAACCAGTTTCTACAGGTCTACGCTTCACTGTCCCCACACACACAGAGCACAGAGCCAGACACCATTCACACAGGGGACCGGAGCTACTTTGAGGAAGTGACCAGAGCTGTGTCCAAGCTCAGAGACACACTCCAGCTCACTCTGAGTCCAGTCCAGGTTTTACTGGCACCAGCTGAACCCAGCTCCAGAGACGACTTCTTACAATATTCTACAGACATCACTCTGGACCCAAACACAGCTCACACCAGACTGTCTCTGTCTGATGGAAACAGAAGAGTCACAGGTATGAGTAAAGACCAGAGTTATCCACATCATCCTGATAGATTCAGTGTGTGGGTTCAGGTCCTGAGCAGAGAGAGTCTGACGGGCCGATGTTACTGGGAGGTGGAGTGGAGCGGGGAGTGGGCTTGTATAGCAGTTTCATACAGAGATATTCAGAGGAAAGGAATCTCTGTTGAATGTGGATTTGGATACAATGATAAATCCTGGGCCTTAGAGTGTGAACCTAACTGTTATTCATTTTGCTTTAACTCAGTCCAGTCCCAGGTCTCAGGTCCTGTCGGTTCTAGAATCGGGGTTTACCTGGACCACGGTTCAGGGGTTTTGGCGTTTTACAGCATCTCTGGAAGAACCATGAGCCTCCTCCACAGAGTCCAGACCAGGTTCACTCAGCCTCTCTACGCTGGGGTCTGGATTGACACTGGAGACACTGCACATTTCCCTAAACTCAAATAGCAGCTTTGTTCTTCACAATTTGGGCTCAACTTTGACTCTTATGTTGAACTATCTACATAAGAGTTGAAAGTACTGTTAAAAAAAATCAATATCTAAACACAAATCGATTATAAGAACCAGATACTCATTTGATTCTGAAACAACTGTGACATATACAGGAGGAAAATGACCTCTGGTCTATATAAGAACAACGAAAATGCTGTGATTTTGTGTTGACAATGATATTCTATCCTAAGACTTTATGATCGAAATGAAAAATTGTTCCTCTGCTTCAAAATGGAGTTTGACATTTTGGCCTCGTGTATGAATGCAGTCGTAGCTACATCACTGTTCATACTAGAATCGTTTGTACTATTACTGGATTAGAACTTTGTTTCACTTCAAATGTTCTTCTGTAAACTTCATCTGTGTTTGACTCTTCACTCGATCATGATGTAAAAAGTGATTTTCTTATTTCATGTAAAACTACAGCAGTGTGTTTCTGTCTGTGATGGAGCTGATGTCACTCTGAGAGGAGCAGAATCAGAACTGTAAATGTTGCTCAGGGAGAAAACTGTTTAAACAGTTCTGAGCATTTTTACACTGGAAATTTGAAACAATAAATCTGTAAATTCGTTATTTTTTCCTGTGGATTTTTCTCTTTCAAAATCTAAAATTCATTGCAGTTGTGAAATAGTTTAGCACCAGTATTTACTGTAGGTGGAGGCAGGGGGCGCCATCTGAAATCTTAGCCAGCTAATGAGTTCTGGTTTAGTCCTGGTTTAGTCCTGGTTTAGTTCTGGTTTAGTTCTGGTTTAGTTCTGGTTTAGTCCAAGTTTTGTCCTGGTTTAGTCCTTGTTAAGTCCTGGTTTAGTTCTGGTTAATTACTGGTTCAGTCCTGGTTTAGTCCTGGTTTTGTCCTGGTTCAGTCCTGGTTTAGTCCTGGTTTAGTCCTGGTTCAGTCCTGGTTCAGTCCTGGTTTAGTCCTGGTTCAGTCCCGGTTCAGTCCCGGTTCAGTCCTGGTTTAGTCCTGGTTTAGTCCTGGTCCAGTCATGGTTCAGTCCTGGTTCAGTCCTGGTTCAGTCCTGGTCCAGTCCTGGTTCAGTCCTGGTTCAGTCCTGGTTCAGTCCTGGTTTAGTCATGGTTCAGTCCTGGTCCAGTCATGGTTCAGTCCTGGTTCAGTCCTGGTTTAGTTCTGTTTCAGTCCTGGTTCAGTCCTGGTTCAGTCCTGGTCCAGTCCTGGTTTAGTCCTGGTTTAGTTCTGGTTTAGTCCTGGTTCAGTCCTGGTTTAGTCCTGGTTTAGTCCTGGTTTTGTCCTGGTTTAGTCCTTGTTAAGTCCTGGTTTAGTTCTGGTTAATTACTGGTTTAGTCCTGGTTTTGTCCTGGTTCAGTCCTGGTTTAGTCCTGGTTTAGTCCTGGTTTTGTCCTGGTTCAGTCCTGGTTTAGTCCCGGTTCAGTCCCGGTTCAGTCCCGGTTCAGTCCTGGTTTAGTCCTGGTTTAGTCATGGTTCAGTCCTGGTTTAGTCCTGGTCCAGTCATGGTCCAGTCCTGGTTCAGTCCTGGTTCAGTCCTGGTTTAGTCCTGGTTTAGTCCTGGTTTTGTCCTGGTTTAGTCCTTGTTAAGTCCTGGTTTAGTTCTGGTTAATTACTGGTTTAGTCCTGGTTTTGTCCTGGTTCAGTCCTGGTTTAGTCCTGGTTTAGTCCTGGTTTAGTCCTGGTTCAGTCCCGGTTCAGTCCCGGTTCAGTCCCGGTTTAGTCCCGGTTTAGTCATGGTTTAGTCATGGTTCAGTCCTGGTTCTGTCCTGGTTCAGTCCCGGTTTAGTCCTAGTTTAGACCTGGTTTAGACCTGAAATAGACCTGATATAGTCCTGGTTTAGACCTGATATAGTCCTGGTTTAGTCCTAGTTTAGACCTGGTTTAGACCTGAAATAGAACTGATATAGTCCTGGTTTAGACCTGATATAGTCCTGGTTTAGTCCTAGTTTAGACCTGGTTTAGACCTGAAATAGACCTGATATAGTCCTGGTTTAGACCTGATATAGTCCTGGTTTAGTCCTAGTTTAGACCTGGTTTAGACCTGAAATAGACCTGATATAGTCCTGGTTTAGACCTGATATAGTCCTGGTTTAGTCCTAGTTTAGACCTGAAATAGACCTGATATAGTCCTGGTTTAGACCTGATATAGTCCTGGTTTAGTCCTAGTTTAGACCTGGTTTAGACCTGATATAGTCCTGGTTTAGTCCTAGTTTAGACCTGGTTTAGACCTAAAATAGACCTGGTTTAGACCTAAAATAGACCTGATATAGTCCTGGTTTAGACCTGATATAGTCCTGGTTTAGTCCTAGTTTAGACCTGGGTAAAAGGGACGTCTGGTCACTCAGATTCAAATGTTTTCTAAGTTTCACTTTCATTTTTAGCACTATGAATTCCCCTCCCTTTGCTCTCCAAGCTAAGTTACTCCCCCTTCAGAGCACTGTCATAAGAAAATCTGTCCCCATTCCTCTAATGAAACTCCTGCACATCACATCAGGTTTGTGAAGTTGTCGTGTATTGTTTCGCATCCTGCTGTATATTCATGGAGAGTGACGTAGGCCTGTGTGCTGAAGATTGGACAGAATCTTATTGCTCACCATAAGGAGGGTTGGGTTTGGTCTGGGAGAGGCGTGGATCTCTGTTTGCTGTGATTATTTGGGTTTGCTGTGCACTTATAGTTCTTTAAAAGGACACAGACTGGACTAACTGGATCACTCAGGAGGGAAAAGAGGGAACTGAACCGTTGGTGGAAGTGGACACAGTTGGATCAAGGAGACAGATGAGACACAGCAGAGGAACAAAGAGCCTGTGGGTGAAGCCGGCTGACACCAGAAAGCCTGATCTAAAGTTGTGCACATGAGGCTTTCTTTAGCGTCTGTCCTGTCAGCTCACTGAGGGCTCCTTCTCGTCCAGCACCTGCGAGTGGAGGAGGGCGGTGGAGACTGTGGTGCAGATGTGTGGAACTTAGCCAGGACAATAATGGTAAGAGAGACTCAAAGCATGAAAAATTAAACCTGTTCTGCAAGTGAAGGTTAGGTTCAAGATTCTGAATTCTGGGTTTAACTCAGGCCTTTCATTTTTGCTCTTCACAAACTATTTCATGAGCAGCTACAAGATTAAACGGGTTCAAGTCAATGAACGATCAACAAATATGTGAGTGGAGCTTTATTTAGACAACTTTAGTTTCCTGAAGATCTAGTTTATCATGTTCACTGGACAAGCATGAAGAGGGTTAATACCAATTGAAATGTGTAAATTACATTTAGAACCATTATTGACTTAAGTTGAACTCCGGTATGTTTAAAGTTAAAGTCCGTCGCTAGAGGAGGTGGAATTCTGTCAGGAGCCAAAAAACGGCACAGATCAGTGTTTCCTCGGTGGAGATCTCACTGTGGCAGTGAGTCTGTCAAGGCAACAAACTAGTGTAGTGATGGGGGCAAGTTCTGAACTAGTGTAGTGATGGGGCAAGTTCTGAACTAGTGTAGTGATGGGGGCAAGTTCTGAACTAGTGCAGTGATGGGGGCAAGTTCTTAACTTCCGCGTAAAACACCAATTTGCTTCACACTGAAGAAGCTGAACACCACTTTAACCCATCTGACAACAGCCACGAGTCTAACAAACCAAACGCTCTGCCTGGTTCACTCATTAGTGTCTGGAAACGTTAGAAAACAACTTACGGAGCCTTACACTTCCCTCTGTTGATTTCCCACTGCACATGAAAGCTCAAAGATTCGATTGTCGATGTCGTTTCTAATCCCATTTATTTATGAGTGAATTATATTTTTTGAAAAACGCTGTGGTTAAGTATTTAAATCGTCAGCACAATATTGCAGAGGATGTAACAACATGAATAGGCACTGGGCAGAGCTTTCTCGCTTTGGCAGTCGATCCTTCTGTTCTGACCCCAAACTAAAGTCTTGCTCTAAAATCACATGTGAGTTTGTTATTGCAGGAAAAGACTCCAGCGGCGGCAAGTGGTTTGAGCCGCCAGAAGCAACAAGTCAGGATCCACTACTGACTGTGAACAAGAGAAACTGAAGTTGGTGAAATAAAATGGCTCGGGAATGTATTCATTTAGTGTTTTTCAAACTTTTACTCTGAGGAAGTGACCAGAGCTGTGTCCAAACTGTCTCTGTCTGATGGAAACAGAAGAATCACAGTTATGAGAGAACACCAGAGTTATCCAGATCATCCAGACAGATTCAGAGTCTATAGACTGGTCCTGAGCAGAGAGAGTCTGACGGGCTGAGGTGGAGTGGAGCTGGGATTGGGTTTGTAGATGTTTCATACAGAGATATTCAGAGGAAAGGACGCGATGGAAACTCTGTATTTGGCTACAATGATAAATCCTGGGCCTTACACCATGACAAAAACTGTTCATTTTGGTTTAACACATTCCAGTCCCAGGTCTGGTTGGGTCCAGAATTGGGGTTTACCTGGACCACGGTTCAGGGGTTTTGGCGTTTTACAGCGTCTCTGGAAGAACCATGAGTCTCCTCCGCAGAGTCCAGACCAGGTTCACTCAGCCTCTCTACACTGGGGTCTGGATTGCAAATATTGGAACCACAGCATTTTTCCTCATATGACAAATATAAAATAACGGTTTTGTTCTGCACAGTTTGGGACATATCTGTACCTTTTATTTTTGACAAATTAGTCCCATGTTTAAAAGCCTCATGAGGACTCTCCAAAAAATCTATACCTTGATTTAGATCTAGGTATAGATCTAAATCAGGGTATAGATTGATTTAGATCAATCTATACCTTAATACGCCCCGCTGGCGGCGGGGCAAAATACGCCCGTACTTTGAATTATTGTATATAGAATTAAGTTAGAATTTGTCAAACCCAGTTAAAGATGAATTGTTGGTGCAGTTTGGAAGTTTGACATTCCTGAGGTGAGACGGTTGTGGAGTTAGAGCGCGGACAAGAAATTGTCCACAGACAGACGGACAGACGGACAGACAGACGGACGGATAATCAATAGGGAAATCTGGCTCTTGCAGTAGGAGTATGAGTATGACATCATCACATTCTAGAATCGGAATTCCACCAATCAGATCGCAGCAACAGAACTTAAAGACACTACAAAGCTTTAATGTGTCAAAGCTTTGAAGTGTCAAAGCTTTGAGCTTTAATGTGTCAAAGCTCAAAGAAGCAGAGAATGTGGGTTGTTCTCGCTTTCAGCAGCAGAACATTTGAGAAGAGAGTTCAGCTCTACGGCAGGTAGATCAGGTGTGTCAAAGTGACAGTGTTTGTGATCCAGGAGAGATGGCGCAGAAAACACTCGACCAAAAAGCCTTTTCCTGCTCCGTGTGTTTAGATCTACTGAAGGATCCAGTGACGACTGCCTGTGGACACAACTACTGCATGAAGTGTCTTCAGCACCACTGGGACCAACAGAACCACAGCTACAGCTGTCCTCAGTGCAGAGAGAGCTTCAGCCCCAGGCCTGTGCTGCGTAAAAACACTTTGTTAAGTGATTTGGTGGAGCAACTGAAGAAGACTGGACTCTCAGCGCCCCCTGCAGACCACTGCTATGCCGGACCTCAGGATGTGTTCTGTGATGTGTGCACTGGGAAGAAGCTGAGAGCTGTCCAGTCCTGTCTGCAGTGTGTGGCCTCTTACTGTGAGCGCCACCTACAGCCTCATTATGAAGCTGCAGCGTTACAGAAACACCAGCTGGTGGCGCCGTCTCACAGTCTCCAGGAAAACATCTGTTCTGAACACGACAAAGTGATGGATCTGTTCTGCCGCAGTGACCAGCAGCTGCTCTGCTCCTTCTGCTCTGTGGACCAACATAAGGGTCATGACATAGTGGCCTCTGCCTCAGACAGGGCTCAGAGACAGGCAGAGCTGCCGGCCAGGAGGGCCCTGCTGCTCCAGAGCCTCCAGCACAAAGAGACAGACCTGAAGAAGCTCCAACAGGAGGCCCAGGACATCAGACGCTCTGCCCAGACAGCAGTGCAGCGCAGTGGGGACAGCTTCACACAGATGGCCCTTCTCCTGGAGAAAAGACGCTCTGAAGTGGAGCAGCAGATCCGCTCCCAGGAGCAGACCCAACTGAGCCGAGTCCAAGAGCTCCAGGACCAAGTGCAGCAGGACGTGAGGGGGCTGAAGAGGAGCCTCTCTGAGCTGGACACACTGGCCCTCACCCAGGATCATAACCAGTTTCTACAGGTCTACGCTTCACTGTCCCCACACACACAGAGCACAGAGCCAGACACCATTCACACAGGGGACCGGAGCTACTTTGAGGAAGTGACCAGAGCTGTGTCCAAGCTCAGAGACACACTCCAGCTCACTCTGAGTCCAGTCCAGGTTTTACTGGCACCAGTTGAACCCAGCTCCAGAGACGACTTCTTACAATATTCTACAGACATCACTCTGGACCCAAACACAGTTCACACAGAACTGTCTCTGTCTGATGGAAACAGAAGAGTCACAGGTATGAGTGAAGACCAGAGTTATCCACATCATCCTGATAGATTCAGTGTGTTGTGTCAGGTCCTGAGTAGAGAGAGTCTGACGGGCCGATGTTACTGGGAGGTGGAGTGGAGCGGGGAGTGGGTTCTTATAGCAGTTTCATACAGAGATATTCAGAGGAAAGGAAACTCTGATGAATGTGTATTTGGAAACAATGATAAATCCTGGGCCTTAGAGTGTGATCCTAACTGTTATTCATTTTGGTTTAACAAAGTCCACTACCAGGTCTCAGGTCCTGTCGGTTCTAGAATCGGGGTTTACCTGAACCACGGTTCAGGGGTTTTGGTGTTTTACAGCATCTCTGGAAGAACCATGAGCCTCCTCCACAGAGTCCAGACCAGGTTCACTCAGCCTCTCTACGCTGGGGTCTGGATTGATACTGGAGACACTGCACATTTCCCTAAACTCAAATAGCAGCTTTGTTCTTCACAATTTGGGCTCAACTTTGACTCTTATTTTGAACTATCTACATAAGACTTTAAAGTACTGTTAAAAAAATCAATATCTAAACACAAATCGATTATAAGAACCAGATACTCATTTGATTCTGAAACAACTGTGACATATACAGGAGGAAAATGACCTCTGGTCTATATAAGAACAAAGAAAATGCTGTGATTTTGTGTTGACAATGATATTCTATCCTAAGACTTTATGATCGAAATGAAAAATTGTTCCTCTGCTTCAAAATGGAGTTTGACATTTTGGCCTCGTGTATGAATGCAGTCGTAGCTACATCACTGTTCATACTAGAATCGTTTGTACTATTACTGGATTAGAACTTTGTTTCACTTCAAATGTTCTTCTGTAAACTTCATCTGTGTTTGACTCTTCACTCGATCATGATGTAAAAAGTGATTTTCTTATTTCATGTAAAACTACAGCAGTGTGTTTCTGTCTGTGATGGAGCTGATGTCACTCTGAGAGGAGCAGAATCAGAACTGTAAATGTTGCTCAGGGAGAAAACTGTTTAAACAGTTCTGAGCATTTTTACACTGGAAATTTGAAACAATAAATCTGTAAATTCGTTATTTTTTCCTGTGGATTTTTCTCTTTCAAAATCTAAAATTCATTGCAGTTGTGAAATAGTTTAGCACCAGTATTTACTGTAGGTGGAGGCAGGGGGCGCCATCTGAAATCTTGGCCAGCTAATGAGTCCTGGTTTAGTCCTGGTTTAGTTCTGGTTTAGTCCAAGTTTTGTCCTGGTTTAGTCCTTGTTAAGTCCTGGTTTAGTTCTGGTTAATTACTGGTTTAGTCCTGGTTTAGTCCTGGTTCAGTCCTGGTTCAGTCCTGGTTCAGTCCTGGTTCAGTCCCGGTTCAGTCCCGGTTCAGTCCCGGTTTAGTCCTGGTTTAGTCATGGTTCAGTCCTGGTTTAGTCCTGGTCCAGTCATGGTTCGGTCCTGGTTTGGTCCTGGTTCAGTCCTGGTTCAGTCTTGCTTCAGTCCCGGTTCAGTCCCAGTGCAGTCCTGGTTTAGTCCCGCTTCAGTCCTGGTTCAGTCCTGGTTCAGTCCCGGTTTAATCCCGCTTCAGTCCCGGTTCAGTCATGGTTCAGTCATGGTTCAGTCCTCGTTTAGTCCTGGTCCAGTCCTGGTTCAGTCCTGGTTTAGTCCTGGTTTAGTCCTGGTCCAGTCATGGTTCAGTCATGGTTCAGTCCTGGTCCAGTCATGGTTCAGTCCTGGTTCAGTCCTGGTCCAGTCCTGGTTCAGTCCTGGTTCAGTCCTGGTTCAGTCCTGGTTCAGTCCTGGTCCAGTCATGGTTCAGTCATGGTTTAGTCCTGGTTTAGTTCTGTTTCAGTCCTGGTTCAGTCCTGGTTCAGTCCTGGTCCAGTCCTGGTTCAGTCCTGGTTTAGTCCTGGTTCAGTCATGGTTCAGTCCTGGTTCAGTCCTGGTCCAGTCATGGTTCAGTCATGGTTCAGTCCTGGTTCAGTCCTGGTTTAGTCCTGGTCCAGTCATGGTTCAGTCCTGGTTCAGTCCTGGTCCAGTCCTGGTCCAGTCCTGGTCCAGTCCTGGTCCAGTCCTGGTCCAGTCCTGGTCCAGTCCTGGTTCAGTCCTGGTTCAGTCCTGGTTCAGTCCTGGTTCAGTCCTGGTTCAGTCCTGGTCCGGTCATGGTTCAGTCTTGTTCAGTCCTGTTATAGTCTTGAACCATGACCCCAACCCTCACCCACTAAACCAGTACTTAACCAGGACTAAACCCAATATAAAGCAAGACTATACCGGGACAGAACCAGAACCTAACCAGAACTAAACCAGGACTAAACCCAATATAAAGCAAGACTATACCGGGACAGAACCAGAACCTAACCAGAACTAAACCAGGACTAAACCCAATATAAAGCAAGACTATACCGGGACAGAACCAGAACCTAACCAGAACTAAACCTGGACTAAGCCAAATTCATAAATTGATTTGTTTTCCTGTGTCTCGGCCTCACAAAGCCTGAAATGTGCAGTTTCATTAGACATGCAGGTCCTAAACCTCAGCCATACATTCATATTCAGCAGCAGCAGTGGGAGTAAGAGTAGTAGTAGTAGTAGTAGTAGTAGTAGTAGTAGTAGTAGTAGTAGTAGTAGGAGTAGGAGTAGGAGTAGGAGTAGGAGTAGGAGTAGGAGTAGGAGTAGGAGTAGGAGTAGGAGTAGGAGTAGGAGTAGGAGTAGGAGTAGGAGTAGGAGTAGGAGTAGGAGTGGTAGTAGTAGTAGTAGGAGTGGTAGTAGTAGTAGTAGGAGTAGGAGTGGTAGTAGTAGTAGGAGTAGGAGTGGTAGTAGTAGTAGTAGTAGGAGTAGGAGTGGTAGTAGTAGGAGTAGGAGTGGTAGTAGTAGTAGTAGGAGTAGGAGTGGTAGTAGTAGGAGTAGGAGTGGTAGTAGTAGGAGTAGGAGTGGTAGTAGTAGTAGTAGTAGGAGTGGTAGTAGTAGTAGTAGTAGGAGTGGTAGTAGTAGTAGTAGGAGTGGTAGTAGTAGGAGTGGTAGTAGTATAGTAGGAGTGGTAGTTGTAGTTGTTGTTGTGTAGTAGTAGTAGTTGTAGTTGTTGTTGTGTAGTAGTAGTAGTTGTAGTTGTTGTTGTGTAGTAGTAGTTGTAGTTGTTGTTGTGTAGTAGTAGTAGTAGTTGTAGTTGTGTAGTAGTAGTAGTAGTTGTAGTTGTGTAGTAGTAGTAGTTGTAGTTGTGTAGTAGTAGTAGTTGTAGTTGTGTAGTAGTAGTAGTTGTAGTTGTGTAGTAGGAGTGGTAGAAGCAGTAGAAGCAGTAGAAGTAGTAGTAGTAGTACAGTACTAATAGTAGTCGTCCTAAAATGTTAAAACTAGAACTATTCCTCACTTACCTTAAGCATTCAGAGTATGTGTGTGTGTGTGTGTGTGTGTGTGTCTTTGTCTGTGTGTGTGTGTGTCTGTGTGTGTCTTTGTCTGTGTGTCTTTGTCTGTGTGTGTGTGTGTGTCTGTGTGTGTCTTTGTCTGTGTGTCTTTGTCTGTGTGTGTGTGTGTAGATGTGTGTGTGTGTATGTGTGTGTGTAGATGTGTGTGCGTGTGTGTGTGTGTGTGTAGATGTGTGTGTGTGTAGATGTGTGTGTGTGTGTGTGTGTAGATGTGTGTATGTGTGTGTGTGTGTGTGTAGATGTGTGTGTCTGTGTAGATGTGTGTGTGTGTGTGTGTGTGTAGATGTGTGTGTGTGTGTGTAGATGCGTGTGTGTGTGTGTGTAGATGCGTGTGTGTGTGTGTGTGTATGTGTGTGTGTGTGTGTGTGTGTGTGTGTGTGTGTGTGTGTGTGTTTGTGTGTGTGTGTGTGTGTGTGTGTGTGTGTGTGTGTGTGTAGATGCGTGTGTGTGTGTGTGTGTGTGTGTGTGTGTGTGTGTGTGTGTGTGTGTGTATGTGTGTGTGTGTGTGTGTGTAGATGTGTGTATGTGTGTGTGTGTGTGTGTGTGTAGATGTGTGTGTGTGTGTGTGTGTGTAGATGTGTGTGTGTGTAGATGTGTGTGTGTGTGTGTGTGTGTAGATCTGTGTGTGTGTGTGTGTAGATCTGTGTGTGTGTGTGTAGATGTGTGTGTGTGTGTGTGTGTGTGTAGATGTGTGTGTGTGTGTGTCTGTGTGTGTGTGTGTGTGTGTGTGTGTGTATGTGTGTGTGTGTGTGTAGATGTGTGTGTGTGTGTGTAGATGTGTGTGTGTGTGTGTGTGTGTGTAGATCTGTGTGTGTGTGTGTGTAGATGTGTGTGTGTGTGTGTGTGTGTAGATGTGTGTGTGTGTGTGTGTGTGTGTGTGTGTGTGTGTGTGTGTGTCTGTGTGTGTGTGTGTGTGTGTGTGTGTGTGTGTGTGTGTGTGTGTGTGTGTGTGTGTGTGTGTGTGTGTGCCTTTAAGAGCTGACACCTCCTCCTCTGTGGGTGTGGCCTGGCTCCTCCCACAGCTCTCACTCCACTCTTAAATTTCAGGTGTGTCAAAGTGACAGTGTTTGTGATCCAGGAGAGATGGCGCAGAAAACACTCGACCAAAAAGCCTTTTCCTGCTCCGTGTGTTTAGATCTACTGAAGGATCCAGTGACGACTGCCTGTGGACACAACTACTGCATGAAGTGTCTTCAGCACCACTGGGACCAACAGAACCACAGCTACAGCTGTCCTCAGTGCAGAGAGAGCTTCAGCCCCAGGCCTGTGCTGCGTAAAAACACTTTGTTAAGTGATTTGGTGGAGCAACTGAAGAAGACTGGACTCTCAGCGCCCCCTGCAGACCACTGCTATGCCGGACCTCAGGATGTGTTCTGTGATGTGTGCACTGGGAAGAAGCTGAGAGCTGTCCAGTCCTGTCTGCAGTGTGTGGCCTCTTACTGTGAGCGCCACCTACAGCCTCATTATGAAGCTGCAGCATTACAGAAACACCAGCTGGTGGCGCCGTCTCACAGTCTCCAGGAAAACATCTGCTCTGAACACGACAAAGTGATGGATCTGTTCTGCCGCAGTGACCAGCAGCTGCTCTGCTCCTTCTGCTCTGTGGACCAACATAAGGGTCATGACATAGTGGCCTCTGCCTCAGACAGGGCTCAGAGACAGGCAGAGCTGCCGGCCAGGAGGGCCCTGCTGCTCCAGAGCCTCCAGCACAAAGAGACAGACCTGAAGAGGCTCCAACAGGAGGCCCAGGACATCAGACGCTCTGCCCAGACAGCAGTGCAGCGCAGCGGGGACAGCTTCACACAGATGGCCCTTCTCCTGGAGAAAAGACGCTCTGAAGTGGAGCAGCAGATCCGCTCTCAGGAGCAGACCCAACTGAGCCGAGTCCAAGAGCTCCAGGACCAAGTGCAGCAGGACGTGAGGGGGCTGAAGAGGAGCCTCTCTGAGCTGGACACACTGGCCCTCACCCAGGATCATAACCAGTTTCTACAGGTCTACGCTTCACTGTCCCCACACACACAGAGCACAGAGCCAGACACCATTCACACAGGGGACTGGAGCTACTTTGAGGAAGTGACCAGAGCTGTGTCCAAGCTCAGAGACACACTCCAGCTCACTCTGAGTCCAGTCCAGGTTTTACTGGCACCAGCTGAACCCAGCTCCAGAGACGACTTCTTACAATATTCTACAGACATCACTCTGGACCCAAACACAGCTCACACAGGACTGAACCAGGACTGAACCAGGACTGAACCAGGACTGAACCAGGACTGAACCAGGACTGAACCAGGACTGAACCAGGACCAGACCAGGACTGAACCAGGACTGAACCAGGACCAGACCAGGACTGAACCAGGACTGAACCAGGACTGAACCAGGACTGAACCAGGACTAAACCAGGACTGAACCAGGACTGAACCAGGACTGAACCAGGACTGAACCAGGACTGAACCAGGACTGAACCAGGACCAGACCAGGACTGAACCAGGACTAAACCAGGACTGAACCGGGACCCGACCAGGACTGAACCAGGACTGAACCAGGACTGAACCAGGACTGAACCAGGACCAGACCAGGACTAAACCAGGACTAAACCAGGACTAAACCAGGACTAAACCAGGACTGAACCAGGACTGAACCAGGACCCGACCAGGACTGAACCAGGACTGAACCAGGACTGAACCAGGACTGAACCAGGACTGAACCAGGACTGAACCAGGATTAAACCAGGACTGAACCAGGACCAGACCAGGACTAAACCAGGACCAGACCAGGACTGAACCAGGTCTAAACCAGGTCTAAACCAGGTCTAAACCAGATCTAAACCGGGTCTCTGTGCAGGGGCAGAGGGGGTGTTGGACACTCGGGGGCTGAAGTGCGTCTCTCTGAGTTCTCTGCTCTGTATTTACCTGCTGCTGTGAGTAAAAACACGTTTAGTTTGATCAGAATTGTCACAAATATCAAACACACTGATGCTGTAAACGGCTGTGAGCTTTAGTTTATTTATTTATTTGAATAGAATGATCACAGATACTGATGACTGCACATACTGATTAAGGACAGTGTTCAGGCTCTGCAGGGTGTGTGTGCTGCTGTTAGTTTTATGTTAGTTTTATTTTAGTATTTTAACCCTAAATATTGGCTCTTAAACATACGTGTCTCTGCAGGGTGTGTGTGCTGCTGTTAGTTTTATGTTAGTTTTATTTTAGTATTTTAACCCTAAATATTGGCTCTTAAACATACGTGTCTCTGCAGGGTGTGTGTGCTGCTGTTAGTTTTATGTTAGTTTTATTTTAGTATTTTAACCCTAAATATTGG
>CM068358.1:40534318-40563200 GCA_034769755.1 Odontamblyopus lacepedii
GACTCAGACCCAGAACCAGTCCAAGAATCAGACCAAGAAACAAACCCAGAACCAGAACCAGAACTGGACCCAGAAACAGTCCTGGTTTAGTCCAGTGACTGATGTGCAGCAGGATAGAATCTGCACGAGTTCGTTCTAAACCAGAATGAGTTAAATTAAATCATAAACTTAAGGACTTGAGGCAGTTTCACCATAACCTTAAAAAGAAAACAGAAAAATTCTGAAACACGAAAGATTCAGTTTCACCTCCAGGTCGAGTTTATTTTTCTGTTTCTTCGATCGAGATTTTGTTTCCTTATTTTAAAAGTGACTAAACTTTTGGCGTTTTATTTCTTCATAAACATGATTTGACCTTCACACTGAGTCTCCTTGGACGTCCTGCAGTGACATCACCGCGTCCTGCAGTGACATCACCGCGTCCTGCAGTGACATCACGGCGTCCTGCAGCGACATCACGGCGTCCTGCAGTGACATCACAGCGTCCTGCAGTGACATCACGGCGTCCTGCAGTGACATCACGGCGTCCTGCAGTGACATCACGGCGTCCTGCAGCGACATCACAGCGTCCTGCAGTGACATCACTGCGTCCTGCAGTGACATCACGGCGTCCTGCAGTGACATCACGGCGTCCTGCAGTGACATCACGGCGTCCTGCAGTGACATCACAGCGTCCTGCAGTGACATCACGGCGTCCTGCAGTGACATCACAGCGTCCTGCAGTGACATCACTGCGTCCTGCAGTGACATCACGGCGTCCTGCAGTGACATCACCGCGTCCTGCAGTGACATCACAACGTCCTGCAGTGACATCACCGCGTCCTGCAGTGACATCACGGCGTCCTGCAGTGACATCACGGCGTCCTGCAGTGACATCACGGCGTCCTGCAGTGACATCACCTCGTCCTGCAGTGACATCACCGCGTCCTGCAGTGACATCACCGCGTCCTGCAGTGACATCACCGCGTCCTGCAGTGACATCACAGCGTCCTGCAGTGACATCACCGCGTCCTGCAGTGACATCACAACGTCCTGCAGTGACATCACCGCGTCCTGCAGTGACATCACCGCGTCCTGCAGTGACATCACAGCGTCCTGCAGTGACATCACCTCGTCCTGCAGTGACATCACAGCGTCCTGCAGTGACATCACAGCGTCCTGCGGTGACATCACCGCGTCCTGCGGTGACATCACAACGTCCTGCGGTGACATCACCGCGTCCTGCGGTGACATCACCGCGTCCTGCGGTGACATCACAACGTCCTGCGGTGACATCACCGCGTCCTGCGGTGACATCACCGCGTCCTGCGGTGACATCACAACGTCCTGCGGTGACATCACAGCGTCCTGCGGTGACATCACCGCGTCCTGCGGTGACATCACAACGTCCTGCGGTGACATCACCGCGTCCTGCAGTGACATCACCGCGTCCTGCAGTGACATCACCGCGTCCTGCAGTGACATCACTGCGTCCTGCAGTGACAGTGGCTCTGCTCTTCTGTGCATGTTCCAGAATGCAGCTTTAGCTCAGATCCCACGGCGCCCCCTGGAGGAGTCTCTGTGTCTGTGCAGCAAAGAGCGCCTGTGTCACGCCCAGAAGACCCCCCTCAGACCCCAGCCAAGTCCAAGTCCTGTTCCAGACCTGGTTCAGTCCGGACTCAGAGCTCACCTCTCCTCTCGGTTCTCCAGGTACAGGGGCCACACCTGCTATAGGCCAAGTTTAGTCCTGGTTTAGTCCTGGTTTAGTCCTGGTTTAGTCCTGGTTTAGTCCTGGTTTAGTCCTGGTTTAGCTCTGGTTTAGTCCTGGTTCAGTCCTGGTTTAGTCCTGGTTTAGAACAGTTTTAGTCCTGGTTTAGTCCTGGTTTAGTCCTGGTTTAGTCCTGGTTTAGTCCTGGTTTAGTCCTGGTTCAGTCCTGGTTTAGTCCTGGTTTAGAACAGTTTTAGTCCTGGTTTAGTCCTGGTTTAGTCCTGGTTTAGAACAGTTTTAGTCCTGGTTTAGTCCTGGTTTAGGGTTGCGCCGCACACACTAGAACTTTTGAACCGTGCCGTGCTCATTTCTGGTCAAAATTGTCATAACGTAATCAGCAAAATAAGTAGATAATAACTTAAAAATATTAGCATAAAAATATGACGTGGTGATGATGTCATTATGATGTTGTGATGTCATTATGATGTGGTGATGATGTCATTATGATGTGATGTCATTATGATGTGGTGATGATGTCATTATGTCGTGATGTCATTATGATGTCATGATGTCATTATGATGTTGTGATGTCATTATGATGTGGTGATGATGTCATTATGACGTGATGATGTCATTATGACGTGATGATGTCATTATGATGTCGTGATGTCATTATGTGGTGATGATGTCATTATGACGTGATGATGTCATTATGATGTGGTGATGATGTCATTATGATGTGGTGATGATGTCATTATGATGTGGTGATGATATCATTGACGTGATGATGTCATTATGATGCCGTGATGATGTCATTATGATGTTGTGATGTCATTATGATGTGGTGATGATGTCATTATGACGTGATGATGTCATTATGATGCCGTGATGATGTCATTATGTCGTGATGTCATTATGATGTGGTGATGTCATTATGACATGATGATGTAATTATGATGTGGTGATGATGTCATTATGATGTGGTGATGATGTCATTATGATGTCGTGATGTCATTATGATGTGATGATATCATTATGACGTGATGATGTCATTATGATGTCGTGATGATGTCATTATGATGTCGTGATGATGTCATTATGATGTCGTGATGTCATTATGATGTTGTGATGTCATTATGATGTGATATTATGACGTGATGATGTCATTATGATGTCGTGATGATGTCATTATGATGTCGTGATGATGTCATTATGATGTCGTGATGATGTCATTATGATGTGACGTTGTGATGATCTGATGTTTTTCTTTCAGATACAACAGCTCTGCGTTCACCACCAGGGGGCTCTACACTCCCTCCAGATGAGAAATAACCCATAGTGTGGCTTTAATGTTTTTTATTTGACTTCAACTGTTCCAAAAAAAAACATGAATAAACTTCTGATAGAAATTTTGTAATTGCATTCACTTTAACAAGAGACAAATTTGAATTCAAGATAAAATGTAGAGTGTAGTACTACTACTACTACTACTACTACTGCTACTGCTACTACTACTGCTACTGCTGCTACTACTACTACTGCTACTGCTACTACTGCGACTGCGACTGCTACTTCTGCTGCAGCTACTGCTGCTGCGACTGCGGCTGCTGCTACTGCTACTGCTACTGCTACTGCTACTACTACTACCACTGCCACCACTATCACTACATCACTACCTGCCGCGACCGCGACCGCGACCGCGACTGCTGCTGCGATGCGACCGGCGTTACCGCTACTCCACTACCACACTACTACCACTACTGCACCGCCACTGCCAATCACACTGCTTAACCACTGCTACTACCACCACCACTGCCATCACCACTGCTACCACTACCGCTACACTGCCACCGCTACCACCACACCACTACACTACTGCTACCACTACTGCCACCACCACCGCTACCACTGCTACTGCCACTACTACCTAGCCACCTACCACTGCCACTGACCGCATTTGCGCACCTTGCCAATGTTAGCCGCGCCGGCCACTAGCCACTGCTACCGTTACTGCGCTACTGCTACCGCTACCACTACTACCTACTACTACCACTGCTACTACTACACTACCGCTACTACCACCACTGCAGCACTACTACTGCTACTACTACCACTGCTACTACCACTGCTACTGCACCTACCGTACTACCAATGCCTTAACACCAACCGCTACAACACTGCTAACTACCAGCTACTAGCACTACCACCACTAGCACACTACCGCACTACCATCACCGCTACTACCACAGCGCACCGCATCAATCATCTCAACTACCACAGCTACTGCTACTACTACCACTGCTTGTTACCGCCACTGGCACCACTATTACTACCATCTACTACCACCACCGCTTACCAACTAGCGGCACGCATGATCCGCGACCGCTGCTTACCGCGGCTGCTGCCACCGGCTATATCACCATCACTACACTACCACTACCACCTACCGCTAACCACTGCTTAGCACTACCACACCACTGCTACTGCTGCTTAGCTACTTACTACCACCACCGCTATTACTTACCGCTACCATCACGCTACCACTACCACCTGGCCACCACTTACCACTGCTAGCTACTGCCACCTACACTGCCACCACTACCGCTACTACTGCAGCACCACTCGCCACTAACCAACCACTGCCACTACCACTGCACTAACACTACCGCCACTGCACCGTTACCACTGCTACTCGCCACTGCTACCACCACCACCATCACTATCACCGCCACCGCACTACTACACCGCCACTACTACCGCTATTACCACCATCACCAACTACCACCACCACCACCGCACTACCGCCACTGCAACCACTGCTACCGCCACCGCTTACCAGCTAGCAGCAATACTACACCACTGCGCTACCACCTACCGTTACCAGCTGACCACTGCTTACCGCCACCGCTACCAGCCACTGCACTGCACCGCTACCGCTACCACCGCTACTACTACCACCACCGCCACTGCCATCGCACTACTACCAGCTGCCACCAGACTGCATACCGCGAGCCGGCAGCCAACTACTACTGCCACTGCACACTGCAGCGCAACTACCACTACCACCGCAGCAGCGGCGCTACTACTACCACTGCTAAGCATCGGCGCCAATACCGCTACTGCCACTGCTACTACTGCCTTACCACCTACTACCACTGGCTACCACTGCCTTACCACCACTGCCGCGCCACTGCTACTACTTCACTGCCATACACTGCTACCGCTAACCGTTAACTACCGCTACCACTACCACTCTACTGCCACTACCACTACCGCTACCACACCACTGCCACTACCACTACTTAATACTGCTACCACTACTACTACCACCATCACGCTACTACCGCTCACTACCGCGAGCCAACTACCACTACCGCTACTGCTACCGCCTTTCATCACCATCACTACTGCTACTACCACCACTACCCGCTACCATCGCTTAACGCCACTTACTACCACTGCGCACTGCTACCTAACTACCGCCTTAGCTACCATCACGCTACCATTGCTACTACTGGCTACTACTGGCTACTAGCTAGCCACTGCTAATACTGCTGCCACTGCTACCACTACTACTGCACTGCTAGCCACTTAGCTACCACCTTACCGCCACCGTGACCGCTACCACTGCCATCGCGAGCGCTTAATACTTGCCACTGCCACCGCTACCGCTAGCACCACTGCCAGCATACCACTACTATAGCATCGCTAACCACTAGCAGCTACTGCCACTCAGCCACTACTACCGCCGCTACTGCATCGCTACCGCTACCCGCTTGCTACTACCACACTGCTACCAGCTAGCCTACACACACTACCATTGCTTACCCTACCGCTACTGCCACTGCAACATACCACTGCTACACAATTACCACCGCTATACCACCGCCGCATTACCCATTAACTACTGCCATCAGCCACTACTAACCACCTACGCACTACCGCTACCACTTATAACCGTTACTACTGCTACCGCATAATATATGCTACTACTACTACCACTGCTACCGCTACCTACTACCACTACCACTGCTATTACCGCTACACGCTGCCTACTGCCACTACCACCGCTACCATAACTACCATACTGCCACCGCTACTATACCGCTACTGCTACTGCTTATCATCACTACCTACCGTATCACCACCGACCGCGACCGCTACCACCACTGCTACTACTACCACTGCCATTAATAGCTGCTACTACCACTACCACCGTTACCAATCACTTACCATACCTGCTACTACCTTACTGACCGTCACTACTACCACTACCTGCTACCTTACCACTGCTGCTGCCTTACCACTACTACCGCTACTACCACTACTGCTACTTACTACCGCTACTGCACTGCCTACCACTACTGCTACCGTTACACTGCTACTACCACTGCCAGCACGCTACCGCTACGCTTACCGCTACTACTACCAGCCACTAGCACCTGCCACCATAGCTACTACCGGCACTACCATCGCCACCACTACCAGCTACCACCGCTACTAACTACCACTACTGCTACCACCACCTTAACTACCGCTAGCACTGCCAGCAGCCACTGCCACTACCACTGCCACTGCTTAGCCCAACCGCCATACTACCTACGCTACTACCTATCATCATACTGCTACTACTACTACTTACCACTACCAACCACCCACTACTATGCACGCAATCGCACCGCCACCGCCACTACTACTGCTACCACCACTGCCACTGCAACAGACCGCTTACCACTGCTACTACCATCACTAGCACCAGCTACCGCTACCGCACCACCACGCTACCATCATACACTGCTACCAGCTAGCACCGCCACCAGCTACCAGCTACCACCAGCGCTACTACCGCTACCGCTACCGCCATGCTTACCACTTAACCAGCTACCGCTGCTTAACCTGCTACTGCTATCTGCTACTACCACTTAGCACCACTGCCACCGCTACTGCACTACTACTACTGCCACTGCTACTACTACTGCCACTGCTACCGCCACCGCCAGCTACTGCCATCACTGCCACTACTGGCCACCAACTACCGCTACCGCTTACTACTACTACCGCCAACTGCCACTGCCACTGCCACACCGCTACTGCTACAATACAGCCTACCGCCACTACCACTGCCATTGCTACCACTGCCACCGCTACGCCAACTGCCACCGCACAACATCACTGCCTACCACCACCGCCATTGCTACTAGCTACCGCTGCACTACCACTGCTAATACTACCAACCACCGCTACCACTACTACACTCACCAGCTACTACTACTGCTACCATTACTATCACTACTAGCGCTACCACCAGCCGCACTACCTTACTACCCGCCGCCACTAGCTACTGCCACTTCCACCGCACCGGCCACTTACTACCACTACTACTGCCACCTACCGCTGCGGCTACCGCCACTAACCCTTACCACTGCCATCGCTACCTACTGCTACTACCACTACCACTGCGCCCGCTCGCCCCGCCATCACCAACCTACCGCTACTGCTACGCTAATACTACCGCTACCACTGCTACCGCAGCTGCACTGCACTACCGCTACTACCACCGCCACTGCCACTGCGCGCCATCATCAGCCATGGCACCACTACCAGCCACCGCTACCGCGACGCCACTGCCAGCCACTACCACCAGCTGCCAGCAACTACTGCCACTGCGGCTACCTACTACCATCGCACCTGGCTACTGCTACCGCAGCGAGCCACTACCACGGCCAACCGCTACCGCTAGCGCTACCACTGCCACTGCACTCAGCTCACTGCCATCGCTACTACTGCAACACTACTGCCAGCAGCTACCACCATCGCTACCACCTTACCGCCACTGGCAGCCTTGCCACTATACCGCTACTGCGCCAGCTACTACCACTACCGGCTACTACTAACCTTACCACTGCTACCAGCCTTCACTACCACCTGCTACTACCACCGCCACTACTACTACTACCACCAGCGCACCACTACCACACTAGCTAACAACACTACCACTACCACCGCTACCACAGCTTACCACCGCCACTACCATTTACCACCAGCGCCACCACACCGCCACCGCCAACACTAGCACCACCGCCACCGCACTGCCACCGCCACCGCCACCGCAGCTACCACCACCGCCACCACCGCTACCACCGCTTCACTACTACCTGCCACTGCCACTGCTACCGCTACCACTAACCACTACCGCTACCGCCACTGCCACCGCCACTGCCACTAACTGCTGCTACCATCCACTGCCGCTACCATCACTGCTACCACTACTGCCACCACTTACCGCTTTACCATCATCACTACTACTACTGCTACCACTGCTACCACTACATGCTACTGCCACTACTACCATTTACTAATTACCACTAGCTACTACTACTGCTACTGCTACCTTGACTACCAATACTGCTGGCCACTACTACTGCTAATACTACCACTACCAACCGCTATTACTACCAGCAACGCTCATCAACTACCATGCTGCTACTACTGCTACGCACCACTACCAGCATACGCTGCCAGCTACTACCACTGCTACCACCACCACCGCCAGCTACTGCTACTGCACCAGCTAATGCCAGCACTACCGCTACCACTAACTACCACTACACTGCTACCACACCGTACCATCATCACTGCTACTGCTACTACCGTACCACTACCACTACTACTACTACCACCGCTACCACTACCGCCACTACCCATCACCACCACCTGCCACTGCCACCACTGCTACCGCCATACCACTGCTATTACTACCACCACTACTACCTTATTAGCCTTATCGCTACTACCTACTACTACTACCGCTAGCTATCACCACCATCACACCACCACTACCACCACCGCTACTGCCACTACTACCACTGCACTGCTACACCACTACCGCTACCGCCACTGCTACGCTACTTCACTACTGCTATCACACCACTGCTACTACGCCACCGCCGCTGCTGCTACCATCACTGCTACCACCTTGCTGCCACTGCCTACATCGCCACTGCCAACTGCTAATACCAGCTAGCACCGCCATCACCACTAACTGCTACTGCCAGCTACCGCTACCGTTACCGCACTAACCACCACCACTACCACCGCTACCACCACTACCGCTAGCCTTACCTACTGCACTGCCACCGCTACTACTACCAGCTACTACCATCGCGCCACTGCACTGCCACAGCTAGCTATAGCTACTACCACTGGCCATACCACGCCACCACCGCTATCACTGCAATACCACCACCACCGCTACTACCATCGCTACTACTACTACCACTACCGCTACGGCACTGCTACCATCATCATCTGCCACTACCACCACTACTACGCCACTGCACTGCTACTGCTACTGCCACTACACTAGCACACTGCACCGCACTACTGCTACTACCACTATCACTACCACTGCCATCGCTACTACCACTGCCACTACTGCCAGCTGCCACCGCCTACTGCTAGCGCAATACTACCACCGCTACACTACCGCTACCACCATACTAGCCAGCTACTACTGCTACACTGCCACTGCCACTGCACTGCTTACCACTGCTATTGCCACTGCTACCGCTACCGATTACCGCCACTGCCACTACTACTACCGCTACTACTACCGCCACTACCACTGCGCTACCACTGCTACTGCTACTACGCAACTACTAACTACCAGCCTACTACACTACCACTGCCACCAACCTACTGACTACCACCGCTACCACTACCACCATGCTACTACTACTACTGCTACTTACTACTACCGTTGCACCACTACACAGCAGCCACCTGCTACTACCATCCGCCATCACTACCGCTACTATCATACCGACCATTACCACTACTACTACTAGCCACAATACCACTGCTCACTACCAGCTACACCGCTACCAGCTAACTACTAGCACTGCTCACTGCTACTGCTGCACTACACCACTGCTACCGCCTACCAGCACTGCACTATCATCCAGCAGCTACCGCAACATACGCACCCGCTACTGCCACCGCTTCACTGCCACTACCACCACCACTGCTACGCTGCCACTGCTGGCCACTGCCACCACGCTGCTGCCATCACCACTGCACTACTACCACCGCCTTACCAGCACCACTAGCGACTGCCAGCTAGCGACCATTGCTACCACTGCCAACCGCCACTGCTACCGCTACTACCACTACTACTACCACCACCGCCACAGACCGCGAGCCATCATACCACTACCGCCTACTACGCTATACCACTACTACCAATACTACTACTACCGCACTACCACCACTACCATCAGCCACTATCACAGCTACCACGACCTGCCACCACGCCACTAACCACTGCCACCGCTACCAATACCCAGCTACTACTACTGCACCACTGCTACCATCAGCCACCATCGCCACTGCTAATACCAGCCACGCTACCGCCACCGCTGCTTACCACTGCTACTGCCACTACCAACCGCTACTGCCACTGCCACCGCTAACTACTACTGCCACCGCCACCACCAGCCACCACTGCCACCGCAACACTGCCACCACTACCACTACCCACTAGCTACTAATACTGCTACACTATCATACCACCGGTTACTGCTACTGCCACTACTACCACCGCTACCGCCTGCTACCACCACCGCTACTACCATCATCATCAATACTGCACTGCACTGCATTACTGCCACTGCTGCCACTACTACCACTGCTACCTACTACTATCACCGCTACTATCGCCACCGCTAATACCATCACTGCATCTACCGCACAATACTACCTACCGCCAATACCGCTACTACTACCGCTACTACCACTACCACTGCCTGGCCACCCACTAATACCAGCTACTACCGCTACCAGCAGCTAATACTACCACACTACCGCTACCACTACCACCACCGCCAGCTACCACTACTACCAGCCTACCGCTAACTGCGGCAGCGCTACCACTGCCACTGCTACCACTGCAACCGCACCATACCATCGCCACGCTGCCACCGCTACTGCATACTACCACGCCACTGCTGCTACTTACCACTGCACCACTGCCACTGCGCTAGCTGCAACCACCACGTCACTAGCTACCACTACCAGCCACTGCCACTACCATCACTACCACTGCCAATACTGCCACTACTGCGGCGGCACTTACCGGCTCACTACCAGCCGCTACTACCGCACTACCAGCGGCCACCTACTGCCAGCAACCACTGCCACTGGCTACTGCCAGCTAGCACCAGCATCATCACAGCAACTACCACTATACCGCTACCAGGTTACTGCACTGCCACCATCAACCACTACCATCAGCGGCTACTGCCTACCACCGCTACCACCACTACCACTACCACCACCGCTAACCACCGCCATCGCCACTACCACTACTACTGCCAGCGGCTACCGCCACTACCACAGCTACTACGGCGGCGGCCACTACTACACCTGCCATCACCACTACCACTACCATCACCGCACTGCTACTACCTGGCTACTACCACCACCACCAATGCTACCGCTACTACTAACTACCATCACGCTACCGATCATCATCACTGCTACTGCTACTACCATCGCTACTGCTGCTACTACTACCGGTACCGCTACCGCTACTACTACTGCCAATACTACCACTACCACTGCTACTGCTACTACTACTGCTACCTACCTTACTCATTACCGCACTGCTACTACTGCTACTGCTACTACTACTGCTACTGCTGCTACTACTGCTACTACTACTGCTACTGCTACTACTACTACTACTACTACTACTGCTACTGCTACTGCTACTACTACTGCTACTACTGCTACTGCTGCTACTGCGCATCTCCTGCACTTTCATATTTTGTAGATCAAAGAGTCACATTAATCCAAGAACATGATTTTATTCAAATATAAAACAGAAACACAATGAAAATCTGTACAACAAAACCACACACCGGGTTTAAACATGAGCTGCAGCGTCCTGCACTGAGAGAGACCATGAACGCACCACCAGCTCACACTGTGCCACCTGATGAGGTCATCACGTGGTGCCCGTACACTGTCTCTGGAGTAATGTTTGACCCTGGGTTAGACCTGGTTTAGGTTTGGCTCAGTCCCTGATTCAGTTCTGATTCAGAACTGGTTTAGTCCTGGTCTAGTTCTAGATTAACTCTAGTTTAAAATTGGTTTAGCCCTAGTTTAAAGCTGGTTTAGTCCTGGTTTAAGTCCTAGTTTAAAGCTGGTTTAGACCTGGTTTAGACCTGGTTTAGTCCTAGTTTAAAGCTTGTTTAGTCCTGGTTTAGTCCTAGTTTGAACCTAGTTTAGTCCTGGTTTAGTCCTGGTCTAGTTCTAGTTTAACTCTAGTTTAAAATTGGTTTAGTCCTAGTTTAAAGCTAGTTTAGACCTGGTTTAGTCCTGGTTTAGTCCTAGTTTAAAGCTAGTTTAGACCTGGTTTAGTCCTGGTTTAGTCCTAGTTTAAAGCTTGTTTAGTCCTGGTTTAGTCCTGGTTTAGTCCTAGTTTAAACCTGGTTTAATCCGGGTCCAGCCCTGTACAAATGGAAGAACTTGTAAAAATTCAGAAATATTGTGCAAAATAAACACACGGCTTCAGGCCGTTCCTGAGATTAAAATGAAAATAAAATAAGAAAATGTTTTTACAAAATCTGATGTGAAACTCGTCACAGTCGGAAAGAACTCAGACCCCAAAGTCTGAAGTTTAGACGTGTAAAACCTGAAGTTTAGACGTGTAAAACCTGAAGTTTACACGTGTAAAACCTGAAGTTTACACGTGTAAAACCTGAAGTTTACACGTGTAAAACCTGAAGTTTACACGTGTAAAACCTGAAGTTCAGACGTGTAAAACCTGAAGTTCAGACGTGTAAAACCTGAAGTTTAGACGTGTAAAACCTGAAGTTTACACGTGTAAAACCTGAAGTTTACACGTGTAAAACCTGAAGTTCAGACGTGTAAAACCTGAAGTTCAGACGTGTAAAACCTGAAGTTCAGACGTGTAAAACCTGAAGTTCAGACGTGTAAAACCTGAAGTTTAGACGTGTAAAACCTGAAGTTCAGACGTGTAAAACCTCAAGTTTAGACGTGTAAAACTTCAAGTTCAGACGTGTAAAACCTGAAGTTTAGACATGTAAAACCTGAAGTTTAGACGTGTAAAACCTGAAGTTCAGACGTGTAAAACCTGAAGTTCAGACGTGTAAAACCTCAAGTTTAGACGTGTAAAACTTCAAGTTCAGACGTGTAAAACCTGAAGTTCAGACGTGTAAAACCTGAAGTTTAGACGTGTAAAACCTGAAGTTCAGACGTGTAAAACCTGAAGTTTAGACGTGTAAAACCTGAAGTTCAGACGTGTAAAACCTGAAGTTCAGACGTGTAAAACCTGAAGTTCAGACGTCTAACCGCTCTAGATTAGTCTTGAAAAACCTCAAGTTCAGACGTGTAAAACCTGAAGTTTAGACGTGTAAAACCTGAAGTTCAGACGTGTAAAACCTGAAGTTCAGACGTGTAAAACCTGAAGTTTAGACGTGTAAAACCTGAAGTTTAGACGTGTAAAACTTCAAGTTCAGACGTGTAAAACCTGAAGTTTAGATGTGTAAAACCTGAAGTTCAGACGTGTAAAACCTGAAGTTCAGACGTGTAAAACCTGAAGTTCAGACGTGTAAAACCTGAAGTTCAGACGTGTAAAACCTGAAGTTTACACGTGTAAAACCTGAAGTTTAGACGTGTAAAACCTGAAGTTCAGACGTGTAAAACCTGAAGTTTAGACGTGTAAAACCTGAAGTTCAGACGTGTAAAACCTGAAGTTTAGACGTGTAATACCTGAAGTTTAGACGTGTAAAACCTGAAGTTCAGACTTGTAAAACCTGAAGTTTAGACGTGTAATACCTGAAGTTTAGACGTGTAAAACCTGAAGTTCAGACGTGTAAAACCTGAAGTTTAGACGTGTAAAACCTGAAGTTTAGACGTGTAAAACCTGAAGTTCAGACGTGTAAAACCTGAAGTTCAGACGTGTAAAACCTGAAGTTTAGACGTGTAAAACCTCAAGTTCAGACGTGTAAAACCTCAAGTTCAGACGTGTAAAACTTCAAGTTCAGACGTGTAAAACCTGAAGTTTACACGTGTAAAACCTGAAGTTCAGACGTGTAAAACCTGAAGTTTACACGTGTAAAACCTGAAGTTCAGACGTGTAAAACCTGAAGTTTAGACGTGTAAAACCTGAAGTTCAGACGTGTAAAACCTGAAGTTTAGACGTGTAAAACCTGAAGTTCAGACGTGTAAAACCTGAAGTTTACACGTGTAAAACCTGAAGTTCAGACGTGTAAAACCTGAAGTTTAGACGTGTAAAACCTGAAGTTCAGACGTGTAAAACCTGAAGTTTAGACGTGTAAAACCTGAAGTTCAGACGTGTAAAACCTGAAGTTCAGACGTGTAAAACCTGAAGTTCAGACGTGTAAAACCTGAAGTTCAGACGTGTAAAACCTGAAGTTTAGACGTGTAAAACCTGAAGTTCAGACGTGTAAAACCTGAAGTTCAGACGTGTAAAACCTGAAGTTCAGACGTGTAAAACCTCAAGTTTAGACGTGTAAAACTTCAAGTTCAGACGTGTAAAACCTGAAGTTTAGACGTGTAAAACCTGAAGTTCAGACGTGTAAAACCTGAAGTTCAGACGTGTAAAACCTGAAGTTTAGACGTGTAAAACCTGAAGTTTAGACGTGTAAAACTTCAAGTTCAGACGTGTAAAACCTGAAGTTTAGATGTGTAAAACCTGAAGTTCAGACGTGTAAAACCTGAAGTTCAGACGTGTAAAACCTGAAGTTCAGACGTGTAAAACCTGAAGTTCAGACGTGTAAAACCTGAAGTTTAGACGTGTAAAACCTGAAGTTTAGACGTGTAAAACCTGAAGTTCAGACGTGTAAAACCTGAAGTTTAGACGTGTAAAACCTGAAGTTCAGACGTGTAAAACCTGAAGTTTAGACGTGTAATACCTGAAGTTTAGACGTGTAAAACCTGAAGTTCAGACGTGTAAAACCTGAAGTTTAGACGTGTAATACCTGAAGTTTAGACGTGTAAAACCTGAAGTTCAGACGTGTAAAACCTGAAGTTTAGACGTGTAAAACCTGAAGTTTAGACGTGTAAAACCTGAAGTTCAGACGTGTAAAACCTGAAGTTCAGACGTGTAAAACCTGAAGTTTAGACGTGTAAAACCTCAAGTTCAGACGTGTAAAACCTCAAGTTCAGACGTGTAAAACTTCAAGTTCAGACGTGTAAAACCTGAAGTTTACACGTGTAAAACCTGAAGTTCAGACGTGTAAAACCTGAAGTTTACACGTGTAAAACCTGAAGTTCAGACGTGTAAAACCTGAAGTTTAGACGTGTAAAACCTGAAGTTTAGACGTGTAATACCTGAAGTTTAGACGTGTAAAACCTGAAGTTTAGACGTGTAAAACCTGAAGTTCAGACGTGTAAAACCTGAAGTTTAGACATGTAAAACCTGAAGTTCAGACGTGTAAAACCTGAAGTTTACACGTGTAAAACCTGAAGTTCAGACGTGTAAAACCTGAAGTTCAGACGTGTAAACTCTGCCCTGAATGTTTCAGTTCACTGCAGGTTTCAGTCCTTTGTCGATTCTTCTGGACGTCTTTAAAATGTTTCACAAGTGTTTGTCAGAAAAATCACTTTTCCATATTTTCACCAATGAGAAATGTTCAGAACCGTCCCCGTCCCACAGCACTGACCCGCTCCCCCTTCTGACCCGCTCCCCCTTCTGACCCGCTCCCCCTTCTGACCCGCTCCCCTTCAGAGCTCTGACCCGCTCCCCCTTCTGACCCGCTCCCCCTTCTGACCCGCTCCCCCTTCTGACCCGCTCCCCTTCAGAGCTCTGACCCGCTCCCCCTTCTGACCCGCTCCCCCTTCTGACCCGCTCCCCCTTCTGACCCGCTCCCCTTCAGAGCTCTGACCCGCTCCCCCTTCTGACCTGCTCCCCCTTCTGACCCGATCCCCCTTCTTAAACGATACCCTTCAGAGCTCTGACCCGCTCCCCCTTCTGACCCGCTCCCCCTTCAGAGCTCTGACCCGCTCCCCCTTCTGACCCGCTCCCCTTCAGAGCTCTGACCCGCTCCCCCTTCTGACCCGCTCCCCTTCAGAGCTCTGACCCGCTCCCCCTTCTGACCCGCTCCCCCTTCTGACCCGCTCCCCTTCAGAGCTCTGACCCGCTCCCCCTTCTGACCCGCTCCCCCTTCTGACCCGCTCCCCCTTCAGAGCTCGATCACACTCAGAGCGTCACATCAGGTTTGTCACGTGTTCAGTTTGTGTTTGTGTTTATGCAGAACTGTCCTGTGGGAGCCTGGGGGGCGGAGCCTCGTACAGCCTCGTACGGCTCTTTAGGCTCAGGCCCTGCAGCCGAAGAAATCGACCCCGATGAGGCGGGGGTATCCCTCCAGAGGGGCCCCGGCCTCAGGGGCCCCGTCCACAGAGTTCAGCCCCACAGGGTCAAACTTCCAGTACTGCCTCCCCCGAATGAAGTGAGCGTAACCTGGAGAGAGAGGGCATCAGGGAGGGCATATGACACAGGGGGCATCAGGGAGGGCATCTGACACAGGGGGCATCAGGGAGGGCATCTGACACAGGGGGAGGGCATCTGACACAGGGGGCATCAGGGAGGGCATCTGACACAGGGGGCATCAGGGAGGGCATCTGACACAGGGGGAGGGCATCTGACACAGGGGGCATCAGGGAGGGCATCTGACACAGGGGCATCAGGGAGGGCATCTGACACAGGTGGAGGGCATCTGACACAGGGGGCATCAGGGAGGGCATCTGACACAGGGGGAATACGCGAGGGCATCGGACACGGGGGGAGGGCATCTGACACAGGGGGCATCAGGGAGGGCATCTGACACAGGGTGCATCAGGGAGGGCATCTGACACAGGGGGCATCAGGGAGGGCATCTGACACAGGGGCATCAGGGAGGGCATCTGACACAGGGGGAGGGCATCTGACACAGGGGGCATCAGGGAGGGCATCTGACACAGGGGGCATCAGGGAGGGCATCTGACACAGGGGGAGGGCATCTGACACAGGGGCATCAGGGAGGGCATCTGACACAGGGGCATCAGGGAGGGCATCTGACACAGGGGCATCAGGGAGGGCATCTGACACAGGGGCATCAGGGAGGGCATCTGGCTCTTACCGTAGGCGTCCCTGAAGGCGGCGTGCAGGTCTGGGGGGACCCCTCTCCAGGCGCTCAGACTCCGGGGGGGCCCCGGCTCCAGGCGTCCATCTTTAGGACTGAACCTCCAGAACTCGTCTCCTCTGAACAGCAGCACGTCGTAGGGGCCCCCCCGGCCCCCGGGGCCCCCTGGCCCTGACCGCAGAGACGCCTGGACCCCCGGGACCTGCAGCCCCAGAGACGAGAGCGGCTCCGGGCCCCTCTGCTGCATCTGAGCGTCAAACACCCAGTACCTGGAGCCTGCAACCAGAGAGTAATGTTAATACTACTACTACTACTACTACTACTACTACTACTACTACTACTACTACTACTACTACTACTGCTGCTGCTACTACTACTACTACTACTACTACTACTACTACTACTACTACTACTACTGCTGCTACTACTACTGCTGCTGCTGCTGCTGCTGCTGCTGCTGCTGCTGCTGCTGCTGCTGCTGCTGCTGCTGCTGCTGCTGCTACTACTACTACTACTACTACCAGCTACTACTCACTACTACTGCCGCTGCCGCTGCCATCACTACCACTACCACCGCTACCGCTACTACTACCACTACCACTGCCGCCGCTGCTACTACTACCACTACCACTGCCACCACTACTACTACCACCACTACCACTACCGCTGCTGCTACCATCACTACCACTACTACCACTACCACTACTACCACCGCCGCCGCTGCCACTATCATCACTACTACCACTGCTACCTACCATCAATACCACTACCGCTGCCGCCACTACCACCACTACCACTACCACCACCACTACCACCACTACCATCACTACCACTACTGCTACCATCACTACTACTACTACCATCACCACTACTACTACTACTACTACTACCATCATTGCTGCCGGCTGCTGCCGTTGCTGCACTGCTGCCGCTACCACTACCGCCTATTAACTACTACTACTACCACTATCTACTACTGCTGCCGCCGCTGCCGCTGCCGCACTACTACCACCACCACTACCACTACCACTACTACCACTACTACTACCACCACTACCACTGCTACTACTACCATCATCTACTACCACCGCCTGCCGCTACCACCATCACTACCACTACTACTACCACTACTACTTCGCCGCCGCCGCCAACCACTACCATCGCTACTACTACCACTACCACTACCACCGCTACCACTACTACCACTACCGCCGCCGCCATCACTACCACCACCACTACTACCACTACTACTACCACCACTGCTACCACCACTGCTGCCGCCGTTGCTGCTGCCGCTGCTGCCGCCGCTGCTGCTACTGCTGCTGCCGCTGCTGCCGCCGCTGCTACCACCACTACTACCACCACTGCTGCCGCTGCTGCTGCTGCCGCCTGCCGCTGCTGCCGCTGCTGCTGCCGCTGCTGCTGCTACTGCTACCGTTACTACCACCGCTGCTGCCGCTACTACCACTACTACCACTGCCACTACTACCACTACCACTGCTGCCGCTACCACCACTACCACTACCGCCGCCGCCATCATCACTACCACCACCACTACCACCACCATTACCACCACTACCACCACTACCACCACTACCGCCGCCGCCACCACCACTACCACCACTACCACTGAACCACCACCGCTGCCGCCGCCACTGCTGCCGCTGCCGCCGCTGCTGCTGCCGCCGGCCGCCGCTCACCGCTACTACCACTACCGCTACCACTACTACTGATCCACTGCCACAGCCGCTGCTGTTGCGCCGCCGCTGCTGCCGCTGCTGCCGCTGCCGCTGCTGCTGCTGCTGCTGCTGCTGCCGCTTGCCACTGCTACAGCCACTGCTACCTGCCGCTGCTGCTACCGCTACCACTGCCGCTGCTGCCGTTGCTGCTGCTGCTGCTACAGCCGCCGCTGCTGCTGCCACTGCTACCGCTGCCATACTATCACTACTACCGCTATTACCACCACTACTACTACCACTGCCACTGCCGCCGCCACCGCTCGCTGCCTGCCACTACCGCCGCTGCCGCTGCCACTGCTGCCACCGCTACCGCTGCCTTACTGCCATCACTGCTTACTACTACCACCAACTACTACCGCCGCTTACTACCGCTACCACCACCGCTGCTGCCACCACTACCACTACCACTGCTACTTACTACTACTACTACGCTCCGCTACAGCCGCCGCCCGCCGCCGCCACTGCTGCCGCTGCTGCTGCCGCGCCGCTGCTGCCGCTGCTGCCGCTGCCACCGCTGCCGCTGCTACTGCTTGCCGCCACTGCTGCCAGCCACAGCTGCCGCTGCTGCTGCTGCTGCCACTGCCGCCGCTGCTGCTACCACCGCTACCACTGCTATTACTACTACCACTACCACTGCTACAGCCGCCGCTGTTGCTGCTGCTGCTACCGCCGCTGCCGCTACTGCCACCGCTACCGCTACTACCGCCACTACTGCCGCCGCTGCTGCTGCCGCTGTTGCTGCCGCTGCCACTGCTACTGCTACTACCGCTAGCCACTGCTACCACCACCGCCGCTGCTGCCGCTGCCACCGCTACCGCCGCTGCTGCTGCTGCCGCTGCCGCTGCCACTGCCGCTGCTGCCAGCCGCTACTTGCTGCTGCCATTACCACTACTACTACCACCGCCGCTGCCGCCGCTGCTGCTGCCGCTGCTGCCAGCCGCCGCCGCTGCTGCCACTGCCACTGCCACTACTACCACTACTAATACTACTGCCAGCTGCTGCTGTTGCTACCGCCACTACTGCCACTACTGCTACTGCTACTGCTACTGCTACTACTACTGCTACTACTACTACTACTGCTACTACTACTACAGCTGCTGCTGCTACTGCTACTGCTACTGCTACTACTACTACTACTACTACTACTGCTACTACTACTACTGCTACTACTGCTACTGCTACTACTACTACTACTACTACTACTACTACTAGCAGTAGCAGTAGCAGTAGCACAGACTCCTCACTGACCCTGGAAGAACCAGATGTTTCCGGCTCGGTCCTCGAAGGCGGCGTCGATGTTGTGGGGGATTCCGCTCCAGTGCCGTGATGCCAGCGCCGGGTACCCGCTCTCCAGGCGCCCGGCACGGATCCGCCACACGAACCCCGAGCGGAAGAAGAACAGTTCCCCCCGGATCAGAGCGGCAGCGTCGAAGTCGGTGTCGCACACGTCCGGCTGGAAGGGGGAGGGGCTTCTGTTAGGCTGAGTGAGTGACAGGCGGAGCCAACCAATCACAGCGCAGGATTCTACAGATCTGAACCATAGTCCGTATATATGAGTGGACTAAGTGACTGTGACGTCTCCACAGCGTCGCTCACATGAGGCTCCTGTTGCCACGGTTACAGGAGCAAATCTGGAGCCAGGTCCATATTTGGAAATCCTCCCGCGAGTATCATAGCAACACAAGAGCCAATCATGAGTGAGGAGGTTAAATGTGGCGCCTCCTCCTGGCAGAGCTGATGCATCATATATACGGACTATGGATGTGATACTCTGCACCTGCAGGACACTGGATTTACCTGATTCTGCACAAGAAGAAGAAACTTTGAGCTTTAAAGAGTTTAAGTCACTGATTTATGTTGTTTGTTCTGTTCCGTACGAACAACAACAGAGTCACAATTTAACCAAATTCACTTTACTTTCTGCTCGTTAAATTCTGCTCGTTCAGATTCTAGTCACATTAGATATTGTGACTGAGATATTTTGTCATTTTATTTCAGAAATCGTCACTCGGGGAAAGCGGGAAGGGAACTTACTTAGCAACGAAACGAGCTGTCAATCAAACCTGTTGCTAACGCTAGGGGGAGGGGCCTCGGGGAATGAAGGCGTCTGATTGGTCCGTTATTTATGTTCAGATCTTGATTCAGGAACAAAACAGAGAAATGAAAAGTTCAGATGCCCTCCCTCTGCAGTGCCACTCACCGGCGTCAGGATCTCGTTGGTCTCGGGCGGCGCGGCGGGTGCGGCGGGTGCAGCAGGTGTGGCAGGTGCGGGCGGGGGGCGGGGCCGGGCTCCGTACAGGTACTGGATCCCTCGGCGGTCGTCGTCGCTCAGGTTCGGGGGGGAGGAGAAGGAGTAAAAGGCCGACATGATGGCGCCGGGTTCAGGGGAGTGTTGGAGCCCCAGGACATGACCGAACTCATGAGCCGCCACCTGCAGGAGGTCTGTGCCTGAGGAGGAGGAGAGGAGGAGGAGAGGGGGAGAGGGGGAGAGGAGGAGGGGGGGGGGGGGGGAGAAGGAGGAGAGGAGGAGAGGAGGAGGAGGAGGAGAGGAGGAGAGGAGGAGGAGGAGGAGGAAAGGAGGAGGAGGAGAGGAGGAGGAGAGGAGGAGGAGAGGAGGAGGAGGAGAGGAGGAGGAGGAGGAGGAGGAGGAGGAGGAAAGGAGGAGGAGGAGAGGAGGAGGAGAGGAGGAGGAGGAGAGGAGGAGGAGGAGGAGGAAAGGAGAAGAGAGGAGAGGAGGAGAGGGGGAGAGGGGGAGAGGAGGAGGTTTAGTAGGAGAGGAGGAGGACATGTGACTAGGAGGAGGAGAGGAGGAAAGGAGAAGAGAGGAGAGGAGGAGAAGAGAAGGAGGAGGAGAGGAGGAGGAGAGGGGAAGAGGGGGAGAGGGGGAGGAGAGGGGGAGAGGAGGAGGAGGAGGAGGAAAGGAGGAGGAGGAGAGGAGGAGGAGGAGAGGAGGAGGTGGAGGAGGAATGGAGAAGAGAGGAGAGGAGGAGAGGGGGAGAGGGGGAGAGGAGGAGGAGGAGAGGAGGAGGAGAGGAGAGGAGAGGAGGAGAAGAGAAGGAGGAGGAGAGGAGGAGGAGAGGGGAAGAGGAGGAGGAGAGGAGGAAAGCAGAAGAGAGGAGAGGAGGAGAAGAGAAGGAGGAGGAGAGGAGGAGGAGAGGGGAAGAGGGGGAGAGGGGGAGGAGAGGGGGAGAGGGGGAGAGGAGGAGGAGAGGAGGAAAGGAGAAGAGAGGAGAGGAGGAGAAGAGAAGGAGGAGGAGAGGAGGAGGAGAGGGGGAGAGGGGGAGGAGAGGAGGAGGAGAAGAGAGGAGGAGAGAGGAGAGGAGGAGAAGAGAAGGAGGAGGAGAGAGGAGAGGAGGAGGAGAAGAGAGGAGAGGAGGAGAAGAGAAGGAGGAGGAGAGAGGAGAGGAGGAGATAAGGGTAAAAAATCTGAGACATATATTCTCTTCTCTGTCCTCCTCTCCACCTCCTCTCCCCCTCCTCCTCCTCTCCTCCTCCTCCTCCCCTCTGCTCCTCTCCTCCTCCTCTCCTCCTTCAGCTCCTCTCCTCCTCCTCCTCCCCTCTGCTCCTCTCCTCCTCCTCTCCTCTCTACCTCTCCTCCTCCTCTCCTCCTCCTCCTCTCCTCCTCCTCTTCCCCTCTCCTCTCCTCCTCTCCTCCTCCTCTCCTCTCCACCTCTCCTCCTCCTCCTCTTCCCCTCTACTCCTCCTCCTCTTCCCCTCTCCTCCTCTCCTCTCCTCCTCTCTCTCCTCTCCTCCTCCTCTTCTCCACCTCCTCTCACTCCTCTTCTCCTCCTCTCCTCCTCTTCCCCTCTCCTCCTCTCCTCTCCTCTCCACCTCCCCTCCTCCTCTCCTCCTCCTCTCCTCTCCACCTCTCCTCTCCTCCTCTTTCCCTCCTCCTCTCCTCTTCCTCCTCCTCTCCTCTTCCTCCTCCTCTCCTCCTCCTCCTCCTCCTCTCCTCCTCTCCTCCTCCTCTCCCTCTCCACCTCTCCTCCTCCTCCTCCTCTCCTCCTCCTCCTCTCTCCTCCTCCTCCTCCTCCTCCTCCTTCCTCCTCCTGCTCCTCTCCTCTCCTCCTCCTCTCCTCCTCCCCTCTCCTCCTCTCTCCTCCTCGCCTCTCCTCCACTCTCCTCCTCTCCTCCTCCTCTCCTCCTCCCCTCTCTCCCCTCTCCTCCTCTCCTCCTCCTCCCTCTCTCCTCCTCCCCTCTCCTCCTCTCCTCCTCCCCCTCTCCCCCTCTCCTCCTCTCTCCTCTCCTCCTCTCTCCTCCTCTCCTCCTCCTCTCCTCCTCCTCTCCTCCTCCTCCTCTCCTCCTCTCCTCCTCCTCTCCTCCTCCCCTCTCCTCCTCCTCTCCTCCTCCCCTCTCTCCCCCTCTCCTCCTCTCCTCCTCCCCTCTCTCCCCCTCTCCTCCTCTCCTCCTCCCCTCTCTCCCCCTCTCCTCCTCTCCTCCTCCTCCCCTCTCCTCCTCTCCTCCTCCCCCCACTCTCCTCCTCCCCTCTCCTCCTCTCCTCCGCCTCCCCACGCCTCCTCTCCTCCTCCCCCACTCTCCTCCTCTCCTCCTCCCCTCTCCTCCTCTCTCCTCCTCTCCTCCTCTCCTCCTCCTCTCCTCCTCCTCTCCTCCTCCTCCTCTCCTCCTCTCCTCCTCTCCTCCTCCTGTCCTCCTCTTTTACCCATGTGGTTCCCAAGGGTCCAGGCCTCGTCGTAGTCGAAGTGAACGTCTCCTTGTCGGTGGGTCCTGGGGAAGAAGGCGTGAGCGAGGATCCCACCAGGGCCGTCGAACGGGAGGTTATCCCCGTGCCAGTACCTGCACAGGGAGAACACGCACATGACACCACATGAGAACACAGGGAGAACACGCACATGACACACACAGAACACAGGGAGAACACGCACATGACACACACAGAACACAGGGAGAACACGCACATGACACATGCAGAACACAGGGAGAACGCGCACATGACACACGCAGAACACAGGGATAACACGCACATGACACACACAGAACACAGGGAGAACACGCACATGACACACGCAGAACACAGGGAGAACACGCACATGACACACGCAGAACACAGGGAGAACACGCACATGACACGCAGAACACAGGGAGAACGCGCACATGACACACGCAGAACACAGGGATAACACGCACATGACACACACAGAACACAGGGAGAACACGCACATGACACCACGCAGAACACAGGAGAACACTTGCCTTACATGACACACATGGAACACAGGGAGAACACGCACATGACACACACAGAACACAGGAGGGACTCACCTGCGCACATGACACTGCAGAACACAGGAGAACAGCACATGACACACACAGAACACACAGGAGGAACACGCACATGACACACACACAGAACACAGGGAGAACACGCATGACACACACAGAACACACAGGAGAACACGCACATGACACACACAGAACACAGGGAGAACAGCGCACATGACACCACATGGGAACACAGGAGAACAGCACATGACACACACAGAACACAGGAGGAACACGCACATGACACACACATGGAACACAGGAGAACACGCACATGACACACGCAGAACACAGGAGAACACGCACATGACCATGAACACAGGGAGAACACGCACATGACACACACAGAACACAGGGAGAACACGCACATGACACACACAGAACACAGGGAGAACACGCACATGACACACGAGAACACACAGGAGAACACGCACATGACACATGCAGAACACTGGGGAGAACACGCACATGACACACGCAGAACACAGGGATAACACGCACATGACACACACAGAACACAGGAGAACACACACATGACACACACAGAACACAGGGAGAACACGCACATGACACACACAGAACACAGGAGAACACGCACATGACACCACGCCAGAACACAGTGAGAACACGCACTTGACACATACAGAACACACAGGGAGAACACGCACATGACACACACAGAACACAGGAGAACACGCACATGACACATGCAGAACACAGGAGAACACGCACATGACACATGCAGAACACAGGGAGAACACGCATATGACACATGCAGAACACAGGGAGAACACACACATGACACGCAGAACACAGGGTGAACACGCACATGACACACACAGAACACAGGGAGAACACGCACATGACAGACGCAAAACACAGGGAGAACACGCACATGACACATGCAGAACACACAGGGAGAACACGCACATGACACACACAGAACACAGGGAGAACACGCACATGACACACACAGAACACAGGGAGAACACGCACATGACACAAGCAGAACACAGGGAGAACAAGCACATGACACACGCAGAACACAGGGGAAAACGCACATGACGCACGCAAAACACAGGGAGAACACGCAAATGACACGCAGAACACAGGGTGAACACGCACATGACACGCAGAACACAGGAGAACACGCATACATGACACACCACGCAGAACACAGGGAGAACACGCACATGACACACACGCAGAACACAGGAGAACACGCACATGATGCACACAGAACACAGGAGAACACGCACATGATGCACGCATAAAAACACCAGGAGAACAAGCACATGACACCACGCAGAACACAGGAGACCACGCACATGACACACGCAGAACATGCAAATGACACACACAAAACACACAGAGAATAAGCATAGAACACACAGAGAACACACAAATGACACACAGAGAACACACAGAGAACACACACAGGACATGCAAATGACACACACAGAGTCTCAGAGTGACAAAAGAAAGGAAAACTGAAGAACCCTGGAGTTTGTGTGTGTTGTGTGTTTGTTGTGTGTTTGTTGTGTGTGTGTTGTGTGTTTGTTGTGTGTGTGTTGTGTGTGTGTTGTGTGTGTGTGTTTTGTGTTTGTTGTGTGTGTGTTGTGTGTTTGTTGTGTGTGTGTTTGTGTGTTTGTTGTGTGTGTGTTGTGTGTGTGTGTTTGTGTGTTTGTTGTGTGTGTGTTTGTTGTGCGTTTGTTGTGCGTTACCGGGTGAAGTCGATCTGGATGTCCGCCTTCCCGTGCTCGATCTGTGTGTGTGTTGTGTGTTTGTTGTGTGTGTGTGTGTGTTTGTTGTGTGTGTGTTTGTTGTGTGTTGTGTGTTTGTTGTGTGTTGTGTGTTTGTGTGTTTGTTGTATGTTTGTTGTGCGTTTGTTGTGCGTTACCGGGTGAAGTCGATCTGGATGTCCGCCTTCCCGTGCTCGATCTGTGTGTGTGTGTTGTGTGTGTGTTTGTTGTGTGTGTGTGTGTTTGTTGTGTGTTGTGTGTTTGTGTGTTTGTTGTGTGTTTGTGTGTTTGTTGTATGTTTGTTGTGCGTTTGTTGTGCGTTTGTTGTGCGTTACCGGGTGAAGTCGATCTGGATGTCCGCCTTCCCGTGCTCGATCTGTGTGTGCGTTGTGTGTTTGTTGTGTGTGTGTGTGTTTGTTGTGTGTTGTGTGTGTGTTGTGTGTGTGTGTTTTGTGTTTGTTGTGTGTGTGTTGTGTGTTTGTTGTTTGTGTGTTTGTTGTGTGTGTGTTTGTTGTGTGTTGTGTGTTTGTGTGTTTGTTGTGTGTTTGTGTGTTTGTTGTATGTTTGTTGTGCGTTTGTTGTGCGTTACCGGGTGAAGTCGATCTGGATGTCCGCCTTCCCGTGCTCGATCTGTGTGTGTGTGTTGTGTGTGTGTGTGTTGTGTGTTGTGTGTTTGTGTGTTTGTTGTATGTTTGTTGTGCGTTTGTTGTGCGTTACCGGGTGAAGTCGATCTGGATGTCCGCCTTCCCGTGCTCGATCTGTGTGTGTGTTGTGTGTTTGTTGTGTGTGTGTGTGTTTGTTGTGTGTGTGTTTGTTGTGTGTTGTGTGTTTGTGTGTTTGTTGTGTGTTGTGTGTTTGTTGTGCGTTTGTTGTGCGTTTGTTGTGCGTTACCGGGTGAAGTCGATCTGGATGTCCGCCTTCCCGTGCTCGATCTGTGTGTGTGTTGTGTGTTTGTTGTGTGTGTGTTTGTTGTGTGTGTGTTTGTTGTGTGTTGTGTGTTTGTGTGTTTGTTGTGTGTGTGTTTGTGTGTTTGTTGTGTGTGTGTTTGTTGTGTGTTGTGTGTTTGTGTGTTTGTTGTGTGTGTGTTTGTCGTGTGTGTGTGTGTGTTTGTTGTGTGTGTGTTGTGTGTGTGTGTTTTGTGTTTGTTGTGTGTGTGTTGTGTGTTTGTTGTTTGTGCGTTTGTTGTATGTTTGTTGTGCGTTTGTTGTGCGTTACCGGGTGAAGTCGATCTGGATGTCCGCCTTCCCGTGCTCGATCTGTGTGTGTGTTGTGTGTTTGTTGTGTGTGTGTTTGTTGTGTGTTGTGTGTTTGTGTGTTTGTTGTGTGTGTGTTTGTGTGTTTGTTGTGTGTGTGTTTGTTGTGTGTTGTGTGTTTGTGTGTTTGTTGTGTGTGTGTTTGTTGTGTGTTGTGTGTTTGTGTGTTTGTTGTATGTTTGTTGTGCGTTTGTTGTGCGTTACCGGGTGAAGTCGATCTGGATGTCCGCCTTCCCGTGCTCGATCTGTGTGTGTGTTGTGTGTTTGTTGTGTGTGTGTGTGTTTGTTGTGTGTGTGTTTGTTGTGTGTTGTGTGTTTGTGTGTTTGTTGTGTGTTGTGTGTTTGTTGTGCGTTTGTTGTGCGTTTGTTGTGCGTTACCGGGTGAAGTCGATCTGGATGTCCGCCTTCCCGTGCTCGATCTGTGTGTGTGTGTTGTGTGTTTGTTGTGTGTTGTGTGTTTGTGTGTTTGTTGTGTGTTTGTGTGTTTGTTGTATGTTTGTTGTGCGTTTGTTGTGCGTTACCGGGTGAAGTCGATCTGGATGTCCGCCTTCCCGTGCTCGATCTGTGTGTGTGTGTTGTGTGTGTGTTTGTTGTGTGTGTGTTTGGTGTGTGTGTTTGTTGTGTGTTGTGTGTTTGTTGTATGTTTGTTGTGCGTTTGTTGTGCGTTACCGGGTGAAGTCGATCTGGATGTCCGCCTTCCCGTGCTCGATCTGTGTGTGTGTGTTGTGTGTGTGTTTGTTGTGTGTGTGTGTTTGTTGTGTGTGTGTTTGTTGTGTGTTGTGTGTTTGTTGTATGTTTGTTGTGCGTTTGTTGTGCGTTACCGGGTGAAGTCGATCTGGATGTCCGCCTTCCCGTGCTCGATCTGTGTGTGTGTGTTGTGTGTGTGTTTGTTGTGTGTGTGTGTTTGTTGTGTGTGTGTTTGTTGTGTGTTTGTTGTATGTTTGTTGTGCGTTTGTTGTGCGTTACCGGGTGAAGTCGATCTGGATGTCCGCCTTCCCGTGCTCGATCTCGGTGAAGCTCAGGGGCGTCACGTCGCTCCAGATTTTCAGAGCTTCTTTAAAAACGCGACGAACTTTCTCCTCGCGCAGTTGCCACGGAAACCCGCCGCGATTCTGGAACACGCGGACGTTTAAAACATCAAATTCAGTTGGTAAAATGTGATTTGTATGTGTGGATCAACAATTACACGAATTCTCAGATTTCCTCTAGGACGGGTTTTTGAGACTTTCATTTAGATCAGGGGCGTCAAACTCATGTTGGTCCAGGGGCCGTTTCCACCTGCTGTGATCCCAGAGCGGCCGGAGCACAAAACTCTGGGCAGATTTACCCCAAAAACAGAAATAAGTCCAAATGTTTGTGCAGAGACACGCTAATCTGTTACAGAAATCAAAAGACAAAACATGATAATATTCTGCTATTATGTTTACACTGCAGCATCTCTAACCTCTCGGCTCCGGCTGAAAACAGACTCAGTTTCTTCAGTCTCAGCAATAACTCGTTTATCTTCTGTCGTCTCAATTCTCTCTTCAGGTTATTGTATTTTTCGCCGTGTCTCGTAGCGGAGTTTAAGATTATTTTCCTTGAGCGTCACCACTTGTTGCAAACACACCAAACACACAGGTTTCCCAGTCACCTCCGGGAACAAATAAGAATTAGTCGATTTTTCTTGGAAAATCCTGCACTCAGCTCCACTTTTCTCATTTTGGACATTTTGATGTGATGAGGGTCACAGTCAAAACAATAGAAGAGGATTTGGAAAGAGGGAAGTTCATTTGCACAGAAAATGATCAGAAAAATGTAAATATTTTAATAGAAAATCAGCCGAGAGCCAGATTAAAGGTCTTGGAGGGCCGGATCTGGCCCCCGGGCCACATGTTTGACACCCCTGATTTAGAGGAGGAACAGACGCACACACGGCGTCCACTAGAGGGCACTGCTGCGACAGGCCATGAGACTGATGTCTCAGAACAAGAAAGAATTCAGAATCATTAAAGAACTGGCCTCGCAGAAAATT
>CM068358.1:40563300-40708300 GCA_034769755.1 Odontamblyopus lacepedii
AACTCACCCAAAACTCACCCAAAACTCACCCAAAACTCATCACCCAAACTCACCCAAAACTCACCCAAAACTCACCCAAACTCACCCAAAACTCACCCAAACTCACCCAAAACTCACCCAAAACTCACCCAAACTCACCCAAAACTCACCCAAAACCCACCCAAACTCACCCAAAACTCACCCAAAACTCACCCAAAACTCACCCAAACTCACCCAAAACTCACCCAAAACTCACCCAAACTCACCCAAAACTCACCCAAACTCACCCAAAACTCACCCAAACCCACCCAAACTCACCCAAAACTCACCTAAAAACTCACCCAAAACTCACCCAAACTCACCCAAAACTCACCCAAACTCACCCAAAACTCACCTTAAAACTCATCCAAACTCCACCCAAACTCACCCAAAACCACCCAAAACTACCCAAAACTCACCCAAAACTCATCCAAAACTCACCCAAAACTCACCCAAAACTCACCCAAAACTCACCCAAACCCACCCAAACCCACCCAAAACTCACCCAAACCACCCAAACCCACCCAAAACTCACCTAAAACTCACCCAAAACTCACCCAAACTCACCAAAAACCCACCCAAAACCCACCCAAACTCCACCCAAACTCACCCAAAACTCACCCAAACTCACCCAAACTCCACCTAAAACTCACCAAACTTACCCAAAACACACCCAAAAATCACCCAAAACCAAACCAAAACTCAACCAAAAATTACCCAAACTCACCCAAACTCACCCAAAACTCACCCAAAACTCACCCAAAACTCACCCAAAACCCACCCAAAACTCACCCAAAACCTCCCAAAACTTACCCAAAACGCCCCCAAAACTCACCCAAAACTCAGCCAAAACTCACCCCAAACTCATCCAAAACTCACCCAAAACTCACCTAAACTCACCCAAAACTCACCCAAAACGCACCCAAAACACACCCACCTAAACTCACCCAAACTTCACCCAAACTCACCCAAAACTCACCCAAAACTCACCCAAACTCACCCAAAACTCCACCCAAAACCCACCCAAACCACACCCAAACCCACCCAAAACCCACCCAAAACTCACCCAAACCCACCCAAAACTCACCCAAAACTCACCCAAAACACACCCAAAACACCCCCCAAAACTCACCCTAAAACTCACCCAAACTCACCAAAACTCACCCAAACTCACCCAAAACCCACCCAAAACCCACCCAAAACTCACCCAAAACTCACCCAAAACTCACCCAAAACTCATCCAAAACTCACCCAAAACTCATCCAAAACTCACCCAAAACTCACCCAAAACTCACCCAAAACTCACCCAAAACTCACCCAAAACCCACACAAAACTCACCCAAAACCACCCAAAACTTACCCCAAAACCCACCAAAACCCACCCAAAACTCACCCAAAACCCACCCAAAACCCACCCAAAACTCACCCAAAACTCACCCAAAACTCACCCAAAACTCACCCAAAACCCACCCAAAACCCACCCAAAACTCACCCAAAACTCACCCAAAACTCATCCAAAACTCACCCAAAACTCATCCAAAACTCACCCAAAACTCACCCAAAACTCAATTCAAAACTCACCCAAACTCACCCAAACCCACACAAACTCACCCAAACCACCCAAAACTTACCCCAAAACCACCCAAAACCCACCCAAAACTCACCCAAAACCCACCCAAAACCCACCCAAAACTCACCCAAAACTCACCCAAAACTCACCCAAAACTCACCCAAAACCCACCCAAAACCCACCCAAAACTCACCCAAAACTCACCCAAAACTCACCCAAAACCCACCCAAAACTTACCCAAAACTCACCCAAAACTCACCCAAAACCCACCCAAAACTCACCCAAAACTTACCCAAAACTCATCCAAAACTCACCCAAAACTCACCCAAAACTCACCCAAAACCCACCCAAAACTCACCCAAAACCTCCCAAAACTTACCCAAAACTCACCCAAAACTCACCCAAAACTCATCCAAAACCCACCCAAAACTCACCCAAAACTCACCCAAAACTCACCCAAAACCCACCCAAAACTTACCCAAAACTCATCCAAAACCCACCCAAAACTCACCCAAAACCACCCAAAACTTACCCAAAACTCACCCAAAACTCATCCAAAACTCACCCAAAACTCACCCAAAACTCACCCAAAACTCACCCAAAACCCACCCAAAACCCACCCAAAACTCACCCAAAACCCACCCAAAACCCACCCAAAACTCACCCAAAACTCACCCAAAACTCACCCAAAACTCACCCAAAACCCACCCAAAACTCACCCAAATCACCCAAAACTCACCCAAAACTCACCCAAAACTCACCCAAAACTCACCCAAAACTCACCCAAAACTCACCCAAAACCCACCCAAAACTCACCCAAAACTCACCCAAAACTCACCCAAAACTCACCCAAAACTCACCCAAAACTCACCCAAAACCCACCCAAAACTCACCCAAAACCTCCCAAAACTTACCCAAAACTCACCCAAAACTCACCCAAAACTCATCCAAAACTCACCCAAAACTCATCCAAAACTCACCCAAAACTCACCCAAAACTCACCCAAAACTCACCCAAAACTCACCCAAAACCCACCCAAAACTCACCCAAAACCACCCAAAACTTACCCCAAAACCCACCAAAACCCACCCCGTGTCTGCCACGCTCAGGTACGCAAAACTCACCCAAAACTCACCCAAAACTCACCCAAAACTCACCCAAAACTCACCCAAAACCCACCCAAAACTCATCCAAAACTCACCCAAAACTCACCCAAAACTCATCCAAAACCCACCCAAAACTCACCCAAAACCACCCAAAACTTACCCAAAACTTACCCAAAACTCACCCAAAACTCATCCAAAACTCACCCAAAACTCACCCAAAACTCACCCAAAACCCACCCAAAACCCACCCAAAACTCACCCAAAACTCACCCAAAACCCACCCAAAACTCACCCAAAACTTACCCAAAACTCACCCAAAACTCACCCAAAACTCATCCAAAACCCACCCAAAACTCACCCAAAACCACCCAAAACTTACCCAAAACTCACCCAAAACTCATCCAAAACTCACCCAAAACTCACCCAAAACTCACCCAAAACCCACCCAAAACCCACCCAAAACTCACCCAAAACTCACCCAAAACACACCCAAAACACACCCAAAACACACCCAAAACTCACCCAAAACTCACCCAAAACCCACCCAAAACTCACCCAAAACTCACCCAAAACTCACCCAAAACCCACCCAAAACTTACCCAAAACTCACCCAAAACTCACCCAAAACCCACCCAAAACTCACCCAAAACTTACCCAAAACTCATCCAAAACTCACCCAAAACTCACCCAAAACTCACCCAAAACCCACCCAAAACTCACCCAAAACCTCCCAAAACTTACCCAAAACTCACCCAAAACTCACCCAAAACTCATCCAAAACTCACCCAAAACTCATCCAAAACTCACCCAAAACTCACCCAAAACTCACCCAAAACTCACCCAAAACTCACCCAAAACCCACCCAAAACTCACCCAAAACCACCCAAAACTTACCCAAACTCACCCAAAACCCACCCACCTGTTCTCCACGCTCAGGTACGCAAAACTCACCCAAAACTCACCCAAAACTCACGCAAAACCCACCCAAAACCCACCCAAAACTCACCCAAAACTCACCCAAAACCCAACCAAAACCACCCAAAACTTATCCCAGACTCACCCAAAACCCACCCCGTGTCTGCCACGCTCAGGTACGCAAAACTCACCCAAAACTCACCCAAAACTCACGCAAAACTCACGCAAAACCCACCCAAAACTCACCCAAAACTCACCCAAAACTCACCCAAAACTCACCCAAAACTCACCCAAAACTCACCCAAAACTCACCCAAAACCCACCCAAAACTCACCCAAAGCTCCACCCAAACTCAACCTAAAGCTCACCCAAACCCAATCCTAGACTCCACCCAAAACTTATCCCAGACTCACCTAAACTCACCTAAAACTCCACCTAAAACTCCACCCCTGTGTCTGCGCACTGCTCAGGTACGCAAAACTCACCCAAAACCCACCCAAAAACCACCCAAAACCCACCCCAAAACCACCCAAACTCACCCAAAACTCATAATCCAAAGCTCACCCAAAACCCAACCAAAACCACCCAAAACTTATCCCAGACTCACCCAAAACTTACCCCAAAACCCACCAAAACCCACCCCGTGTCTGCCACGCTCAGGTACGCAAAACTCACCCAAAACTCACCCAAAACTCACCCAAAACTCACCCAAAACCCACCCAAAACTCACCCAAAACTCACCCAAAACTCACCCAAAACTCACCCAAAACTCACCCAAAACTCACCCAAAACTCACCCAAAACTCACCCAAAACTCACCCAAAACTCACCCAAAACTCATCCAAAACCCACCCAAAACTCACCCAAAACTCACCCAAAACCCACCCAAAACTCACCCAAAGCTCACCCAAAACCCAACCAAAACCACCCAAAACTTATCCCAGACTCACCCAAAACTCACCCAAAACCCACCCAAAACCCACCCTGTGTTCACTACGCCAGGCACGCAAAGCCCACCCAAACTCACCCAAAACCACCCAAACCCACCCAAACCCACCCAAAACTCACCTAAAACTCATCCAAACTCACCCAAAACCCAACCAAACCACCCAAAACTTATCCCAGACTCACCCAAAACTCACAATTAAAACCCACCTAAACTCCACCCCTGTGCATCTCACGCTCAGGTACGCAAAACTCACCCAAAACTCACCCAAAACTCACCCAAAACACAACCAAAACTCACCCAAAATCTCACCCAAACTCACCCAAAACTCACCCAAACCCAACCAAAACCACCCAATACTTATCCCAGACTCACCCAAAACTCACCCAAAACCCACCCAAAACCCACCCCGTGTCTGCCACGCTCAGGTACGCAAAACTCACCCAAAACTCATCCAAAACTCACCCAAAACCCAACCAAAACCACCCAAAACTTATCCCAGACTCACCCAAAACTCACCCAAAACCCACCCAAAACCCACCCCGTGTCTGCCACGCTCAGGTACGCAAAACTCACCCAAAACTCATCCAAAACTCACCCAAAACTCATCCAAAACTCACCCAAAACTCATCCAAAACTCACCCAAAACTCACCCAAAACTCACCCAAAACTCACCCAAAACTCACCCAAAACCCACCCACAACTCACCCAAACTCACCCAAAACTCACCCAAAACTCACCCAAAAACTCACCCAAAACTCACCCAAACTCACCCAAACTCACCCAAACCCAACCAAACCACCCAAAACTTATCCCAGACTCACCCAAAACCCACCCGTGTTCACGCTCAGGTACGCAAAACTCACCCAAACTCACCCAAAACTCATAAAACTCAAAACTCACCCAAACTCACCCAAACTCACCCAAACTCACCCAACTCACCCAAAACTCATCCAAACCCACCCAAACTCACCCAAAACTCACCAAAAACTACCCAAAACTCACCCAAAGCTCACCCAAACCCAACCAAAACCACCCAAAACTTATCCCAGACTCACCCAAACTCACCCAAACCCACCCAAAACTCCCACCCCGTGTCTGCCACGCTCAGGTACGCAAAACTCACCCAAAACTCACCCAAAACCACCCAAAACCCACCCAAAACTCACCCAAAACTCACCCAAAACTCACCCAAAACTCACCCAAAACCCAACCAAAACCACCCAAAACTTATCCCAGACTCACCCAAAACTCACCCAAAACCCACCCAAAACCCACCCCGTGTCTGCCACGCTCAGGTACGCAAAACTCACCCAAAACTCACCCAAAACTCACCCAAAACTCACCCAAAACTCACCCAAAACTCACCCAAAACTCACCCAAAACTCACCCAAAACTCACCCAAAACTCACCCAAAACTCATCCAAAACTCACCCAAAACTCACCCAAAACTCACCCAAAACTCACCCAAAACTCACCCAAAACTCACCCAAAACTCACCCAAAACCCAACCAAAACCACCCAAAACTTATCCCAGACTCACCCAAAACTCACCCAAAACCCACCCAAAACCCACCCCGTGTCTGCCACGCTCAGGTACGCAAAACTCACCCAAAACTCACCCAAAACTCACCCAAAACTCACCCAAAACTCAAAACTCACCCAAACTCACCCAAAACCCAACCAAAACCACCCAAAACTTATCCCAGACTCACCCAAAACTCACCCAAAACCCACCCAAAACCCACCCTGTCACACGCCCCAGGTACGCAAAACTCACCCAAAACTCACCCAAAGCTCACCCAAAACTCAACCAAAACCCACCAAAAAATATCCCAAACTCACCCAAAAATCACCCAAACTCCACCAAAACCCACCCCGTGTCTGCCACGCTCAGGTACGCAAAACTCACCCAAAACTCACCCAAAACTCACCCAAAACTCACCCAAAACTCACCCAAAACTCACCCAAAACTCACCCAAAACTCACCCAAAACTCACCCAAAACTCATCCAAAACCCACCCAAAACTCACCCAAAACTCACCCAAAACTCATCCAAAACCCACCCAAAACTCACCCAAAACTCACCCAAAACCCACCCAAAACTCACCCAAAACTCACCCAAAACTCATCCAAAACTCACCCAAAACCCAACCAAAACCACCCAAAACTTATCCCAGACTCACCCAAAACCCACCCCGTGTCTGCCACGCTCAGGTACGCAAAACTCACCCAAAACTCACCCAAAACTCACGCAAAACTCACGCAAAACCCACCCAAAACTCACCCAAAACTCACCCAAAACTCACCCAAAACTCACCCAAAACTCACCCAAAACTCACCCAAAACTCACCCAAAACTCATCCAAAACCCACCCAAAACTCACCCAAAACTCACCCAAAACCCACCCAAAACTCACCCAAAGCTCACCCAAAACCCAACCAAAACCACCCAAAACTTATCCCAGACTCACCCAAAACTCACCCAAAACCCACCCAAAACCCACCCCGTGTCTGCCACGCTCAGGTACGCAAAACTCACCCAAAACTCACCCAAAACCACCCAAAACCCACCCAAAACCCACCCAAAACTCACCCAAAACTCATCCAAAACTCACCCAAAACCCAACCAAAACCACCCAAAACTTATCCCAGACTCACCCAAAACTCACCCAAAACCCACCCAAAACCCACCCCGTGTCTGCCACGCTCAGGTACGCAAAACTCACCCAAAACTCACCCAAAACTCACCCAAAACTCACCCAAAACTCACCCAAAACTCACCCAAAACTCACCCAAAACTCACCCAAAACCCAACCAAAACCACCCAAAACTTATCCCAGACTCACCCAAAACTCACCCAAAACCCACCCAAAACCCACCCCGTGTCTGCCACGCTCAGGTACGCAAAACTCACCCAAAACTCACCCAAAACTCACCCAAAACTCACCCAAAACTCACCCAAAACCCACCCAAAACTCACCCAAAACTCACCCAAAACCACCCAAAACTCACCCAAAACCCACCCAAAACCCACACCGTGTCTGCCACGATCAGGTACGCAAAACTCACCCAAAACTCACCCAAAACCCAACCAAAAGCACCCAAAACTTATCCCAGACTCACCCAAAACCCACCCAAAACCACCCATAACCCACCCCGTGTCTGCCACGCTCAGGTACGCAAAACTCACCCAAAACTCACCCAAAACTCACCCAAAACCCACCCAAAACCACCCAAAACCACCCAAAACCCACCCAAAACCCACCCAAAACACACCCAAAACCACCCAAAACCCACCCCGTGTCTGCCACGCTCAGGTACGCATAAAACTCACCAATACTCACCCAAAACTCACCCAAAACTCACCCAAAACTCACCCAAACCCACCCAAAACTCACCCAAAACTCACCCAAACCCAACCAAAACCACCCAAAACTTATCCCAGACTCACCCAAAACTCACCCAAACTCCACCCAAAACTCCACCCCGTGTCTGCCACGCTCAGGTACGCAAACTCACCCAAAACCCACCCAAAACTCACCCAAAACTCACCCAAAACTCATCCAAAACCACCCAAAACTCACCCAAAACTCACCCAAAACTCACCCAAAACCCACCCAAAACTCACCCAAAACTCACCCAAAACTCACCCAAAACCCACCCAAAACCACCCAAAACTCACCCAAAACCCACCCAAAACTCACCCAAAACCCACCCCGTGTCTGCCACGCTCAGGTACGCAAAACTCACCCAAAACTCACCCAAAACTCACCCAAAACTCACCCAAAACTCACCCAAAACCCACCCAAAGCTCACCCAAAACTCACCCAAAACTCATCCAAAACCCACCCAAAACCCACCCAAAACTCACCCAAAACTCATCCAAAACTCACCCAAAACTCATCCAAAACTCACCCAAAACTCACCCAAAACTCACCCAAAACTCACCCAAAACTCACCCAAAACCCACCCAAAACTCACCCAAAACTCACCCAAAACTCACCCAAAACTCACCCAAAACCCACCCAAAACTCACCCAAAACCCACCCAAAACTCACCCAAAACTCACCCAAAACTCACCCAAAACCCAACCAAAACCACCCAAAACTTATCCCAGACTCACCCAAAACTCACCCAAAACCCACCCAAAACCCACCCCGTGTCTGCCACGCTCAGGTACGCAAAACTCACCCAAAACTCACCCAAAACTCACGCAAAACTCACCCAAAACCACCCAAAACCCACCCAAAACTCATGTAAAACTCATCCAAAACTCACCCAAAACTCACCCAAAACTCATCCAAAACCCACCAAAAACTCACCCAAAACTCACCCAAAACTCACCCAAAACCCACCCAAAACCCACCCAAAACCACCCAAAACCCACCCCGTGTCTGCCACGCTCAGGTACGCAAAACTCACCCAAAACTCACCCAAAACCACCCAAAACCCACCCAAAACTCACCCAAAACTCACCCAAAACTCACCCAAAACTCACCCAAAACCCACCCAAAACCCACCCAAAACCACCCAAAACCCACCCCATGTCTGCCACTCTCAGGTACGCAAAACTCACCCAAAACTCACCCAAAACTCACCCAAAACTCACCCAAAACTCACCCAAAACCACCCAAAGCCACCCAAAACCCACCCAAAACCCACCCAAAACCCACCCAAAACTCACCCAAAACCCACCCAAAACTCACCCAAAACCCACCCAAAACCCCCCAAAACCACCCAAACCCACCCAAAACCCACCCAACACTCACTCAAATCTCACCCAAACCCACCCAAAACCCACCCAAAACCCACCCAAAACCCACCCAAAACCCACCCAAAACTCACCCAAAACTCACCCAAAACTCACCCAAAACCACCCAAAACCCACCCAAAACCCACCCAAAACTCACCCAAAACTCACCCAAAACTCACCCAAAACCACCCAAAACCCACCCAAAACTCACCCAAAACTCACGCAAAACTCACCCAAAACCACCCAAAACCCACCCAAAACTCATGTAAAACTCATCCAAAACTCACCCAAAACTCACCCAAAACTCATCCAAAACCCACCAAAAACTCACCCAAAACTCACCCAAAACTCACCCAAAACCCACCCAAAACACACCCAAAACCACCCAAAACCCACCCCATGTCTGCCACGCTCAGGTACGCAAAACTCACCCAAAACTCACCCAAAACCCACCCAAAACCCACCCAAAACTCACCCAAAACTCACCCAAAACTCACCCAAAACTCACCCAAAACCCACCCAAAACCCACCCAAAACCACCCAAAACCCACCCCATGTCTGCCACTCTCAGGTACGCAAAACTCACCCAAAACTCACCCAAAACTCACCCAAAACTCACCCAAAACTCACCCAAAACCACCCAAAGCCACCCAAAACCCACCCAAAACCCACCCAAAACCCACCCAAAACTCACCCAAAACTCACCCAAAACTCACCCAAAACCCACCCAAAACCCACCCAAAACCCACCCAAAACCCACCCAAAACCCACCCAAAACTCACCCAAAACCCACCCAAAACCCACCCAAAACTCACCCAAAACCCACCCAAAACTCACCCAAAACCCACCCAAAACTCACCCAAAACTCACCCAAAACCCACCCAAAACTCACCCAAAACTCACCCAAAACCCACCCAAAACTCACCCAAAACTCACCCAAAACTCACCCAAAACCCACCCAAAACCACCCAAAACCCACCCCGTGTCTGCCACGCTCAGGTACGCAAAACTCACCCAAAACTCACCCAAAACTCACCCAAAACTCACCCAAAACCCACCCAAAACTCACCCAAAACTTGAGTTTTGACATCTTCAGTGAAAATCTTCTGTGTGTGTGTTTGTCTGTGTCTCTGTGTGTGTGTTTGTCTGTGTCTCTGTGTGTGTGTTTGTCTGTGTCTCTGTGTGTGTTTGTCTGTGTCTCTGTGTGTGTGTGTTTGTCTGTGTCTCTGTGTGTGTGTGTGTGTGTGTGTGTGTGTTTGTCTGTGTCTCTGTGTGTGTGTTTGTCTGTGTCTCTGTGTGTGTGTGTGTGTGTGTGTGTTTGTCTGTGTCTCTGTGTCTGTGTGTGTGTCTCTGTGTGTGTTTGTCTGTGTCTCTGTGTGTGTGTGTGTGTCTCTGTGTGTGTTTGTCTGTGTCTCTGTGTGTGTGTGTGTTTGTGTGTGTCTCTGTGTGTGTGTGTGTGTTACAGATACCAGTACGCGTTCTTCGGCTCCTCGGCCCCCGTGATGACGCCTGTAGTGACTCTGAACAGACACACGGAGGCGCTGGTGCCTCAGTCCTTCTGCGCGTTTCATTTTGCTGCTCTTCCTCAGCAGCTGCACGACGCCTTTAACAAGTACGACCCTTTTAAATACGTGTGTTTATTTTTTAACAGTAGAATCAGCACAGGTCTGAGTGTTGTACCTGCATGTGTCCACCAGAGGGCGCTGCAGACACATGCCAGATCATGTTTGTAGAGTCTAAGCGACGGAGTCAGCAGCTTTTACACAGAATAAGACCTCAGGGAGACACAGAGGCTTTTAAAACTCTGAGGTGTGATTTAATGACTGAAGGAAATGGAGATAAACAATGATATTATATATATACACATTATATAACCTTAACACATTCTCCCAAAATGATTCTAAATGCACAATAATGTATATAAATACAGCTGAATGAGGCCACTAAACACCCAAATCACTTCATTTTCCTGATTCTCTGTGTAAATGGGCCTAAAATAGAAGTGTGGACCGCTCCCTGGTCTTATTTTGGCATTTTAGTGTTTATTATAAATTAGACTTTTGGGTCAAAGTCGTGACCTGTGTGAAGTCGCCCCCATTAAACACAAACCTACATAAAAAACTATGTCAGTCGTTTGTGCTTCGTTTGTGCTGGAGAAAGTTTTGTTTGTGTGATTCTGGTTCTTCAGATATTCACAGTTTTATTTTGGTCGATGACGTCGTCCAGAACCTCAGAATGTGAAACAGCCTCAAAACAGGAAGAAAATGATGTCAAACGTTTGTATTTGGTTTGTGCTGTTTTGTGCTGTGACAGTTTCATTTCTGTGAGTTTATTTCTAAGATTCTTCATTATTATTTCTGTGGTAATTATAGGACGTCATTTCTGCTCAGCTGACGGAGACAAACTCCACAAAACTAGAGAAGAGAAACGATCTGAGGCTGAGGAAAAGTCTGTGTTATTATAAAATATGAATCAAAAGCAAATGACTAAAGACTGAAACAGACTTTTAACAATGAATAATTTTATCTAAAGAACCAGAATCGCACAAACAAAACTTTTTGCAGCACAAACGACTGACTCCATTTTGGGCGTTTTGGAGCATTTTTCTTCTTCCTGTGGGTCTGACCCCAGTTTGACCTGTAAAAGAATCGTTAATTTCTCCAAAACTAAAGAAGCACAAACGAAACTTTTTGCAGCACAAACGATTGACACAGTTTTTGTGCAGGTTTGAGTTTGATGGGGTGACTTGACGGAGGTAAAGTCGTGTCTGTATCGGCCTCTTTAGGATCAACTATGGCCAGAACATTTGAGTTTCCAGGTTGGTTCCCCTGGGCACAACTATGTCCTGTCTGGAAACGGCGTGATCCGAGCACAAACGTCCGCCCCGTTTGACCCGCCGGGCACCGCTCACTCTGGAGGACGTTTCAGATTTTGCCTCGGGGCCTCGGGAGTAAATCTTCTGGAGGGGGTTTAGTGGCTCTTTAATTCTGTGTAAAATACGTTGACCCCTTTAATCTCGTCCTCCCTCAGAGCGCCGCTGGTGGTGGAGCTGTGGCACCGCCCCCTCAGCTCACGGGACGAGCTGATTGGCCGAGCCTCGCTGCAGCTGTCCCACCTGCTCAGGTCGCCCCGGGTCAAAGGTCGCCGCTCGTCCTCGGGGGAACAGAGCTGGAGGCAGACGCACCAGGACAGGGTGCCCTTCCTGCGCGCCGACAGGTCACACAGTTTATCTTTATTTATTCACTTTATCGGGATATAATTCAGTCTGATGCACAGCCCTGACCCGCTGTTCCCCCTCAGGCCTGCAGAGAGCGCCGCTGAGCTGAGTTATGTGGCGTCTCTGGACGATCTGGGTTTGGTCAGAGTCGCTGAGGTCACCGTGTCCGAGTCCACTCCGGTGAGAACAAGGATTATATTTTAAAACTTTAATCTACAACATTTTGGGCCGCGCCGGTTCATCATAAATACAGAGTTCCTCTTGGGTTTGTGCTCCACTGCCGAGGATTTTAAACTCATCTGTGATTTAAAGACACAAAATACTGAGCGCTGACATGAGGTTTTGTCTCTCATATGAGGCTCAGAGACGCTGTGAGTTTCACAGAGAATCGCTCAGGAGCTCAGGCCAAAGCCCCTGAAGTCCTGCAGGCCGCACACTAAACCCTAAACTAACATTACCTGTAATGACTGTGGGAAATACAAATGTTTTTACTCTTGTCCACAGACTGATCCAGCCCCTGCTGCCCCCACAGCTCCGCCCTCTGCCCCCACAGCTCCGCCCTCTGCCCCCACAGCTCCGCCCTCTGCCCCTCCTCCCCTCGTCCCTCACAGACAGACCCTCGAGTACCGCGCAGCTCTTGAGCTGGAGATGTGGAAGGAGCAGCAGGAAGACCTGTTCGACCACCAGGTAACAGCGCCCCCCTGTGGGCTCATGCGGTACTGCAGGGGTCAAAGTCGTCCTCTGACTCAGGATAAGGATCAAACTCAGACTCAGGCTCAGACTCAGGCTCAGACTCAGGCTCAGACTTAAGCCCCATTCACACGGGATAAGTACAACCTGAGGACGGCTGGTCAGTTGAAAATTCCCGCCGCACCTCTGTGTTTCTCTGTTTCACTGACACTGACACACAGAAAGAAAAATATAGAAAAGGCACAATTATAACGACAAACACTGAGATGCAGATTCACACGGGACCAGTATTATCGCATAACCCACCTGTGTTTGGCCAAATATAATGGGTCATTTGCAGTGGAATTTTTACTTTACAAATTACAGATTAAGATCTCAGGCGTCGTCCGCAAATATTACAAATCACCAAAGGTTCACAGGTCCTGATTCTGTGAGAATAGAGCCTCAGACTCAGACTCAGACTGGGGTAAAACTGGGGTCAGGCTCAGTAAAGTCCAGCTCTGTTATAACTCTGTCTCTGTGTTTTGTGTTGCAGCTGAAGCAGAAGGAGCAGAGCCACATGCAGGCTCTGGCAGAGGAGTGGAGGAGGAGGGACCAGGAGCGGGAGGCTCTGCTGCAGAAGAAGGTCTCACACTTTAACACTTTTCTGTCTTCAGACTAAAGGTGTGTGTGATGCGGGGCTGTTGTTGTGTCCTTAGGCAACACACTTCCCCCTTTTTGCCTGTGTGAGTGTTGGTGGTGGGAGCCTGAGAGGCACAGTCCTGTCCCTCCTCCACAGGATCACGTGCAGAGCTGTGGGGTCTGTGTGAAATCAGATGTTTGTGTTTCAGGAGGAGGAGTTCCAGCGTCTGGAGGAGCAGCTCCACAAAACTCTGTCCGATTTAGAGACGAGAGAGAAGCGCCTGAAGGAGGCCGAGGTCCAGGTCTGAGAACAAGAGACACGACAGATTCAAGTTTATCTGTGTGAACATGTGTAAATATTAGTGCTGTCAAACGGTACTCACCATTAATCACAGTGAATTATTCTTCAAAAAAAGACCAAAAAGTTATATTATTGTCATTTTTACAATAAATAAATATATACGATAATATTGTAATATAAATATTATATAAATAATATAATATAATATTAATATTACGGTTAACCCCTGTCTGTGCTGCCCCCTGCTGTTCAGACGGAGCGCCTGCAGAGGGAGCTCCGCGCTGAACACGCCCTGACCCTCACGGAGCTGAAGGAGAGCGGCCGCAGACTGCAGCGCGACTGTGACCACCGTGTGGCGCTAGAGAGAGACAAGACCCGCCTGCTGGAGGAGGAGCGGCAGAGACTGTTACAGCAGGTGCAGTTACAAACGAGACCACAGGGGGCGCTGTAGAGACTGTTACAGCAGGTGCAGTTACAAACGAGACCACAGGGGGCGCTGTAGAGACTGTTACAGCAGGTGCAGTTACAAACGAGACCACAGGGGGCGCTGTAGAGACTGTTACAGCAGGTGCAGTTACAAACGAGACCACAGGGGGCGCTGTAGAGACTGTTACAGCAGGTGCAGTTACAAACGAGACCACAGGGGGCGTTGTAGAGACTGTTACAGCAGGTGCAGTTACAAACGAGACCACAGGGGGCGCTGTAGAGACTGTTACAGCAGGTGCAGTTACAAACGAGACCACAGGGGGCGCTGTAGAGACTGTTACAGCAGGTGCAGTTACAAACGAGACCACAGGGGGCGCTGTAGAGACTGTTACAGCAGGTGCAGTTACAAACGAGACCACAGGGGGCGCTGTAGAGACTGTTACAGCAGGTGCAGTTACACACGAGACCACAGGGGGCGCTGTAGAGACTGTTACAGCAGGTGCAGTTACAAACGAGACCACAGGGGGCGCTGTAGAGACTGTTACAGCAGGTGCAGTTACACACGAGACCACAGGGGGCGCTGTAGAGACTGTTACAGCAGGTGTGTGTGTGTGTGTGTGTGTGTGTGTTTGCTGTCTGTGTTTAAGTGTTTTTTATTGACATATATATATATATATATCTGTGTGTTGTCAGATCTCAGGCGCTGAGGCCAAATACAAGAGTCTGGAGAAAGAGTTTCATGTGTACAGAGAACAACAGAACCTCAGACCAGAGTTCAGACTCCAGTCTGAGGTCAACATGCTCACGCTCGAGAAGGTACCGGACCAGGACCAGGACCAGGACCAGAGCAGAGACCAGGACCAGGACCAGGACCAGAGACCGGACCAGGACCAGGACCAGGAACAGAGACCGGACCAGGACCAGAGCAGAGACCAGGACCAGGACTAGAGACCGGACCAGGACCAGGACCAGAGACCGGACCAGGACCAGAGACCAGGACCAGGACTAGAGACCGGACCAGGACCAGAGACCAGAGACCAGAGACCGAGACCAGGACCAGAGCAGAGACCAGGACTAGAGACCGGACCAGAGCAGAGACCAGGACTAGAGACCAGGACCAGAGACCAAGACCAGGACCAGAGCAGAGACCAGGACTAGAGACCGGACCAGAGACCGGACCAGAGACCGGACCAGAGACCGGACCAGAGACCGGACCAGAGACCGGACCAGAGACCAGGACTAGAGACCAGGACCAGGACCAGAGACCGGACCAGGACCAGGACCAGAGCAGAGACTGGAGCAGAGGCCTGATGTGGACTGAGGACTAGAGCAACGAGCAATGACCAGAGACTTACAGATAAAGTGTAACTTGTGTGTGTGTGTGTGTGTGTGTGTGTGTGTGTTATGTGTGTGTGTGTGTGTTATGTGTGTGTGTGTGTTATGTGTGTGTGTGTTATGTGTGTGTGTGTGTTATGTGTGTGTGTGTGTGTGTTATGTGTGTGTTATGTGTGTGTGTGTGTTATGTGTGTGTTATGTGTGTGTGTGTGTGTTATGTGTGTGTGTTATGTGTGTTATGTGTGTGTGTTATATGTGTGTGTGTGTTGTGTTATGTGTGTGTGTTATGTGTGTGTTATGTGTGTGTGTGTGTTGTGTTATGTGTGTGTGTTATGTGTGTGTTATGTGTGTGTGTGTGTGTGTTATGTGTGTGTTATGTGTGTTATGTGTGTGTGTTATGTGTGTTATGTGTGTGTGTGTTATGTGTGTGTTATGTGTGTGTTATGTGTGTGTTATGTGTGTGTGTGTGTTATGTGTGTGTGTGTGTTATGTGTGTGTGTGTGTGTGTGTGTGTGTGTGTGTGTTATGTGTGTGTGTGTGTTATGTGTGTGTGTGTGTGTTATGTGTGTGTTATGTGTGTGTGTGTGTTATGTGTGTGTTATGTGTGTGTGTGTTATGTGTGTGTTATGTGTGTGTTATGTGTGTGTTATGTGTGTGTTGTGTGTGTGTTGTGTGTGTGTTTCAGGTGGAGCTGGACAGGAAGCTCGAGTCGACCACTAAGTCGAAGCTTCATTACAAACAGCAGTGGGGACGAGCCTTAAAGGAACTCGCCCGATTCAAACAGGTAACGACCCCCACACCTGCCCCCGTCTGCCCCACACCTGCCCCCGTCTGCCCCACACCTGCCCCCATCTGCCCCACACCTGCCCCCATCTGCCCCACACCTGCCCCCGTCTGCCCCACACCTGCCCCCGTCTGCCCCACACCTGCCCCCGTCTGCCACCGTCTGCCCCCGTCTGCCACCGTCTGACCCCATCTGCCCCACACCTGCCCCCGTCTGCCCCACACCTGCCCCCATCTGCCCCGGGGCGACTTAACGCCTGCCCCCGTCTGCCCCAGGGCGACTAACGCCTGCGCCCGTCTGCCCCGGGGCGACTAACGCCTGCCCCCGTCTGCCCCACACCTGCCCCCATCTGCCCCGGGGCGACTTAACGCCTGCCCCCGTCTGCCCCAGGGCGACTAACGCCTGCGCCCATCTGCCCCGGGGCGACTAACGCCTGCCCCCGTCTGCCCCGGGGCGACTAACGCCTGCGCCCGTCTGCCCCGGGGCGACTAACGCCTGCCCCCGTCTGCCCCGGGGCGACTAACGCCTGCGCCCGTCTGCCCCGGGGCGACTAACGCCTGCCCCCATCTGCCCCGGGGCGACTAACGCCTGCGCCCGTCTGCCCCGGGGCGACAGACGCCTGCGCCCGTCTGCCCCGGGGCGACTGACGCCTGCCCCCGTCTGCCCCGGGGCGACTGACGCCTGCCCCCGTCTGCCCCGGGGCGACTGACGCCTGCCCCCATCTGCCCCGGGGCGACTAACGCCTGCCCCCATCTGCCCCGGGGCGACTAACGCCTGCCCCCGTCTGCCCCGGGGCGACTGACGCCTGCCCCCGTCTGCCCCGGGGCGACTGTGGCTCACACCTGCAGGAGGATTAAACGTTTTAACTCAGAACTGAAGAACAGAACAAAACTTTGATCTGATCATCGTCACTCAGTGTTTAAATGTTCTGCAGAGAAAATAAGGATCTGATGTTTGTGATTTTGTAGTTTTGCTCCTGAACAGAAATTAACATCTATAATTTTAACGGTCGGTTTATTTTAACACTGAGAAAATCAAAAAGAAAATCCAGAAAATCACTTCAAAGTTCAGAAATCAGCAACGGATCAAAAACTCCAGCCCAGAGTCTGCCCCTCCTAAACCAGGACTAAACCAGGACTAAACCAGGACTAAACCAGGACTAAACCAGGACTAAACCAGGGCTAAACCAGGACTAAACCAGGACTAAACCAGGACTAAACCAGGACTAAACCAGGACTAAACCAGGACTAAACCAGGACTAAACCAGGGCTAAACCAGGACTAAACCAGGATTAAACCAGGACTAAACCAGGGCTAAACCAGGACTAAACCAGGGCTAAACCAGGACTAAACCAGGGCTAAACCAGGGCTAAACCAGGGCTAAACCAGGACTAAACCAGGACTAAACCAGGGCTAAACCAGGACTAAACCAGGACTAAACCAGGACTAAACCAGGGCTAAACCAGGACTAAACCAGGACTAAACCAGGACTAAACCAGGACTAAACCAGGACTAAACCAGGACTAAACCAGGACTAAACCAGGACTAAACCAGGACTAAACCAGGACTAAACCAGGACTAAACCAGGGCTAAACCAGGACTAAACCAGGACTAAACCAGGACTAAACCAGGACTAAACCAGGGCTAAACCAGGACTAAACCAGGACTAAACCAGGACTAAACCAGGGCTAAACCAGGACTAAACCAGGACTAAACCAGGACTAAACCAGGACTAAACCAGGACTAAACCAGGACTAAACCAGGGCTAAACCAGGACTAAACCAGGGCTAAACCAGGGCTAAACCAGGGCTAAACCAGGACTAAACCAGGGCTAAACCAGGACTAAACCAGGGCTAAACCAGGGCTAAACCAGGACTAAACCAGGACTAAACCAGGACTAAACCAGGTCTAAACCAGGACTAAACCAGGACTAAACCAGGTCTAAACCAGGTCTAAAGCAGGACTAAACCAGGTCTAAACCAGGACTAAACCAGGTCTAAACCAGGACTAAACCAGGACTAAACCAGGACTAAACCAGGTCTCAGTTCGTCCTTTGTTGATTTGAATTATTTCTTTTGGCTGAATTAAAACCCCAAACACTGTGACTGTTAAACTGATGTATGTGTTTTCTGTGAGGCCCTTTCAAAATAAACCCTGATGTGTTTCCTGAGGCCCTTTCAAAATAAACTCTCATCCTTATGTCAGAGTCCGAGTTCAGAGGGAAAACACTTTAGAACTTTAAATCACGTCGAGATGGAGCGAAAACGTGTTAAAAATGTTCAGACGTCGTATTTCTGTCGACTCTTCGTGAATCAAGATCGAACCGAGCGGAGAAACCCAAACATTTAAACCCTGTCGCCACGGCAATGTAACTCTGCGGAGCGGCGGCATGGGAAAGTACCAAAACTACAACACAGAGGCCTGGAGACTGACCTGGTTTAGTCCTAGATTAGAGCTGGTTTAGTCCTAGTTTAGACCTGGTTTAGCCCTAGATTAGACCTGTTATAGACCTGGTTTAGTCCTAGTTTAGACTTGGTTTAGTCCTAGTTTAGACCTGGTTTAGTCCTAGTTTAGACCTGGTTTAGTCCTAGTTTAGACCTGGTTTAGTCCTATCTTAGACCCTAAATAGACCTGTTATAGGCCTGGTTTAGTCTTAGTTCAGTCCTGGTTTAGTCCTAGATTAGACCTGTTATAGACCCGGTTTAGACCTGGTTTAGTCTGGTGACAGTCTGTAAACCGGATCTTTGGAGGTTCTTGGAGTGAACACGTCTGTTCTCCAAACTGTTCACCTCAGATGTTCCAGTCGTTTCAGGTGTTTGTTTGTTTCCACGTGTGTGTTTGTGTGTGTTCAGCGCGAGCAGGAGAACGCTCTGTGTCGCCTGAAGAAGCAGCAGCAGGAGCTCGAGGTCATGAGGCTCAAGTATCTGAGCTCCGAGGAACGAAAGATCACGGGGCAAGAACGAGACGAGCTGGAGGAGATCAAGAACGAGATCAAAAGGTGAGAACGAGGAAAAGAACCAGATCAACAGGTGAGAACGAGGAAAAGAACCAGATCAACAGGTCAGAACGAGGAAAAGAACCAGATCAACAGGTGAGAACGAGGAAAAGAACCAGATCAACAGGTCAGAACGAGGAAAAGAACCAGATCAACAGGTGAGAATGAGGAAAAGAACCAGATCAACAGGTCAGAACGAGAGAAAGAACCAGATCAACAGGTGAGAATGAGAAGAGCTGGGGGATGTCAAGAACCACCGAGATCGAGAACAAGAAAAAGAGAAAGGAGGAGAAGAATGAAGGGAGGAAGAGAGGAGAAAAAGGTCACAGGTCAAGAGTGGGAGGAGCTAGAGATGAAGAACCAGATGAACAAAAGCCTTTATCGGCGGTGACCCTGCGTTTGTTAGTGTTACTGTGACACTTTCAAGGCGATAAAAATCCAGCACAGCATCTTTAAAGCTGAACTCGGGCACTTCTGAAGCTAAAGTCCGTCACTAGAGGAGGTGGAATTCTGTCCGAAGCCAAAAAGCTGCACAGATCAGTGTTTCCTCGGCGGAGATCTCACTGTGTGTGAGACTGTCAAGGCAACAAACTAGTGTAGTGATGGGGGCAAGTTCTGAACTAGTGTAGTGATGGGGGCAAGTTCTGAACTAGTGTAGTGATGGGGGCAAGTTCTGAACTAGTGTAGTGATGGGGGCAAGTTCTGAACTAGTGTAGTGATGGGGGCAAGTTCTGAACTAGTGCAGTGATGGGGGCAAGTTCTGAACTAGTGTAGTGATGGGGGCAAGTTCTGAACTAGTGTAGTGATGGGGGCAAGTTCTGAACTTCCAGGTAAAACACCAATTTGCTTCAGACTGAAGAAGCTTAACTTAACACTTTAACCCATCTGACAACAGCCACGAGTCTAACAAACCAAACACTCTGCCTGGTTCACTCAATAGTGAGTGAACTTTATAAGCACCTCACACTTCCCTCTGCTGATTTCCCACTGCACAGGCCAAAGCCCAAAAGACTCGATCGTCGATGTCGTTTCTAATCCCATTTATTTACCAGTGAATTATATTTTTTGAAAATGCTAAAAAATACATTCCCAAAACATTTTCTTTCAACACTTTCAGTTTCTCTTCTTCTCCGTCAGTAGTCGATTCTCACTTGTTGCTTCTGGAGTCGACGATCGAGTCTTTTGGGCTTTGGCCTGTGCAGTGGGAAATCAGCAGAGGGAAGTGTGAGGTGCTTATAAAGATGTTTTCTAATGTTTCCAGACACTAATGAGTGAACCAGGCAGAGCGTTTGGTTTGTTAGACTCGTGGCTTTTGTCAGATGGGTTAAAGTGGAGTTAAGCTTCTTCAGTGTGAAGCAAATTGGTGTTTTACCTGGAAGTTCAGAACTTGTCCCCATCACTACACTAGTTTGTTGCCTTGACAGACTCACTGCCACTGTGAGATCTCCGCTGAGGCAACACTGATCTGTGCCGTTTTTTTGTCTTCTGACAGAATTCCACCTCCTCTAGTGACGGACTTTAGCTTCAGACGTGCCCGAGTTCAGCTTTAAATCCTCAGATGCAGCGTCCTCGTCCTTAAATACTCGTTTTTGTGTTTTTCAGGTTGAAGGATGAACGGCAAGTCCCCGCCCCCTCGCCCTCTGGCCCCGCCCCCTCGCTCTCAGGCCCCGCCCCCTCGCTCTCAGGCCCCTCGCCCTCTGGCCCCGCCCCCTCGCTCTCAGGCCCCGCCCCCTCGTCATCTCTCGGTGACGGACATATGAGTGACCACCTGAGCCGACTCCTGGACGAGAGAGACACCCTGCTGAGGACCGGAGTTTACACCCACGACGACTGGATCATCTCCGAGCTCAACCGGCACATACAGGAAGCGATGAAGGGACACTGACCAATCAGAGGAGGCCACGGAGGGGCACGGACCAATCAGAGCAGAGGGACAAACAGATGGATTTAAATATTAATATTAAATCTAAACTCCGCCCACACACGCACTTCAAACAAAGCTGGGCGGGGCCTGATTCAGGGGGCGGGGCCTGGAGGCATAAGAAACGCTCTGATTGGTCTAAAGGGTGTCCACAGTCAAAGCTCCGCCCCTGCCGCACCTTGAACGCTGAGTTTGGAGGACTTTGGAGCAGCCGACAAGCTCCTGAAATCACCGTCTTCAGAGTTTAGCAGCAAAAAAGCCGCGAGTTTGAGTTTAGTTCCAGATTCCCTCGTTCGTGAGGCTTTTGTAGAAACTGTGAATGTTTTATTTTGTTATTTATGAATTTCACAGATTTGTTTTTAAAGTAAATTTGAAACAGACTCGTCCAGTTTGATCGTCTGATTTTTTTCCCCGCAGATCTGCACAGAAACAAAAGGATCGTTTTTCAGGTTAAATGTCCCGACTCCCACACGGCTAACCACTCTGCCAGACTCTTCCAGGGAAAATACTCCAGAGCTGCTTTCACTTCTAAAAGGATCAGACTGTTCTATTTTCATTCTCTGGACTCTGCACAAACACAAGCAGAAAGAGACCGAACCACTGAGGGCCCAATATTTCACCTTCAGGTTTAAAGGCTCGTTTAAATATTGATGTTTTTACGTTTTCTCCCGTGTTCTAACGCCGCTCCTCGTCACAAACCTGCCCGAAGAGGTTTTACACTCATCCATGTTTGAGTCATCTAGAGATCTCTCCCAGGCGTCACAAACCAGGAAGAGGTTTACAAACATCCAACTGTCGTAAGTCTGACAAAACGGAGGAAAACTGAGAAAATGTCCCAGTTTTCTTCATCTCCGAGTCACTGTAGTGTTCGGTTGTGTTCGGATCATCAGTTACAGCCAGACCTCTGTCTCCTGTCTTTTCTCTCTGGTTGTTGTCTCTTATTTCTCTCTTTTCTCTCTTGTTGTAATCTCTCTTATTTCTCTTTTCTCTCTCTTTTCTGTCTTTTCTCTCTTGTTTTCTCTTATTTTTCTCTTTTCAGTCTTTTCTCTCGTCGTAATCTACTTATTTCTATTTTCTCTCTCTTTTCTGTGTCTTTCTCTCTTGTTGTAATCTCTTATTTCTCTTTTCTCTCTTTTCTCTTGTTGTAATCTCTCTTATTTCTCTTTTCTCTCTCTTATCTGTCTCTTTCTCTCTTGTTATTGTCTCTCTTATTTCTCTTTTCTCTCTTTTCTCTCTCATTATTGTCTCTCTTATTTCTCTCCTGTTTTTTCTCTCGTAATCTCTTTTCTCTCTTTTCTGTTTTTTCTCTCTTGTTGTAATCTCTCTTATTTCTCTTTTCTCTCTCTTTTCTGTCTTTTCTCTCTTGTTATTGTCTCTTATTTCTCTTTTCTGTCTCTTCTCTTTTTCTCCTGTCTCTTCTCTTTTTCTCTCTCCTGTCTCTTTGTAATCTTTCTTTCTCTTTTCTGTTCTCTCTCTTCTGTTTTCTTGTTGTAATCTTTTTTCTCTCTGCTCAGTCTTCATTTTACCAACCATCATATTTACCGTATTTTTCTGACTCGCACTTTTGGGAAATGTATTTCATAAAATCAGAGGCCGAGAACCGACATTTCATCCTGAAAGGCGAGTTCTACAAGTTATAGTGATAAAAACAACCAAATAGAGAAGAATCTGTGTATCATTCGTTCGTTCGTTTTTCTATATCGAACGAAAAAACAATTCTTTTCTTTATTATTTGTCTCTAAAACCAAAATGAAAAAACAGATGATTTGTTTTTTCATTTTTGATTCATAAATATGCTTCATATATTCGTTTTATGGGCTGTCAGTGTGAACATGTAAGATATAAGTCGCAGAAACCACCCAAACCCTGAAAAAAAGGTGCGATTTATAGTCTGAAAAATACGGCAGTTCAGTGGGTTTGATCACAGTCGCTCCAGAGTCGGGAAATACTCCGGAATTCTCCAAACGTCCTCCCGGTTTGTGACGTGAAGTGAATAGAGCCGATTCTCCGTAAATCCACAAAAACACGACACAAACCCCGATGTGACGCGGGAGTTTCGTTAGCATTAGCATTAGCGTGTGCCGGGGTCGCGCTCTGAAGGGGGAGCGACTCAGCGCGGGGAGTTTTGGGGCGAATTTCACACTTTTCAACCAATAAAAACTCGACAAACTGTAAAAATGTGACGCGTTACGGTGAAAACCCCACAGGAGCTTTAAAGCTACTCTGTCACGATTCTGACGAACCTCAGTCACCTGTTCGTCTCCATGGAGATGTTCTTGCTTTGCCTGGAATGTTCCGCAGTGGGGCTTTAAGTTGAGCTCGATGACGATAACAGTTTGGCTTTAGTATCGTTCTTAATTGTGTTTTGGCGTCTCCAGATGTGAAATGTGCGGCTTGTTTGTCTTTTCGGTGGGTTCTTAAACGATCTCTGCGTTTCGGCCTCATTTCGTCTGAATCCGAGTGAAATATTTTCGGATTTGCATAATTCCCACGGCCCCGAGTCGTGAGAGTTCGTCTGCGGTTCGTTCCCACTTCAGCCGCACCTGGTTTTCATTTAAAACAAACTTTTTTCTCTGTTTTTCTTTGAGTTTTTTTCACTTTTTGAGCCTCGAGTTTTTGTGTCGACAGGAAATTCCTCTGGACTCAATCGTTACGTCCACTTTAAACCCATTACACAGAGAGGAGGAGGAGAGAGGAGGAGGAGAGAGGAGGAGAGGAGGAAAACCCCATTACACCGAGAGGAGGAGAAAAGAGGAGGAGAGAGGAGAACCCCATTACACAGAGAGGAGGAGAGGAGAGGAGGAAAGAGGAGGAAAACCCCATTACACCGAGAGGAGGAGAAAGGAAGGGAGGAGGAGAAAGGAGGAGGAGGGGAGAAAGGAGGAGAGTGGAGAGCAGGGGGAGGAGAGGAGGAGGAGTGGAGAAGAGAGGAGGAGGAGAGCAGGAGAGAGGAGAGGAGGAGGAGAGCCCCATTACACCAGGAGGAGTAAAAAAGAGAGGAGAAAATAGGAGAAAGGAGGAGAGGAGGAGGAGAGCCCCATTACACCAGGAGGAGTAAAAACGAGAAGAGGAGAAAATAGGAGAAAGGAGGAGAGGAGGAGGAGAGCCCGATTACACCAGGAGGAGTAAAAAAGAGAAGAGGAGAAAATAGGAGAAAGGAGGAGAGGAGGAGGAGAGCCCCATTACACCAGGAGGAGTAAAAACGAGAAGAGGAGAAAATAGGAGAAAGGAGGAGAGGAGGAGGAGAGCCCCATTACACCAGGAGGAGTAAAAAAGAGAAGAGGAGAAAATAGGAGAAAGGAGGAGAGGAGGAGGAGAGCCCGATTACACCAGGAGGAGTAAAAAAGAGAAGAGAAAATAGGAGAAAGGAGGAGAGGAGGAGGAGAGCCCCATTACACTAAGAGAAAGGAGGAGGAGAGCCAGATTACACTGAGGGAAGGAGACAGAGGGAGGAGGGAGGGAGCGAAAGGAGATAGTGAGAAAAGAGGAGTAGAAGAGTAGAATGAGAGAGAGAGAGGAGGAGAAACCCTCATCGCACTAAGTAAAAAAGAGGAGTGAGGGAGTGAGACCCATAACGGAGGGAGGGAGAGAACACCATTACAGTAAGGAAGGAGAGATGGAGGAGCGTCCTTCTCTCCTCCCTCAGAAGTTTTCACTGTTTCCTCTTTTATAAAATGTGTTTATTTTCTTTCTTTCCTCTTTCGTGTGTTCCCTCAGTTCTGTCGTTCTCACTCGTCTCCACCAGGGGGCGTCCTGATCCTGCGGAGCCGCTTCAGCCTCACACAGGAACAAGAGCAGAGGAAATGTCCCGCACTGAGGCTTTAACTCTGCTCTGTCCTCCCCAGAATCCGCCCTGCACTCGTTCGCTTCATTCACACGTTTCCTGCACAGTTACACCTCGTGATGTCATCAGGTGGTGCCGTTTGAGCTGCAGAACCTCGACGAGAGCGAACTTTAAAACCACAGAGCAGCACCACCTGATGACGTCACGCACCCGATGACCTCACGCACGCTGTGACCAATCAGGAGCCAGAGTCAAAAGTGAACTTGAGCTTTATTTCCGTTGGAACAAACTTTTTGACTTTTTGGTTTAATTTGATTTAAAAAAAAAAAAGACAGTTTCATGCAACAAGTTCAACAAAACGTCAGACACGTGATTATCCTCAGGAGCCGCGTCACTTCCTGTTCACTTCCTGTTTTACGCAGGAATCGCCGCTCGACTCGCGACTCTTCAGGTGCGGTTAAACTGTGACATGCTATGCTAACGCTAATGCTAACGCTAATCAAAGCGGCTAACAGAACATAAACCCTCAGGATCAGTAAAGTCTCTAAATGTGAAAAATCCAACACTTTTCTGTCGTTTTATTAAGTTACAGACAAGTGTTTAACGTTCACATGTGTTTAGCCTGTGGTTTAGCGTTAGCGTTAGCATTAGCGTTAGCATTAGCCGTGTTGTTTACAAATTGGATTGGATTCAGCAGAAACGCTCCCGCTGCTCGTGAAGTTCAACTGGGAAAATATCCGACCTCCTAGAGCCGAACTTTGGGTTTTACTTTTGAAGTTTACGAGCTCGAAGTCGAATTTCCGAGATCACGTGAAAGAAGAAATAAACAGGAAGCAAAGGCAAGTAAACAGGAAGTAAACAGGAAGTGAGCGCGTTTAGTTCCTGGTTCATTTTCTGCATTTGCATCAAGACAAAAGATGTTTCACTTTTTATAAAAACATTATTTTCTACAATGACTCAAAAAAAGTCAAACGTGGGTCCGTTCTTCCAAGTGAAACATCCTTCAGTTTTTGGTAACGTTTGTTTTTGGTAGAGTTCGTTTTTGGTTTGGTGTTTTTGGTTTTGTAGTTTTCTTGGACACAAACAGAACCGTAAAGCTTTTGAAACTCAGGCACAAACACTGGACTGTGCTTTTGTTCGGTCGTATTTACAATTTTACACTTTTACATTTTTAACTTTGGCAAAAAAACGGCAGATCTTTGGACGTTCATGAGCAGGTCTGGAACAGGAGGCACGAGTCAAACGTCTGAAATATTTGAACATCCAGAGTCGTTTCGTGTTTTGTTTCTTTGTGCTTTCTGCTTGTGCGTGAGTGTGTGGCACAGTGGGTTAAGCGTCTGACCCCCAACCGCAGAGTCACAGGTTCAAACGAGGGCTGCACGATAACGGAGAATATTAAAGCCTGTAAAGAACACGTGTATTTGACTAAACTGGGTCCAAATTAAAGCTCAAACTCTCTGAAACGGATTTTTTCTGTGTTTAAAAACATTAAAAAAAACAGAATTAGTTCATTTGAAACAGTTTGCGGTCGTCCAAAGTTCTTCCTCACTAATCCGGTTTCCCGCGGTATCACAAAGTAGCAGCGGTATCGGTTTCTTTACCGTCATTATAAAAATCTGCATCAGGAGCTAAACCCACAGCAGGACTTCCTCCCTCCGCTCTCTCTCCTCTTCAGACGTGGTTCCGCTCGGAGATTTCCCTCCACACGCAGCAGGAAGAAGAAAAAACCTGACTGACGCTTCGTGTGGATGTGGAGCCCAAAAGTTTGTGATGGAGACGTTTTACTGAAGCCGAGAGTCGAGAGGGGACGAGGCTGAAGAGGAGGAAGTTCCCGAGGTGAAGTCAGACTTTCACGGAGGAGACGGTAAAGAACAATTTCTGGTTCTGATCCAAACGTGTTTGTGTGGACGTGCGGCTCCTACAGCGTCCGACCTGCACCTCCAGAACTTTCTACCGACGCCTCAAAACGCCGCAGACATAAGGGCTGTGATTGGTCCTCTGCCGCAGACATAAGGGCTGTGATTGGTCCTCTGCCGCAGACATCAGGGCTGTGATTGGTCCTCTGCACCGCTCTACATCTCCTCCTCATTCTACACTCTGAGGAATCATGTGTTTAATGCAGCTTTAAACATTTGTTTACGTTTTACACAAACCAAACTTCACATTTGCATACAGCTCATTTGCATACAGTATAAGCGCTGATAAAAACAGCTCGTGCTCTGATGCTGATGAGATCGAACGCGCTGCAAAGTTTGGTTTGATCAGAACTTGTGCCTCATCTTCAAATCTAAAGCTGCGACTCTGTTTCTGAAGGTTTAGGAGCAGCTACAGAATAATTCTGAATGAGTCACAGTAAAACCGTAAACCCGGGAAAATGTGAGACAGTTTAACGGGATCAACATGTAGATACCGCCCAATCCTAGTTCAGACCGTAGCGTTTTGGGCGTCTCTAGTTGGAGCCTTTGCATTTGGGTTCAGACTCCTCTGTTTTGGACGCTGTGGACGAACAGGAGAAGAATACTTGTGAGTCCAGGACGTCGGCGTGTTTTCCCAGTCGAGGGAGTGACTTCAGTGTATTTATGACATAAATCATAAATAAAATAAATCATCATCAGCGGAGGCGATCGAGGGCGGAGTGTTTATATTTACCCTCCGCTCACGACACGGCTCAGATTTCTTACTCTGACCTGCGGGAAGTCGACTCCATCAAACTCAAACCTACAAAAACTGTGTCAGTCGTTTGTGCTGCAAAAAGTTCAGTTTGTGCGATTCTGGTTCTTCAGATATTCACAGTTTTATTTTGGTCGATGACGTCGTCCAGAACCTCAGAATGTGAAACAGCCTCAAAACAGAAAGAAAATGATAGAAAACGTTTGTATTTGGTTTGTGCTGTTTTGTGCTGTGACAGTTTCATTTTCTTTTTTTTTTTGGAAAAGTCTGTGTTATTATAAAATCTGAATCAAAAGCAAATGACTAAAGACTGAGACAGACTTTTCCTCAGCCTCAGGTCGTTTCTCTTCTCTAGTTTTGTGGAGTTTGTCTCCGTCAGCTGAGCAGAAATGACGTCCTGTAATTACCACAGAAATAATAATGAAGAATTTTAGAAATAAACTCACACAAATGAAACTGTCACAGCACAAAACAGCACAAACCAAATACAAACGTTTTCCATCATTTTCTTCCTGTTTTGAGGCTGTTTCACATTCTGAGGTTCTGGACGACGTCATCGACCAAAATAAAACTGTGAATATCTGAAGAACCAGAATCGCACAAACTGAACTTTCTGCAGCACAAACGATGGACACAGTTTTTGTGCAGGTTTGAGTTTGATGAGGCGACTTCACAGATTTCTTGCTCTGGGGTTTGTGGCTCTTGGGTCTTTCTCCTTCTTCCGGGTAATAACGTCGTTCTCAAACGTCTCTGAATAGTCGTCCCTGACTTCAGCTCTTTCACCTTCTGAACGTCCAGAGCGTCCGACACCCGAACGACGCCGTAAAAACTTTGCGCATAAACTCGCCGCTCTGACGCATCTGAACACAGCTTAATTATTCACGCCGTGAGTTTATGAGCACTTTACACTCTCACCGACCAGAGCGGAGTCCAACTAGCATGCTAACCGTGCACTTCCTGATTCACAGACAGTAAAACTCTTTAAACTCGGACGCAGACGGAACAGAGGACAGATTCAGAGCCGCTCAAACCTTCGATCTGCACTGAGACGCGCGGGGAAAAAGATCCCTATATCGTGCAGCCCTGGTTCAAACACCAGCCCAGAGCTTAATGTCGTTGTGCCCTTGAGCAGGACACTCCAGACCCTCTTTGCCCGTGTGAGGCCCAAACAGCGGCCCCGCCCCGGCCCCTGAACTGTCACGGGTGTTTTATGAATAAAACTCGACTCTTGTTTCATCGGAAGATCTTTGGACTTTACCCCAGATGCCCTCCCAGGACGCGTGTTTGTGCTTCGGAGCGCTTCCTGTTTCAGACCTGCAGAGTTAAAACAGGAAGTCGTCGTCTTCGTTAAAAAAAACATGCATCAGAACAGAACTCCTTCAAAATAAGAGTGAAGCTTTAGTCCTTTCAAAGTAAAAGTGCAGAGCAGGATATGAGCCGCATAAATACACGTTTCATTTTCTACATTTTGGTTTCAGTTCAAACTTTGGTCGAACAAACTTTGGCTTCGTCACTTTCTCTGGACCCGGTCTGGACCCGGTCTGGACCCGGTCTGGACCCGGTCTGGACCCGGTCTGGACCCGGCTCGGACTTTGGACCCGGTCTGGACCCGGCTCGGACCCGGTAAAGCTACGAGAGGGTTTGTTTGGGTTTCAGCGTTTGCTCCGGGGTCAGAGGCTCTTTGGACTAAAGTTTAAAAGTGTCTTTGTACAAAACACCGACGCAGGAGGAGGTGGAGCAGCAGGAGGAGCTGGAGGAGGTGGAACAGTAGCAGGAGGAGGTGGAGCAGCAGGAGGAGGAGCAGCAGGAGGAGCTGGAGGAGGTGGAACAGTAGCAGGAGGAGGTGGAGCAGCAGGAGGAGCAGAAGGAAGAGGAGGAAGTGCAGGAGGAGCAGCAGATGGAGGTGGAGGAGGAAGTGCAGGAGGAGCAGAAGGAAGAGGAGGAGTAGGAGGAGGTGGAACAGTAGAAGGAGGAGGTGCAGGAGGAGGAGCAGCTCTCTTTGGTTTGGTGATGAGCTCCTTCAGTCTGAGCAGGTTTGAGGGAAACTCGGGGACAGTTCCACATCTTCATCAGTTTGAAATCCCACGATTAAAGCTGCACTGTGGAACTTTGCAGGAGCTGCAGTCTCCGTGACGACGAGCAGGCGGCAGAACCTCCCCTGGAAATGTCTGAGAGGAGTCAGGGGAAGTCAGGAGGAGGAGAGAGGAGGAGTCAGGTGGAGAGAGGAGGAGTCAGGAGGAGGAGTCAGGATGAGGAGAGAGGAGGAGTCAGGCGGAGAGAGGAGGAGTCAGGAGGAGGAGTCAAGATGAGGAGAGAAGAGGAGGGAGGAGGAGGAGGGAGGAGGAGTCAGGATGAGAAGAGAGGAGTCAGGCGGAGAGAGGAGGAGTCAGGAGGAGGAGTCAGGCGGAGAGAGGAGGAGTCAGGGGGAGGAGTCAGGCGGAGAGAGGAGGAGTCAGGCGGAGAGAGGAGGAGTCAGGGGGAGGAGTCAGGCGGAGAGAGGAGGAGTCAGGCGGAGAGAGGAGGAGTCAGGGAGATGTGGAGTCAGGAGGAGGTTCTTTGGTTCAGCTAAGGTCGGATTCTGGCTCCTGATTGGTCGGTGGTGGTTCTGGCTCCTGATTGGTCGGTGGTGGTTCTGGCTCCTGATTGGTCGGTGGTGGTTCTGGCTCCTGATTGGTCGGTGGTGGTTCTGGCTCCTGATTGGTCGGTGGTGGTTCTGGCTCCTGATTGGTCGGTGGTGGTTCTGGCTCCTGATTGGTCGGTGGTGGTTCTGGCTCCTGATTGGTCGTCTCAGTCGACCTCGATGGACTCGGACTCGTTCAGGGGTTTGCACTCGTTCGGGAGGCGCTGGTGACGGCTCAGCTGAGTCGCCTGAGTGAAGCTCCGGTCACAGCGCTCACACCTGAGGGTCAGAAACAGGAGAGGGGTCAGAAACAGGGTCAGAAACAGGAGGGTCAGATACAGGGTCAGAAACAGGAGAGGGGTCAGAAACAGGGTCAGAAACAGGAGAGGGGTCAGAAACAGGGTCAGAAACAGGATACGGGTCAGAAACAAGAGAGGGGTCAGAAACATGAGAGGGGTCAGAAACAGGAGAGGGGTCAGAAACAGGGAGGGGTCAGAAACAGGGTCGGAAACAGGAGAAAGGTCAGAAACAGGAGATGGGTCAGAAATAGGGTCAGAAACAGGAGAAAGGTCAGAAACAGGGTTGGAAACATGTGGGTCAGAAACAGGAGAGGGGTTAGAAACAAGAGGACAGGGTCAGAAACAGGAGAAAAGAATAAAGGTACGATCAGTTCATTTTGTCAGTTTTTTTTCTGTTATCTGTTTATTATCTGGTTTAGTCCTGGTTTAGTCCTGGTCTAGTCCTTTTTTAGTCCTGGTTTAGTCCTGGTTTAGTCCTGGTCTAGTCCTTTTTTAGTCCTGGTTTAGTCCTGGTTTAGTCCTGGTCTAGTCCTTTTTTAGTCCTGGTTTAGTCCTGTTTTAGTCCTGGTCTAGTCCTGGTTTTAGTCCTGGTTTTAGTCCTGGTCTAGTCCTGGTCTCGTCCTGGTCTAGTCCTGGTCTAGTTCTGGTTTCGTCCTGTTTTAGTCCTGGTTTTAGTCCTGGTTTTAGTCCTGGTCTAGTCCTGGTTTAGTCCTGGTTTTAGTCCTGGTCTAGTCCTGGTTTAGTCCTGGGTTTAGTCCTGGTTTTAGTCCTGGTCTAGTCCTGGTGTAGTCCTGGTTTCGTCCTGTTTTAGTCCTGGTCTAATCCTGTTTTAGTCCTGGTCTAGTCCTGGTCTAGTCCTGGTTTCGTCCTGTTTTAGTCCTGGTCTAGTCCTGGTCTAGTCCTGGTCTAGTCCTGGTCTAGTCCTGGTCTCGGTCTTTAGATCTGGGACCTTCTCAGTGACCCATAAAAACCACTGCACTGAGACATGATCAATCTGGACTAAACCGGGATTACAACCGGACTAAAGCCTGTGAAGTCCTTCAGGCCGCGCTCCACTGGGTCCGGCCCTGAGTCCAGACCGGGACCTGGGCCTGAACCCGGTCTGTGGTCGGGATCAGAGGAGCTGTCGGGACTCGTGAGCGGATCTTTGGTCATATCGATCTCAGGCTCCGTGGGTTTGTTTCTCATAAATGTGATCAACTGGAGCCTGAAGTTCCACAGTTTCATCTGGAGCGACTCAAATCCACTTTACGCCTGCAGGAACTCTCTGAACTCTTTTAAAGGGACAGTTGTGTTTTTCTACGTCTGTCAACGTTAACACGTTAATCACGATTAGATTAATTCAATCCATAACGTGATCATTTTTTAATGGTGATTAAAGTTCTCCAGCCTTTTGTCTCTGAGGCTCTGGTTCAGGCTCAGGAGCAGGAAGTGCTCCGTGCTTTTCCCGAAGGACCGAGTGCAGAGGACGGACCTCAGAACTAATTATAATGAACCAAACTGGGTTCTGTCCATGTGCACGACCGCGGAACCAGAGCAGCCTGGACCCGAGGCCCGGACCCGAGGCCCGAGGCCCGGACCTGAGGTCCACCAGGACCTTCTGCTCCAGCTCAGGTGCAGTGAGTTGTACAAAGTTCAGTAGGTCAGAGGTTCGGGGAACGTCGGGCCCCAAAATGGGCGGATCCTGGACAAACATTAATGAAACATCAGTGGGTCCAGTTCTGGGTGTTTGCCGATGTGAAAGGACCAGACTGGACCAGACTGGACCAGACTGGAGCCTGTGTGTGAAAGGACCAGACTGGAGCCTGTGTGTGAAAGGACCAGACTGGAGCCTGTGTGTGAAAGGACCAGACTGGAGCCTGTGTGTGAAAGGACCAGACTGGAGCCTGTAGGCGTCAGAATAATAATGTCACTGCTGGTGGGGACCAAATAATGGAAGTGTGTGAAAAGGGCCTGAGTTAAAGCTGAACCCCCGGAGCCTCAGCCAAGAGCCTCAGATCAGACAAACCGTTTCAGACACGGCAAAGAAAATAACAAGTAATAAACAGAATTACTTCACGTTATGGCTTTAAAACGGTCTTGAAATGCAAAATGACACAATTTTAAACATGTGATTTTAAACATGTGATTCAGTATGAGATTAATCACGATTTAGTCCTTTGGTCTTTATATTAAAGTCCTGCTGTTTACACATTCTAATTTTATGGAGCTCCAAAACTATTGGATCTAAGTCCTTTTTTCCTGGTCTAGTCCTGGTCTAGCCCTGGTCTAGTCCTGGTCTAGCCCTGGTCTCGTCCTGGTCTAGTCCTGGTCTAGTCCTGGTCTAGCCCTGGTCTAGCCCTGGTCTAGCCCTGGTCTAGTCCTGGTCTCGTCCTGGTCTAGTCCTGGTCTAGCCCTGGTCTAGTCCTGGTCTAGCCCTGGTCTAGCCCTGGTCTCGTCCTGGTCTAGTCCTGGTCTAGCCCTGGTCTAGTCCTGGTCTAGTCCTGGTCTAGCCCTGGTCTAGTCCTGGTCTAGTCCTGGTCTCGTCCTGGTCTAGTCCTGGTCTAGCCCTGGTCTAGTCCTGGTCTAGTCCTGGTCTAGCCCTGGTCTCGTCCTGGTCTCGTCCTGGTCTCGTCCTGGTCTAGCCCTGGTCTAGTCCTGGTCTCGTCCTGGTCTAGTCCTGGTCTAGCCCTGGTCTAGTCCTGGTCTAGTCCTGGTCTAGCCCTGGTCTCGTCCTGGTCTCGTCCTGGTCTCGTCCTGGTCTAGCCCTGGTCTAGTCCTGGTCTAGTCCTGGTCTAGTCCTGGTCTAGCCCTGGTCTAGCCCTGGTCTCGTCCTGGTCTGGTCCTGGTCTAGCCCTGGTCTCGTCCTGGTCTAGCCCTGGTCTCGTCCTGGTCTCGTCCTGGTCTAGCCCTGGTCTCGTCCTGGTCCAGTCCTGGTCTCGTCCTGGTCTAGTCCTGGTCTAGTCCTGGTTCGGTCTCTTGTGTCTCTGAGGTAAAGTGCCTGTGACAGCTCTCTCAGCTCTATCATCAGCTCTATCATCAGCTCTATCATCAGCTCTTTAAACTCTTTAAACTCTTTTTACTCTTCAGACGGTTAAAGCTCGTTGGTGTTTTAAAGATCGGGGACGGGCGCTCCGGAGCCGCGGGGACCGAAACTCGCTGACGGGGGCGCTCTCTGCCCCGGTGCATTGTGGGTACGGCCGAGGTTTGTGCGGCTCGAGTCGATGGGATCAGATTAAAGCGTAATGACGAGTGTCCCCGATGACGCCTCAGCCATTATCGTCAAAACGACAACGGAACGAGAAAACGACGAGACAGAAGAGATGAACAGACGAAGAGACGAAGAGCGGAGCCGCTGCCAAAGGGCCGAGGGCCGAGGAACAGAACCAGAACTCCAGAACAAGAACTGAGGTCTGTCACCAGGCCCACATTTAGGACAGTTTTAGTCCTGGTTTAGTGCTGGTTTAGACCTGGTTTAGTCCTGCTGAAGTCCTGGAGTAGTACTGGGTTGGATCTGGCCTGGTTCAGTCCTGGTTCAGTCCTGGTTCAGTCCAGCTTTAGTCCTGGTTTAGTCCTGGTTCAGTCCAGTCCTGGTCTAGTCCTGGTTTAGTCCTGGTTTAGTCCTGGTTTAGTCCTGGTTTAGTCCTGGTTTAGTCCTGGTCTAGTCCTGGTTTAGTCCTGGTCTAGCCCTGGTCTAGTCCTGGTCTAGTCCTAGTTTAGCCCTGGTCTAGTCCTGGTTTAGTCCTGGTCTGGTCCTGGTTTAGTCCTGGTCTAGTCCTGGTTTAGTCCTGGTCTAGCCCTGGTCTAGTCCTGGTCTAGTCCTAGTTTAGCCCTGGTCTAGCCCTGGTCTAGTCCTGGTTTAGTCCTGGTCTAGTCCTGGTTTAGTCCTGGTTTAGTCCTGGTCTCGTCCTGCTTTAGTCCTGGTTTAGTCCTGGTCTGGTCCTGGTTTAGTCCTGGTCTAGTCCTGGTTTAGTCCTGGTCTGGTCCTGGTTTAGTCCTGGTCTAGTCCTGGTTTAGTCCTGGTCTAGCCCTGGTCTAGTCCTGGTCTAGTCCTAGTTTAGCCCTGGTCTAGTCCTGGTTTAGTCCTGGTCTAGTCCTGGTTTAGTCCTGGTTTAGTCCTGGTTTAGTCCTGGTCTAGTCCTGGTTTAGTCCTGATCTCGCCCTGGTCTAGTCCTGGTCTAGTCCTGGTCTAGTCCTGGTTTAGTCCTGATTTAGTCCTGGTCTGGTCCTGGTCTAGTCCTAGTTTAGTCCTGGTTCAGTCCAGTCCTGGTCTAGTCCTGGTTTAGTCCTGTTCTAGTCCTGGTTTAGTCCTGATTTAGTCCTGGTCTGGTCCTGGTCTAGTCCTGGTTTAGTCCTGGTCTAGTCCTGGTTTAGTCCTGGTTTAGTCCTGGTCCTTCATTAGCTCTTATCTGTGGGGGGTCAGGGGTCGGGGCCTCATGAATAAATCAGGAGCTGAACTGAAATAAAACCGGGATTGATCCGAGCAGAATCTGGGTCAGGTTCAGTCCAGAGCCGAGGGACGGATTTAATGAGAGGGATACAGCTGCAAGCGGCGATGATCGGCCCTCGAGTGCGCCTCCGCTGCAGCCGCGAAGGCGAGTCCTGCAAACGCCGCGCCCGCAAACGCCCCGCAAACGCCCCGCAAACGCCCTGCAAACGCCACGCCCACAAACGCCCCGCAAAACATTTGGTATCGTATCCCCTAATGTATTTTTGTCTCGTTAGGGGGCGCTGACGAGCCATTTTATTTAATGAGAGGGATACAGCTGCAAGCGGCGATGATCGGCCCTCGAGTGCGCCTCCGCTGCAGCCGCGAAGGCGAGTCCTGCAAACGCCGTGCCCGCAAACGCCCCGCAAACGCCCCGCAAACGCCGCGCCCGCAAACGCCGCGCCCGCAAACGCCCCGCAAAACATTTGGTATCGTATCCCCTAATGTATTTTGGTCTCGTTAGGGGGCGCTGACGAGCCATTTTATTTATTTATTGAAAATGGAAATAGCCAAAAGTTAGAGACGCGGAGTCTTTAACACGTGGCCAAATTTTGTGACTTTTCGTCAGCCGCGCCATAAGCGCGCGCCATAAGCGCCCGCGCCGCGAACGCCAAGGCACAGAACGCCGCGCTTCAGAACGCGCGCAGAACGCGCGCGCGCCAGAACGCCGCCAGAACGCCACACCAGAACGCCACGCGAACGCTTCGCTTGCAGAACGCCAACGCCACAGAACGCTGCACGCTACAACGCTTTCAGAACGCGCGCGCTAACGCCCGCTTCAGAACGCCACACCGCAAACACCGCCCGCCAGAACGCCGCCCAGAACGCCGCTTCGCAAACACCCGCCAGAACGCCGCCAGAACGCCGCCCGCAAACATTCACGCCAGAATATCACAGAACGCCCGCCAGAACGCTTCGCCAGAACGCTGCCAGAACACCAGCCGCAGAACACTCACAGAATGCCCGCCAGAACGTTGGCCACAGAACGCCGCCAGAACGTAACGCTTCAAGCAGAACGCCGGCTCAGAACGCTTCGCCCGTGAAACGCCGCCGCAACGCCGCCATAACGCCGCCCGCAAACACCGCTTCATAACGCCGCTGCAAACACCGCCCGCAAACACCGCCACAGAACGCCACACATAACGCTGCGTGCGTTAGGAGAAGAAGAAGAAGAAGAAGAATATTCTGATACGAGAACAATGTTCTGCTTTTTTTTGGCCGACAAACTACATTTTTGTAACCCTCTGGTGCAGCTATGTCATGGTGAGGGTCCCTGGTCACTACAGGCGAGTCGTGTCATTTTAGTTCCCGCCCCCTGTGAGCATCACTGTGATACTAACAGGCCCTTCACCAGCCTCTGGTGCTCGGGCCTAGAAAAGAGAAAAGAAGAAAGAGAAAAGAGGAGAGGAGCGACGGGACTCTCGGCTCTTCTGCGGATCCGGATCTTTTCCTCGTGTCCGTTCAGATTCTCTTTGTTTTTATGAGTCTTTAATCCACAAACTCATCACAGAGACACGAGCTGTGGTGATAAAGTCCTAATAAAGTCTCGAAAATAAGACTTTAACCCTCGCAGATCTACGACATCATATACGACTCAGAGGAACATGTTTGTATAACCGCAGAACTTTGTAAGTGTAAAAGACAGAAACGTCCTTTTCCCCTCTGAAAGTGCAGACATAGAGGTTTCCGTACATTTCTGCGGCTTTATCCTACGTCACACTCACGCTGTGTGATGACGGGAGCAAAACGAGTGTCCAACAGGAACTTTGTTTTCCCCAAACTCATGCGCTCCGTCCATTTTGATCGAGCCAAACTTTGCCAAAGAGTGAAGTGAGTCAAGATGGTCGACTCCTCTGACTGTGTGTGTTTATAACGAGGGAAAAAGTCGCTCTAAGTGGAGTTAATTCTCACACACATGGAAAATGACACATCTTGGTGTGTGTAATTGTGCATCTCTTTCTATTTTTATTTAAAGGTTTATTTCAGTCCAAATGAACAAATCCAAATGTAATTTCCACCCTGGAAATGCAGAAGTGCTGTGGCTCTGGCCGTGGTCCTGACAGGAGCTGTTTCCAGGACTGGACCAGGAAAGTCATGGAGCCACTGCACTTTTTTTGTTTTTAGGGCAATAAGGAGATTTTTAATTTACTTACAGACTTGAGATTTTGCATTTTTGTAGCTGAGGCCCTAAATTAAGCATTTTTATGTCCAAAAAGTTGTTTCTACATGTTTGCTGTGGGTTTTGTATAAAAGAGTGAATTTTATTTTCTGTTTTTTTTTTCATCTGTATTTCTGGTCCTGTAGCTTTTCTCACAGCCTCATGACACAACTACAGCAGCAGATTGTGAAATAACAGGTTGGACTGAACAAAAGGAGGTAGAACACTTCATTAGGGGTAAAAGGGGCAGTTTGAAAAGCAAAATTAAGACAAAAATCCAGGAGAAAAGTACTAAAACTGCCCTCAGGTCTTCAGGGGTTAAAGAATCGCTCCAAACAGAACTTCAGAGAGAAACGACGAGAACCTGGAGGAACGTCTGAGGAGAACAGTTTGAGTTTTTGGCGCTGCAGGAGTCGGTTTATTTTAAATCTAGAAGGAAAAACTGAAGAAAATTCCCCCGGGCTCCTGGAGGATCTGGGTCCATCAGGGGCCGAGACGTGAAGATTGAGAAAAAACGATTTTACTTTTGAGTCATTTTCAAAGCGAAATAAACAGACGTGGTGACGGGGTGAGACGTGGTGGTGACAGAGTGAATAAAATATTGATCTATTATTAATGTGCTCTTATGCTAACGCTAAGCTAAAGTGATGCTAATGTGGCTAACGTGTAAACAGCGCTAACGTCAACAAAACAGAAATCCACTGGAAACATTATTCACTGTTTATGTGGTTTTATGTCCCAGAGACACGAACCTGGTGAGTGCAGAGGTGTTAGTCCAGGTTTAGTCCTGGTCTGGGTTGGTCCTGGTCCTGGTCTTTGTCTGGTTTTACTCTAGTCTTGGTCTGGTTTTGGTTTAGTTTTGGTCTAGTTCTGGTCTAGTCTTGGTCTGTTTTGGTCCTGTTTTGTTTTAGTTTTGTTCTGGATTTAGTCTAGTTTTGGTACGGTTTAGTCCTGGTCCTGGTTTAGGCCTGGTTTAGTCCTGGTATGGGTTGGTCCTGGTCCTGGTCTTTGTCTGGTTTTATTCTGGTCTTGGTCTAGGTTGGTCCTGTTTTGGTTTCGTGTTGGCCTGGATTTAGTCTGGTTTTGGTACGGTTTAGTTCTGGTCCTGGTCTGGTCTTGGTGCTGGTTTAGTCCTGGTCTGGTCCTGGTTTAGTTCTGGTCCTGGTCTGATCCCGGTCTGGTCCTGGTCCTGCTGTTTGTTGTGTGGTTACTAGTCCTGGTTTAGTCCTGGTCTTTGTCTGGTTTTCCTCTGGTATTGGTATGATTTGGTCCTGTTTTGGTCCAGTTTTGGCCTGGTCCTGGTCCTGGTCCTGGTCTGGTCCTGGTCCTGGTCTGGTCCTGGTCTGGTCCTGGTTTGTGTGTGTGGTACTCACGGTTACTTACTTGAAGGGCTTTTCCCCGGTGTGCGTGCGGATGTGGTTGTTGAGGGTTGTGGCCCCGGCGAAGGCGCGGCCGCAGTAGCCGCACTTAAAGGGCCGGTCGGACGAGTGCGTCACCACGTGGTTCCTGAGCTCGGACGGCTGCGAGAACGACTGCGAACAGTGACCGCACTGGTACGGCCTGGACACACACACACACACACCGCGCTTTAGACTGAGCCGCTCCCCCTTCAGAGCACTAAGCCCCTCCCCCTTCAGAGCACTGAGCCCCTCCCCCTTCAGAGCACTAAGCCCCTCCCCCTTCAGAGCACTGAGCCCCTCCCCTTCAGAGCACTGAGCCCCTCCCCCTTCAGTGCACTAAGCCCCTCCCCCTTCAGTGCACTAAGCCCCTCCCCCTTCAGTGCACTAAGCCCCTCCCCCTTCAGTGCACTAAGCCCCTCCCCCTCAGACACTGTCACACACACTCGTCGCACTAATCAAACTCCTGCATCAGGTTTGTCACGTTGTGTGTTCAGTTTTTGTGTTTTTATGGAGAATTGTCATGTGGGAGCATGTGGGCGGAGCCTGGTACAGACTCGTACTGCAGCTAAACCGTAAGGAGGGTTTAAACAGGCCCCAGGAGAGATCTCAGATGAAATCACTTTAAATCACTGAACTCTGTACTTTAAATCACTTTAAATCACTGAACTCTGTAGTTAAATCACTTTAAATCACTGAACTCTGTAGTTAAATCACTTTAAATCACTGAACTCTGTACTTTAAATCACTTTAAATCACTGAACTCTGTAGTTAAATCACTTTAAATCACTGAACTCTGTACTTTAAATCACTTTAAATCACTGAACTCTGTAGTTAAATCACTTTAAATCACTGAACTCTGTATTTTAAATCACTTTAAAACACTGAACTCTGTATTTTAAATCACTTTAAATAACTGAACCCTGTATTTAAATCACTTTAAATCACTGAACTCTGTAGTTAAATCACTGAACCCTGTATTTAAATCACTTTAAATCACTGAACTCTGTAGTTAAATCACTGAACTCTGTATTTTAAATCACTTTAAATCACTGAACTCTGTAGTTAAATCACTTTAAATCACTGAACTCTGTATTTTAAATCACTGAACTCTGTATTTTAAATCACTTTAAATAACTGAACCCTGTATTTAAATCACTTTAAATCACTGAACTCTGTAGTTAAATCACTGAACCCTGTATTTAAATCACTTTAAATCACTGAACTCTGTAGTTAAATCACTGAACTCTGTATTTTAAATCACTTTAAATCACTGAACTCTGTAGTTAAATCACTTTAAATCACTGAACTCTGTATTTTAAATCACTTTAAATCACTGAACTCTGTATTTTAAATCACTTTAAATCACTGAACTCTGTAGTTAAATCACTGAACTCTGTATTTTAAATCACTTTAAATCACTGAACTCTGTATTTAAATCACTTTAAATCACTGAACTCTGTAGTTAAATCACTGAACTCTGTATTTTAAATCACTTTAAATCACTGAACTCTGTAGTTAAATCACTTTAAATCACTGAACTCTGTATTTAAATCACTTTAAATCACTGAACTCTGTAGTTAAATCACTGAACTCTGTATTTTAAATCACTTTAAATCACTGAACTCTGTAGTTAAATCACTTTAAATCACTGAACTCTGTACTTTAAATCACTTTAAATCACTGAACTCTGTAGTTAAATCACTTTAAATCACTGAACTCTGTATTTTAAATCACTTTAAATCACTGAACTCTGTACTTTAAATCACTTTAAATCACTGAACTCTGTATTTTAAATCACTTTAAATCACTTTAAATCACTGAACTCTGTATTTTAAATCACTTTAAATCACTGAACTCTGTACTTTAAATCACTTTAAATCACTGAACTCTGTATTTAAATCACTTTAAATAACTGAACTCTGTATTTTAAATCACTTTAAATCACTGAACTCTGTAGTTAAATCACTGAACTCTGTACTTTAAATCACTTTAAATCACTGAACTCTGTATTTAAATCACTTTAAATCACTGAACTCTGTAGTTAAATCACTGAACTCTGTATTTAAATCACTTTAAATCACTGAACTCTGTAGTTAAATCACTGAACTCTGTATTTTAAATCACTTTAAATCACTGAACTCTGTATTTTAAATCACTTTAAATCACTTTAAATCACTGAACTCTGTACTTTAAATCACTTTACATCACTGAACTCTGTACTTTAAATCACTTTAAATCACTGAACTCTGTAGTTAAATCACTTTAAATCACTGAACTCTGTAGTTAAATCACTGAACTCTGTACTTTAAATCACTTTAAATCACTGAACTCTGTATTTAAATCACTTTAAATCACTGAACTCTGTAGTTAAATCACTGAACTCTGTACTTTAAATCACTTTAAATCACTGAACTCTGTATTTAAATCACTTTAAATCACTGAACTCTGTAGTTAAATCACTGAACTCTGTATTTTAAATCACTTTAAATCACTGAACTCTGTATTTTAAATCACTTTAAATCACTGAACTCTGTATTTTAAATCACTTTAAATCACTGAACTCTGTACTTTAAATCACTTTAAATCACTGAACTCTGTACTTTAAATCACTTTAAATCACTGAACTCTGTACTTTAAATCACATTAAATCACTGAACTCTGTATTTAAATCACTTTAAATCACTGAACTCTGTAGTTAAATCACTGAACTCTGTACTTTAAATCACTTTAAATCACTGAACTCTGTATTTAAATCACTTTAAATCACTGAACTCTGTAGTTAAATCACTGAACTCTGTATTTTAAATCACTTTAAATCACTTTAAATCACTGAACTCTGTACTTTAAATCACTTTAAATCACTGAACTCTGTACTTTAAATCACTTTAAATCACTGAACTCTGTACTTTAAATCACTTTAAATCACTGAACTCTGTACTTTAAATCACTTTAAATCACTGAACTCTGTACTTTAAATCACATTAAATCACTGAATTCTGTATTTAAATCACTTTAAATCACTGAACTCTGTAGTTAAATCACTGAACTCTGTACTTTAAATCACTTTAAATCACTGAACTCTGTACTTTAAATCACATTAAATCACTGAACTCTGTATTTAAATCACTTTAAATCACTGAACTCTGTAGTTAAATCACTGAACTCTGTACTTTAAATCACTTTAAATCACTGAACTCTGTACTTTAAATCACTTTAAATCACTTTAAATCACTGAACTCTGTACTTTAAATCACTTTAAATCACTGAACTCTGTACTTTAAATCACTTTAAATCACTGAACTCTGTACTTTAAATCACTTTAAATCACTGAACTCTGTACTTTAAATCACATTAAATCACTGAATTCTGTATTTAAATCACTTTAAATCACTGAACTCTGTAGTTAAATCACTGAACTCTGTACTTTAAATCACTTTAAATCACTGAACTCTGTACTTTAAATCACATTAAATCACTGAACTCTGTAGTTAAATCACTTTAAATCACTGAACTCTGTACTTTAAATCACTTTAAATCACTGAACTCTGTAGTTAAATCACTTTAAATCACTGAACTCTGTATTTTAAATCACTTTAAAACACTGAACTCTGTATTTTAAATCACTTTAAATAACTGAACCCTGTATTTAAATCACTTTAAATCACTGAACTCTGTAGTTAAATCACTGAACCCTGTATTTAAATCACTTTAAATCACTGAACTCTGTAGTTAAATCACTGAACTCTGTATTTTAAATCACTTTAAATCACTGAACTCTGTAGTTAAATCACTTTAAATCACTGAACTCTGTATTTTAAATCACTGAACTCTGTATTTTAAATCACTTTAAATAACTGAACCCTGTATTTAAATCACTTTAAATCACTGAACTCTGTAGTTAAATCACTGAACCCTGTATTTAAATCACTTTAAATCACTGAACTCTGTAGTTAAATCACTGAACTCTGTATTTTAAATCACTTTAAATCACTGAACTCTGTAGTTAAATCACTTTAAATCACTGAACTCTGTATTTTAAATCACTTTAAATCACTGAACTCTGTATTTTAAATCACTTTAAATCACTGAACTCTGTAGTTAAATCACTGAACTCTGTATTTTAAATCACTTTAAATCACTGAACTCTGTATTTAAATCACTTTAAATCACTGAACTCTGTAGTTAAATCACTGAACTCTGTATTTTAAATCACTTTAAATCACTGAACTCTGTAGTTAAATCACTTTAAATCACTGAACTCTGTATTTAAATCACTTTAAATCACTGAACTCTGTAGTTAAATCACTGAACTCTGTATTTTAAATCACTTTAAATCACTGAACTCTGTAGTTAAATCACTTTAAATCACTGAACTCTGTACTTTAAATCACTTTAAATCACTGAACTCTGTAGTTAAATCACTTTAAATCACTGAACTCTGTATTTTAAATCACTTTAAATCACTGAACTCTGTACTTTAAATCACTTTAAATCACTGAACTCTGTATTTTAAATCACTTTAAATCACTTTAAATCACTGAACTCTGTATTTTAAATCACTTTAAATCACTGAACTCTGTACTTTAAATCACTTTAAATCACTGAACTCTGTATTTAAATCACTTTAAATAACTGAACTCTGTATTTTAAATCACTTTAAATCACTGAACTCTGTAGTTAAATCACTGAACTCTGTACTTTAAATCACTTTAAATCACTGAACTCTGTATTTAAATCACTTTAAATCACTGAACTCTGTAGTTAAATCACTGAACTCTGTATTTAAATCACTTTAAATCACTGAACTCTGTAGTTAAATCACTGAACTCTGTATTTTAAATCACTTTAAATCACTGAACTCTGTATTTTAAATCACTTTAAATCACTTTAAATCACTGAACTCTGTACTTTAAATCACTTTACATCACTGAACTCTGTACTTTAAATCACTTTAAATCACTGAACTCTGTAGTTAAATCACTTTAAATCACTGAACTCTGTAGTTAAATCACTGAACTCTGTACTTTAAATCACTTTAAATCACTGAACTCTGTATTTAAATCACTTTAAATCACTGAACTCTGTAGTTAAATCACTGAACTCTGTACTTTAAATCACTTTAAATCACTGAACTCTGTATTTAAATCACTTTAAATCACTGAACTCTGTAGTTAAATCACTGAACTCTGTATTTTAAATCACTTTAAATCACTGAACTCTGTATTTTAAATCACTTTAAATCACTGAACTCTGTATTTTAAATCACTTTAAATCACTGAACTCTGTACTTTAAATCACTTTAAATCACTGAACTCTGTACTTTAAATCACTTTAAATCACTGAACTCTGTACTTTAAATCACATTAAATCACTGAACTCTGTATTTAAATCACTTTAAATCACTGAACTCTGTAGTTAAATCACTGAACTCTGTACTTTAAATCACTTTAAATCACTGAACTCTGTATTTAAATCACTTTAAATCACTGAACTCTGTAGTTAAATCACTGAACTCTGTATTTTAAATCACTTTAAATCACTTTAAATCACTGAACTCTGTACTTTAAATCACTTTAAATCACTGAACTCTGTACTTTAAATCACTTTAAATCACTGAACTCTGTACTTTAAATCACTTTAAATCACTGAACTCTGTACTTTAAATCACTTTAAATCACTGAACTCTGTACTTTAAATCACATTAAATCACTGAATTCTGTATTTAAATCACTTTAAATCACTGAACTCTGTAGTTAAATCACTGAACTCTGTACTTTAAATCACTTTAAATCACTGAACTCTGTACTTTAAATCACATTAAATCACTGAACTCTGTATTTAAATCACTTTAAATCACTGAACTCTGTAGTTAAATCACTGAACTCTGTACTTTAAATCACTTTAAATCACTGAACTCTGTACTTTAAATCACTTTAAATCACTTTAAATCACTGAACTCTGTACTTTAAATCACTTTAAATCACTGAACTCTGTACTTTAAATCACTTTAAATCACTGAACTCTGTACTTTAAATCACTTTAAATCACTGAACTCTGTACTTTAAATCACATTAAATCACTGAATTCTGTATTTAAATCACTTTAAATCACTGAACTCTGTAGTTAAATCACTGAACTCTGTACTTTAAATCACTTTAAATCACTGAACTCTGTACTTTAAATCACATTAAATCACTGAACTCTGTATTTAAATCACTTTAAATCACTGAACTCTGTATTTAAATCACTTTAAATCACTGAACTCTGTAGTTAAATCACTGAACTCTGTACTTTAAATCACTTTAAATCACTGAACTCTGTACTTTAAATCACTTTAAATCACTTTAAATCACTGAACTCTGTACTTTAAATCACTTTATATCCTTTAAATCACTGACAGTCTACTGCAGCCATGCCCAAACTATGGCCCGGGGGCCAAATGTGGCCCTCAGACCAGTTGTTTGGGCCCTCAGGTTTCCAGGTGAATTGGCCCATAGTACCACAAGCAGCACTTTTTACTGCATGTTTTTGAACTCAAACTTGATCAGATGCAGTTTGTCGTTTAAACCTGTTAGAAAAGCACAGATTTGAATTACTCACAGTTTTGACCCTCAGTCTGTGGCCCTCGATCGGCCCTCGACTCTGTGTTTTAATATGTGGCCCTCAGTCTGTGGCCCTCGATCGGCCCTCGACTCTGTGTTTTAATATGTGGCCCTCAGTCTGTGGCCCTCGAGCGGCCTCACTCTGTGTTTTAATATGTGGCCCTCAGTCTGTGGCCCTCGATCGGCCCTCGACTCTGTGTTTTAATATGTGGCCCTCAGTGAAAGTCTGGACTTCCTGGTTTCCTGTCATATCCATCTCCTGCTCACACATGCACAGAGATGTAAACATGTCACTTGATGTAATTAATTTTTGAGACAGAACTATTTTGACCTCATCTGATTTTATTTGGAATCATCTTATTTTTGGAATGAAGCAAACGGAAAGTGACGCAGTGCAGCTTTAAACTCACATGAGCACATTTAGACTCATTTAAACGTGTGAACTTTAGAAACGCGGAGGAGCTTCATGTGTTTATCTGTAACCTCCTCCTCTCCTCCTCTGTCTCCTCCTCTGTCTCCTCTGTCTCCTCCTCTGTCTCCTCCCTCTGTCTCCACCTCCTCTCCTCCCTCTGTCTCCTCCCTCTGTCTCCTTCTCTGTCTCCTCCCTCTGTCTCCTCCCTCTGTCTCCTCCTCTGTCTCCTCCCTCTGTCTCCTCCCTCTGTCTCCTCCTCTGTCTCCTCCTCTGTCTCCTCCCTCTGTCTCCTCCTCTGTCTACTCCCTCTGTCTCCTCCTCTGTCTCCTCCCTCTGTCTCCTTCTCTGTCTCCTCCCTCTGTCTCCTTCTCTGTCTCCTCCCTCTGTCTCCTCTGTCTCCTCCCTCTGTCTCCTTCTCTGTCTCCTCCCTCTGTCTCCTCCCTCTGTCTCCTCTGTCTCCTCCTCTGTCTCCTCCCTCTGTCTCCACCTCCTCTCCTCCCTCTGTCTCCTCCCTCTGTCTCCTTCTCTGTCTCCTCCCTCTGTCTCCTCCCTCTGTCTCCTCCTCTGTCTCCTCCTCTGTCTCCTCCTCTGTCTCCTCCCTCTGTCTCCTCCTCTGTCTCCTCCTCTGTCTCCTCCCTCTGTCTCCTCCTCTGTCTCCTCCTCTGTCTACTCCCTCTGTCTCCTCCTCTGTCTCCTCCCTCTGTCTCCTTCTCTGTCTCCTCCCTCTGTCTCCTTCTCTGTCTCCTCCCTCTGTCTCCTCTGTCTCCTCCCTCTGTCTCCTTCTCTGTCTCCTCCCTCTGTCTCCTCCCTCTGTCTCCTCCTCTGTCTCCTCCTCTGTCTCCTCCCTCTGTCTCCTTCTCTGTCTCCTCCCTCTGTCTCCTCCCTCTGTCTCCTACTCTGTCACCTCCTCTGTCTCCTCCCTCTGTCTCCACCTCCTCTCCTCCCTCTGTCTCCTCCTCTGTCTCCTCCCTCTGTCTCCTCCTCTATCTCCTCCTCCTCTCCTCCCTCTGTCTCCTCCTGTCTCCTCCTCTGTCTCCTCCCTCTGTCTCCTCCTCTGTCTCCTCCTCTGTCTCCTCCTCTGTCTCCTCCCTCTGTCTCCTCCCTCTGTCTCCTCCTCTCCTCCCTCTGTCTCCTCCTCCTCTCCTCCTCTCCTCCGTCTCTCTCCTCCCTCTGTCTCCTCCCTCTGTCTCCTCCTCTCCTCCCTCTGTCTCCTCCTCTCCTCCCTCTGTCTCCTCTCTCTGTCTCCTCCACTCCTCCCTCTGTCTCCTCCCTCTGTCTCCTCCTCTCCTCCTCTGTCTCCTCCCTCTGTCTCCTCCTCTCCTCCCTCTGTCTCCTCCTCTCCTCCCTCTGTCTCCTCCCTCTGTCTCCTCCTCTCCTCCCTCTGTCTCCTCCTCTCCTCCCTATGTCTCCTCCTCTCCTCCCTCTGTCTCCTCCTCTCCTCCCTCTGTCTCCTCCTCCTCTCCTCCCTCTGTCTCCTCCCTCTGTCTCCTCTTCTCCTCCTCTGTCTCCTCCTCTGTCTCCTCCTCTGTCTCCTCCTCTGTCTCCTCCTCCTCTCCTCCCTCTGTCTCCTTCTCTGTCTCCTCCTCTCCTCCTCTGTCTCCTCCCTCTGTCTCCTCCTCTCCTCCCTCTGTCTCCTCATGTCCTCCCTCTGTCTCCTCCTCTCCTCCCTCTGTCTCCTCCTCCTCTCCTCCTCTCCTCCGTCTCTCTCCTCCCTCTGTCTCCTCCTCTCCTCCCTCTGTCTCCTCCTCTCCTCCCTCTGTCTCCTCGCTCTGTCTCCTCCACTCCTCCCACCGTCTCCTCCCTCTGTCTCCTCCTCTCCTCCCTCTGTCTCCTCCCTCTGTCTCCTCCTCTCCTCCCTCTGTCTCCTCCTCTCCTCCCTCTGTCTCCTCCCTCTGTCTCCTCCTCTCCTCCCTCTGTCTCCTCCTCTCCTCCCTCTGTCTCCTCCTCTCCTCCCTATGTCTCCTCCTCTCCTCCCTCTGTCTCCTCCTCTCCTCCTCTGTCTCCTCCTCCTCTCCTCCCTCTGTCTCCTCCTCTGTCTGCCCTTCTCCTCCTCTGTCTCCTCCTCTGTCTCCTCCTCTGTCTCCTCCTCTGTCTCCTCCTCCTCTCCTCCCTCTGTCTCCTCTGTCTCCTCCTCTCCTCCTCTGTCTCCTCCCTCTGTCTCCTCCTCTCCTCCCTCTGTCTCCTCCTCTCCTCCCTCTGTCTCCTCCCTCTGTCTCCTCCTCTCCTCCCTCTGTCTCCTCCTCTCCTCCCTCTGTCTCCTCCCTCTGTCTCCTCCTCTCCTCCCTCTGTCTCCTCCTCTCCTCCCTCTGTCTCCTCCCTCTGTCTCCTCCTCTCCTCCCTCTGTCTCCTCCTCTCCTCCCTCTGTCTCCTCCTCTGTCTCCTCCTCTGTCTCCTCCTCTCCTTCTCTGTCTCCTCCTCTCCTCCTCTGTCTCCTCCTCTCCTCCTCTCCTCCTCTGTCTCCTCCTCTCCTCCTCTGTCTCCTCCCTCTGTCTCCTCCCTCTGTCTCCTCCTCTCCTCCCTCTGTCTCCTCCTCTCCTCCCTCTGTCTCCTCACTCTGTCTCCTCCCTCTGTCTCCTCCTCTCCTCCCTCTGTCTCTTTCTCCTCTCCTCCTTTTCTCTCTTCCCCCTCTCCTCTCCTCCCTCTGTCTCCTCCTCTCCTCCCTCTGTCTCCTCCCTCTGTCTCCTCCCTCTGTCTCCTCCTCTCCTCCCTCTGTCTCCTCCTCTCCTCCCTCTGTCTCCTCCTCTCCTCCCTCTGTCTCCTCCTCTCCTCCTCTCTCAGTTCTTCATTATCAGTGTGTTTTGTATCTGCTGTGAGCTCCTGTTTCGGAGCCGATTCATCATTTCACTCTCTCCCTGCTCCCCTGATCCTTCCTCCCTCCTCCTCCCTCCTTCCTCCCTCCTTCTTCCCTCCTCCTCCTTCCTCCTCCTCCTCCCTCCTTCCTCCCTCCTTCTTCCCTCCTCCTCCTTCCTCCTCCTCCCTGATCCCTCTCTCCTCCCTCCTTCCTCCTCCTTCCTCCTCCCTCTGTTTTCTTTTGTTTTCTCTGGTGTAATTGTTCTTGTTCCACATTAACCACAAGATGCACCAGATAAAACCAGAGTCTGACAGAAGATCCCAGCAGAGACCTGGTTTAGACCTAGTTTAGACCTAAGACTAAACCGGGTCTAAACCGGGTCTAAACCAGGACTAAACCAGGATTAAACCAGGACTGAACCAGGACTAAACCAGGACTAAACCAGGACTAAACCAGGACTAACCCGGGTCTGAACCAGGACTAAACCGGGTCTAAACCAGGACTAAACCGGGTCTGAACCAGGACTAAACCAGGACTAGACTGGGTCTGAACCGGGACTGAACCAGGACTGAACCAGGACTGAACCTGGACTAAACCAGGACTGAACCAGGACTATAACAGGACTGAACCAGGACTAAACCAGGACTAAACCAGGACTGAACCAGGACTAAACCGGGTCTGAACCGGGACTGAACCAGGACTAAACCGGGTCTAAACCAGGACTAAACCGGGTCTGAACCAGGACTAAACCAGGACTAGACCGGGTCTGAACCGGGACTGAACCAGGACTAAACCAGGACTAAACCGGGTCTGAACCAGGACTAAACCAGGACTAGACCGGGTCTGAACCGGGTCTGAACCAGGACTAAACCAGGACTAGACCGGGTCTGAACCGGGACTGAACCAGGACTAAACCAGGACTAAACCGGGTCTAAACCAGGACTAAACCAGGACTAAACCAGGACTGAACCAGGACTAAACCAGGACTAGACCGGGTCTGAACCGGGACTGAACCAGGACTAAACCAGGGACTAAACCAGGGACTAAACCGGGTCTAAACCGGGACTGAACCAGGACTGAACCAGGACTAAACCAGGACTAAACCAGGACTAAACCAGGACTGAACCAGGACTGAACCAGGACTGAACCTGGACTAAACCAGGACTGAACCAGGACTAAACCAGGACTAAACCAGGACTGAACCAGGACTGAACCAGGACTGAACCTGGACTAAACCAGGACTGAACCAGGACTATAACAGGACTGAACCAGGACTAAACCGGGACTAAACCAGGACTGAACCAGGACTATAACAGGACTGAACCAGGACTAAACCAGGACTGAACCAGGACTATAACAGGACTGAACCAGGACTAAACCAGGACTGAACCAGGAGTAAACCAGGACTATAACAGGACTGAACCAGGACTAAACCAGGACTGAACCAGGACTAAACCAGGACTAAACCAGGACTGAACCAGGACTGAATCAGGACTAAACCAGGACTAAACCAGGACTGAACCAGGACTATAACAGGACTGAACCAGGACTAAACCAGGACTGAACCAGAACTAAACCAGGACTATAACTGGAATGAACCAGGACTGAACCAGGACTATAACAGGACTGAACCAGGACTGAACCAGGACTATAACAGGACTGAACCAGGACTATAACAGGACTGAACCAGGACTGAACCAGGACTATAACAGGACTGAACCAGGACTAAACCAGGACTGAACCAGGACTAAACCAGGACTATAACAGGACTGAACCAGGACTATAACAGGACTAAACCAGGACTATAACAGGACTGAACCAGGACTATAACAGGACTAAACCAGGACTATACCAGGACTATAACAGGACTGAACCAGGACTAAACCAGGACTATAACAGGACTGAACCAGGACTAAACCAGGACTATAACAGGACTATAACAGGACTGAACCAGGACTAAACCAGGACTATAACAGGACTGAACCAGGACTAAACCAGGACTAAACCAGGACTATAACAGGACTGAACCAGGACTATAACAGGACTAAACCAGGACTATAACAGGACTGAACCAGGACTATAACAGGACTAAACCAGGACTATACCAGGACTATAACAGGACTGAACCAGGACTAAACCAGGACTATAACAGGACTGAACCAGGACTAAACCAGGACTATAACAGGACTGAACCAGGACTATAACAGGACTGAACCAGGACTATACCAGGACTATAACAGGACTGAACCAGGACTATAACAGGACTAAACCAGGACTATAACAGGACTGAACCAGGACTATAACAGGACTAAACCAGGACTATACCAGGACTATAACAGGACTGAACCAGGACTATAACAGGACTGAACCAGGACTATACCAGGACTATAACAGGACTGAACCAGGACTATAACAGGACTAAACCAGGACTATAACAGGACTGAACCAGGACTATAACAGGACTAAACCAGGACTATACCAGGACTATAACAGGACTGAACCAGGACTAAACCAGGACTATAACAGGACTGAACCAGGACTAAACCAGGACTATAACAGGACTATAACAGGACTGAACCAGGACTAAACCAGGACTATAACAGGACTGAACCAGGACTAAACCAGGACTAAACCAGGACTATAACAGGACTGAACCAGGACTATAACAGGACTAAACCAGGACTATAACAGGACTGAACCAGGACTATAACAGGACTAAACCAGGACTATAACAGGACTGAACCAGGACTAAACCAGGACTATAACAGGACTGAACCAGGACTAAACCAGGACTATAACAGGACTGAACCAGGACTATAACAGGACTGAACCAGGACTGAACCAGGACTATAACAGGACTGAACCAGGACTATAACAGGACTGAACCAGGACTGAACCAGGACTAAACCAGGACTATAACAGGACTGAACCAGGACTATAACAGGACTAAACCAGGACTGAACCAGGACTTTCATAAATCTCTGAGTCGAGTTTTAAACCTGTTTCACTTTTTTTTTTAAAGACTTTATCGTTTTTTCATTTGTTTTTTTCTCGTTTTTTCGCTGCTGTTTTTGTCGTTTTTCTCTGGGCTCTTCGCAGGAGGGAGCGCACTCCTCCTCCTCCCTCTCTCCTCTCCTCCGTCGCTCTCATTTCTTCTCGTTCTTCTCTATGAAACTCATCGATCGTGAATAGTTTAACGCTCAAACGTCGGGAGATTATTTATTCCTCTGAGCAGAGCACATTACACAGACTTATGTTTATTATAGAGGAGAGGAGGAGAGGAGGAGGAAGGAGGAGGAGAGGAGGAGAGAGGAGAGGAGAGGAGGAGAGGAGGAGAGGAGGAGGAGAGGAGAGGAGGAGAGAGGAGAGGAGAGAGGAGGAGAGGAGGAGGAGAGGAGAGGAGGAGGAGAGGAGGAGAGGAGGAGGAGAGGAGAGGAGAGGAGGAGGAGAGAGGAGGAGAGAGGAGGAGGAGAGAGGAGAAGAGAGGAGAGGAGGAGGAGAGGAGGAGAGGAGAGTAGGAGGAGAGGAGAGGAGAGGAGAGGAGGAGAGGAGGAGGAGGAGAGGAGAGGAGAGAGGAGGAGAGAGGAGAGGAGGAGGAGAGGAGAGGAGGAGGAGAGGAGGAGAGGAGGAGGAGAGGAGAGAGGAGAGGAGGAGGAGAGGAGGAGGAGAGGAGAGGAGAGGAGGAGGAGAGAGGAGGAGGAGAGAGGAGAGGAGGAGAGAGGAGAAGAGAGGAGAGGAGGAGTTATATAAATGCAAATGTTTTTTAAACCCATTTAAACTGAGTCTGATTTTAAACATGAGAAAATACAGCAAACATCAGAGCTGAAGAGGAGAAATGAGGTCCAAACGAGGTCCAAATGAGGTCCAAACGAGGTCCAAACGAGGTCCAAACGAGGTCCAAACGAGGTCCAAACGAGGTCTAAATGAGGTCCAAACGAGGTCCAAACGAGGTCCAAACGAGGTCCAAATGAGGTCCAAACGAGGTCCAAACGAGTTCTAAATGAGGTCCAAACGAGGTCCAAATGAGGTCCAAACGAGGTCTAAACGAGGATCAGACAAGGTCAGTATTACAGCAGCTCTGGAGTCTGGGCCGGGTCCAGTCCGGGTCTAGTCCGAGTCTGGTCTGGGTCTAGTCCGGGTCTAGTCTGGGTCTAGTCCGGGTCTAGTCCGGGTCTGGTCTGGGTCTAGTCCGGGTCCAGTCCGGGTCTAGTCCGGGTCTAGTCTGGGTCTAGTCCGGGTCTAGTCCGGGTCTGGTCTGGGTCTAGTCCGGGTCTAGTCCGGGTCTAGTCCGGGTCTAGTCCGGGTCTAGTCCGGGTCTAGTCTGGGTCTAGTTCGGGTCTGGATGAAGTGCATCTCTGGGGTCTCGACATAAATCACTGCAAAAAATTATCAATAAAATCAATGCGCCCTACGTCCTACCTCCTACCTCCTAACACCTACCTCCTAACACCTACATCCTAACTCCTACCTCCTAACACCTACCTCCTAACACCTACATCCTAACTCCTGCCTCCTAACACCTATGTCCTACCTCCTACCTCCTAACACCTACATCCTAACTCCTACCTCCTAACACCTATGTCCTACCTCCTACCTCCTAACACCTACATCCTAACTCCTGCCTCCTAACTCCACGGCCCGGGTCAAGCCCAGCCCTCACCTACATTATCCCCTAACTCCTACCTCCTAAAACCACCCCCTAACTCCTACCTCCTAAAACCACCTCCTAACTCCTACCTCCTAAAACCACCCCCTAACTCCTACCTCCTAAAACCACCCCCTAACTCCTACCTCCTAAAACCACCTCCTAACTCCTACCTCCTAAAACCACCCCCTAACTCCTACCTCCTAAAACCACCCCCTAACTCCTACCTCCTAAAACCACCTCCTAACTCCTACCTCCTAAAACCACCCCCTAACTCCTACCTCCTAAAACCACCTCCTGACTCCTACCTCCTCTCACCCTCTCGTCTCTCTGTTCTTTTCTCTCCCTCCCTCCCTCCTCCTCTCTCCTCCCTCTCTCCTCTCCCTCTCTCCTCCCTCTCCTCTCCCTCTCTCCTCTCCTCTCTCCTCCCTCTCTCCTCTCCCTCTCTCCTCTCCCTCTCTCCTCCCTCTCCTCTCCCTCTCTCCTCCCTCTCTCCTCTCCCTCTCTCCTCCCTCTCTCCTCTCCCTCTCCTCTCCCTCTCTCCTCCCTCTCTCCTCTCCCTCTCTCCTCCCTCTCTCCTCCCTCTCTCCTCTCCCTCTCTCCTCCCTCTCTCCTCCCTCTCTCCTCCTCTCTCCTCCCTCTCTCCTCCTCCTCTCTCCTCTCCCTCTCTCCTCCCTCTCTCCTCTCCCTCTCTCCTCCCTCTCTCCTCCCTCTCTCCTCTCCCTCTCTCCTCCCTCTCTCCTCCCTCTCTCCTCCTCTCTCCTCCTCTCTCTCCTCCCTCTCTCCTCCTCCTCTCTCCTCTCCCTCTCTCCTCCTCTCTCCTCCCTCTCTCCTCCTCTCTCTCCTCCCTCTCTCCTCTCCCTCTCCTCCTCCTCTCCTCCCTCTCTCCTCCCTCTCTCCTCCTCCTCTCTCCTCTCCATCTCTCCTCTCTCCTCTCCCTCTCCCTCTCTCCTCCCTCTCTCCTCTCCTCTCTCCTCCCTCTCTCCTCCCTCTCTCCTCTCCTCTCTCCTCCCTCTCCTCCTCTCTCCTCCTCTCCTCTCTCTCTCTCCTCTCTCCTCTCCCTCTCTCCTCCCTCTCTCCTCCCTCTCTCTCCTCTCTCCTCCTCTCTCTCTCTCTCCTCTCTCTCTCCTCTCCTCCTCTCTCCTCCTCCTCCCTCCTCCCTCTCTCCTCCCTCTCTCCTCTCCCTCTCTCCTCCCTCTCTCCTCTCCCTCTCTCCTCCCTCTCTCCTCTCTCCTCTCCTCTCTCCTCTCCTCCCTCTCTCCTCCTCCTCCCTCCTCCCTCTCTCCTCCCTCCCTCTCTCCTCTCCCTCTCCTCTCCCTCTCTCCTCTCCCTCTCTCCTCCCTCTCTCCTCTCTCCTCTCCTCTCTCCTCTCCTCCCTCTCTCCTCCTCCTCCCTCCTCCCTCTCTCCTCCCTCCCTCTCTCCTCTCCCTCTCCCCTCCCTCTCTCCTCCTCCTCTCTTCTTCTCTTCTCTCAGAGTTATTGATGGAGCTGTTAAAGCGCAGAGCTCATAATGTCTTCATCAAACGCCGAGTGGAGCCGATAACTGATCCTCTCGCCCTCCCACTCATCCATCTCTCCTCTCCTCCCTCTCTCTCCTCTCCTGACCTCTCCCTCTCTCCCTCCTGTGTCTCTCCCTCTCCCTCCTGTCTCTCTCTCTCCCTCCCGTGTCTCTCTCTCTCCCTCCTGTCTCTCTCTCTCCCTCCTGTGTCTCTCTCTCTCCCTCCTGTGTCTCTCTCTCTCCCTCCTGTGTCTCTCTCTCCCTCCTTTCTCTCTCTCTCCCTCCTGTGTCTCTCTCTCTCCCTCCTGTGTCTCTCTCTCTCCCTCCTGTGTCTCCCTCTCTCCCTCCTGTGTCTCTCTCTCTCCCTCCTGTGTCTCTCTCTCTCTCCTGTCTCTCTCTCTCCCTCCTGTGTCTCCCTCTCTCCCTCCTGTCTCTCTCTCTCCCTCCTGTCTCTCTCTCTCCCTCCTGTGTTTCTCTCTCTCCCTCCTGTGTCTCCCTCTCTCCCTCCTGTCTCTCTCTCTCCCTCCTGTGTCTCTCTCTCTCCCTCCTGTGTCTCTCTCTCTCCCTCCTGTGTCTCTCTCTCTCCTCTCCTGTGTCTCTCTCTCCTCTCCTGTGTCTCTCTCTCTCTCTCTCCTGTGTCTCTCTCTCTCCTCTCCTGTGTCTCTCTCTCTCTCCTCTCCTGTGTCTCTCTCTCCTCTCCTGTGTCTCTCTCTCCTCTCCTGTGTCTCTCTCTCTCCCTCCTGTGTCTCTCTCTCCCTCCTGTGTCTCTCTCTCTCCCTCCCTCCTGTGTCTCTCTCTCTCCTCCCCTGTGTCTCTCTCTCTCTCCTCTCCTGTGTCTCTCTCTCTCTCCTCTCCTGTGTCTCTCTCTCTCCTCTCCTGTGTCTCTCTCTCTCCTCTCCTGTCTCTCTCTCCCTCTCTCCCTCCTGTGTCTCTCTCTCTCCTCTCCTGTGTCTCTCTCTCTCCTCTCCTGTGTCTCTCTCTCTCTCCTCTCCTGTGTCTCTCTCTCTCCTCTCCTGTCTCTCTCTCTCCTCTCCTGTGTCTCCCTCTCTCCTCTCCTGTGTCTCTCTCTCTCTCCTCTCCTGTGTCTCTCTCTCTCCTCTCCTGTGTCTCTCTCCTCTCCTCTCCTGTGTCTCTCTCTCTCCCTCCTGTGTCTCTCTCTCTCTCCTCTCCTGTGTCTCTCTCTCTCCTCTCCTGTGTCTCTCTCTCTCTCCTCTCCTGTGTCTCTCTCTCCTCTCCTGTGTCTCTCTCTCTCCTCTCCTGTGTCTCTCTCTCTCCCTCCTGTGTGTCTCTCTCTCTCTCCTCTCCTGACCTCTCCCTCTCTCCCTCCTGTGTCTCTCTCTCTCCTCTCTCCTCTCCCTTCATCTCTCTCTCCTCTCTCTCTCTCCTCTCCCTTCCTCTCCTCTCTCCTCTCCCTTCATCCCTCTCTCCTCTCCCTTCATCCCTCTCTCCTCTCTCTCTCTTTCTCTGTGACAGATCTTTTGTCGTTTCTCGGGGCAGTTTGCAGTAAAACATCTAAACTCTCCTTTTCTCAGCCTTCACACGACAGCTCCATTTAGCTCAGTTAGCCTTAGCTCAGTTAGCCTTCGCTCTGTTAGCCTTAGCTCAGTTAGCCTTAGCTCTGTTAGCCTTAGCTCTGTTAGCCTTAGCTCTGTTAGCCTTAGCTCTGTTAGCCTTAGCTCTGTTAGCCTTCGCTCTGTTAGCCTTAGCTCAGTTAGCCTTAGCTCTGTTAGCCTTAGCTCAGTTAGCCTTAGCTCTGTTAGCCTTAGCTCTGTTAGCCTTAGCGGCGTTAGCGTTAGCAGCATTAGCGGTGTTAGCAGTAGTGTGAGTGTTTTGACCATATTCCGTATATAAAAGTGTCTGAGTGACTGTGACGTCTCCACAGCGTCGCTCAAATGAGGCTCCTGTTGCCACGGTTACAGGAGCAAATCTGGAGCCAGGCTCTATGTTATGGAGAGGATTTTTGACGGACAAAATAGCGAAAAAAAAGAGAAAAAGTTCAGGATCCTGTGTGGCGGCTTCAGACGAACAGTTTAAGTCCAGAATGACGAGGCTCAGAGCAGCAGGTACAGACAGAGGGACGAGAAGATCCTAATGTGAAGGAGCCCCAAGAGCCTCCTGGAGCACTTCCTGTTTGGCATGCACCGGCTAACGGGTTAGCGGCTAACGGGTTAGCTTAGTCCACTCATAGGACTGTGGTTTTGACGCGTCTGTCGTCTGTGTCATTGATCTTGTGCTGGAGCCACATGAGTCTCAGGCCTCGTCGTTCGTATCCGAGTCGTGTTCGTTGCAGATCCAGAGTTCGTTCACACTGATCCGATGGAAACGATCGCACGGATTCGCCTGAGCACAGACCTGATCCGGCGCCTTGTGACGAGTGAAAACACTGATGCTCTGACGTAGGAGCTCGAGCGCTCGTTCTTATTGGGCGGCGTCGCTGTGACCTGCTCCTTCCTGATTCGCTGGTTCGTGACGTCGTGCGACGCGATTGTGGAAAAGTTTAAATAAACCCGGAAACTTTGTCGGTCACATCTTCCTCGGCTCAAAATCGGCTGCTGCAACTTCCACAGAACAACGGCAACTTCAGACACGGAGCTGCACTTCCTGTTTTTACCGACACGTGGAGTCGAGACGCCGCCGAGTCACGTGACGAGTGTTTCAGACGAGCCAGACCCTAACTCCTACATCCTACCTCCTAACTCCTACATCCTACCTCCTACATCTTACATCCTACCTCCTAACTCCTACATCCTACCTCCTAACTCCTACATCCTACCTCCCACATCTTACATCCTACCTCCTAACTCCTACATCCTACCTCCTACATCTTACATCCTACATCTTACATCCTACCTCCTAACTCCTACATCCTACCTCCTACATCTCACATCCTACCTCCTACCTCCTACCTCCTACATCTTACATCCTACCTCCTACCTCCATCTTACATCCTACCTCCTAACTCCTACATCCTACATCTTACATCCTACCTCCTAACTCCTACATCCTACCTCCCACATCCTAACTCCTACATCCTACCTCCTACATCTTACATCCTACCTCCTAACTCCTACATCCTACCTCCTACATCTTACATCCTAACTCCTACATCCTACCTCCTACATCTTACATCCTAACTCCTACATCCTACCTCCTACATCTTACATCCTACCTCCTAACTCCTACATCCTACCTCCTACATCTTACATCCTACCTCCTACATCCTACCTCCATCTTACATCCTACCTCCTAACTCCTACATCCTACATCTTACATCCTACCTCCTAACTCCTACATCCTACCTCCCACATCCTAACTCCTACATCCTACCTCCTACATCTTACATCCTACCTCCTAACTCCTACATCCTACCTCCTACATCTTACATCCTAACTCCTACATCCTACCTCCTACATCTTACATCCTAACTCCTACATCCTACCTCCTACATCTTACATCCTACCTCCTAACTCCTACATCCTACCTCCTACATCTTACATCCTACCTCCTAACTCCTACCTCCATCTTACATCCTACCTCCTAACTCCTACATCCTACATCTTACATCCTACCTCCTAACTCCTACATCCTACCTCCCACATCCTAACTCCTACATCCTACCTCCTACATCTTACATCCTACCTCCTACATCCTACCTCCTACATCTTACATTCTACCTCCTAACTCCTACATCCTACATCTTACATCCTACCTCCTACATCCTACCTCCTACATCTTACATCCTACCTCCTAACTCCTACATCCTACCTCCCACATCCTACCTCCTAACTCCTACATCCTACCTCCTACATCTTACATCCTAACTCCTACATCCTACCTCCTACATCTTACATCCTACCTCCTACATCCTACCTCTTACATCCTACCTCCTAACTCCTACATCCTACCTCCTAACTCCTACATCCTACCTCGTACATCCTACATCCTACATCCTACCTCCTAACTCCTACCTCCTACATCCTACCTCCTACATCTTAACTCCTACATCCTAACTCCTACCTCCTAACTCCTACATCCTACCTCCTACATCCTACCTCCTAACACCTACATCTTAACTCCTACATCCTAACTCCTACATCCTACCTCCTAACTTCTACATCTTAACTTCTACATCCTACCTCCTAACTCCTACATCCTACCTCCTACATCCTACCTCCTAACTCCTACATCCTACCTCGTACATCCTACATCCTACCTCCTAACTCTTACCTCCTACATCCTACCTCCTACATCTTAACTCCTACATCCTAACTCCTACCTCCTAACTCCTACATCCTACCTCCTACATCCTACCTCCTAACACCTACATCTTAACTCCTACATCCTAACTCCTACATCCTACCTCCTAACTCCTACATCTTAACTTCTACATCCTACCTCCTAACTCCTACATCCTACCTCCTACCTCCTACCTCCTAACTCCTACATCCTACATCCTACCTCCTAACTCCTACATCCTACCTCCTAACACCTACATCTTAACTCCTACATCCTACCTCCTAACTCCTACATCCTAACTCCTACATCCTACCTCCTAACACCTACATCTTAACTCCTACATCCTACACCCTAACGCCTACATCCTACCTCCTGCCTCCTTCATCCTAACTCCTACCTCCTAACACCTACATCCTACCTCCTACATCCTACACCCTAACTTCTACATCTTAACTCCTACATCCTACACCCTAACTCCTACCTCCTACACCAGACGTGTGTGACACAAGTCGTTACACTGAACGAGTGAAACAGGAGCCACAGGAGGAGTTCAGAGTTTGTCATGTTCCTCTGAAGAGCTTTAAGACTCCATGTCTGAGTCATCTAGAGATCTCTATTCTAACCCCCGTACGGTTTAGCTGCAGTACGAGGAGAGAGAGAACAAACTAGTGATGATCCAGAAGGAACGACAGCACGAGGAGAGGAAGAGGGGAGGAGAGAGAACGAGAAAAGAGAAAACAGAGAGAGGAAACCAGAGGGAAAGAGGGAAAACAGGAAGAGGGGAGAAGGAGATAGGGAAGGAGAGAGGCGTAGGGAATGGATGAGAGAAGGAGGAGAGAGGGAAGGAGGAGAGAGGGAAGGAGGGAGGAGAGAGGGAAGGAAGGAGGAGAAAGGGAAGGAAGTAGGAGAGAGGGAAGGAAGGAGGAGAGAGGGAAGGAGGGAAGGAGGAGTGAATCGTCAGCACAAACCTGTGGCTCAGGGCTCCTGTTCCTCGTCCATCCATCTTCAGTAAATTCAATAAATATGTATGAGATCAACAGGAAATATACAGAGAGGAACCCAGGGCAGGAGCGACAGGGACGACAGGGGCGACAGGGGCGACAGGGACGACAGGGGTGACAGGGACGACAGGGACGACAGGAGCGACAGGGACGACAGGGACGACAGGGACGACAGGAACGACAGGGACGACAGAGACGACAGGGACGACAGGAACGACAGGGGCGACAGGGACTGACAGGGGCGACAGGGACGACAGGGGCGACAGGGACGACAGGGACGACAGGGACGACAGGAGCGACAGGGACGACAGGGACGACAGGAACGACAGGGACGACAGAGACGACAGGGACGACAGGAACGACAGGGGCGACAGGGGCGACAGGGACGACAGGAACGACAGGAACGACAGGGGCGACAGGGACTGACAGGGGCGACAGGAACGACAGGGGCGACAGGGACGACAGGGGCGACAGGGACGACAGGGGCGACAGGGACGACAGGGGCGACAGGGACGACAGGGGCGACAGGAGCGACAGGGACGACAGGGACGACAGGGACGACAGGGGCGACAGGGACACCGGGGACCCTTTGATAATGTGAGCAAATGTCCCGCAGTGGGGCTTTAAACGGCCTGGACCTGTTTTTCCCCGTTTGTTTGAGTCGTCTGTGTCTGAACCTTTTCACGCTCTGAGACTCAGGAAGTGCGCGTCAGCATGCTGGTTGTCGATGGCGGTGTTGGGGAAAGTGGTTTTTAAACTGATGGAGGAAGAACGATGAGGAAGAAACTCTGCAAACGGCTTCAAATCATCTGCGTTTGTAAAGAGTAAAAATCAGAGGCTTTAACCGTGTCCTGAATGTTCCGCAGTGGAGCTTTAACCTGTTCATGAGACGTTTTCAATCGGAAAATATGAGCTCCTCCTGTCGGCTGTTTGGTTTTCTCCTCTCTCCTCCTTTCCCTTCCCTCTCTTCCTCCCTCCTTGTCTCCTTCCTCCTCTCTCTCCTCTTCCTCTGTTTCTCTCTCCTCTTCCTCCTCTCTCTCCTCTTCCTCTGTTTCTCTCTCCTCTTCCTCCTCTCTCTCCTCTTCCTCCTCTCTCCTCTTCCTCTGTTTCTCTCTCCTCTTCCTCCTCTCTCCTCTTCCTCTGTTTCTCTCTCCTCTTCCTCTGTTTCTCTCTCCTCTTCCTCTGTTTCTCTCTCCTCTTCCTCTCTTTCTCCTCTTCCTCTGTTTCTCCTCTTCCTCCTCTCTCTCCTCTTCCTCCTCTCTCCTCTTCCTCTGTTTCTCTCTCCTCTTCCTCTGTTTCTCTCTCATCTTCCTCTCTCTCTCCTCTTCCTCCGTTTCTCTCTCCTCTTCCTCCTCTCTCTCCTCTTCCTCTGTTTCTCTCTCATCTTCCTCTCTCTCTCCTCTTCCTCTGTTTCTCTCTCCTCTTCCTCCTCTCTCTACTCTTCCTCCTCTCTCTCCTCTTCCTCTGTTTCTCTCTCATCTTCCTCTCTCTCCTCTTCCTCTGTTTCTCTCTCCTCTTCCTCTGTTTCTCTCTCCTCTTCCTCTGTTTCTCTCTCCTCTCCCTCTGTTTCTCTCTCCTCTTCCTCCTCTCTCTCCTCTTCCTCTGTTTCTCTCTCCTCTTCCTCTCTCTCTCCTCTTCCTCTGTTTCTCTCTCCTCTTCCTCTGTTTCTCTCTCCTCTTCCTCTCTCTCATTTGCTTACCTCAGCTGAATCCCTCTCTTCTCTCCCCTCTCTTCTTCCACTTCCTCTCTTCTCCCTTTCTTTTATCCTCCTCTCGTATTGACAGGCCCCTCCCGTCGGCGCCGACACATTTTTCTTCTGTGAGTATTCGTTTATTGAGCGTCAGATCTGTCGCCGCGGCAACGCCAGCGAGAAAAAGCCGACCCGGAGCAGGAGAAAACACGAGAAAACACGAGAAAACACGAGAAAACACAAGAAAACACGAGAAAATATGAGAAAACACGAGAAAACTCTGACGCGGAGCAGGAGAAAACACGAGAAAACACGAGAAAACACAAGAAAACACGAGAAAACACAAGAAAACACGAGAAAACACGAGAAAACACGAGAAAACACGAGAAATACGAGAAATACGAGAAAACACGAGAAAACGCGAGAAAACACGAGAAAACTGACCCGGAGCAGGAGAAAACACGAGAAAACACGAGAAAACACGAGAAATACGAGAAAACACGAGAAAACGCGAGAAAACGCGAGAAAACGCGAGAAAACGCGAGAAAACACGAGAAAACACGAGAAATACGAGAAAACACGAGAAAACACGAGAAAGCACGAGAAAACACGAGAAATACGAGAAAACACGAGAAAACACGAGAAAATACGAGAAAATACGAGAAAATACGAGAAAACACGAGAAAATACGAGAAATACGAGAAAACACGAGAAAACACGAGAAAACGCGAGAAAACGTGAGAAAACACGAGAAAACTGACCCGGAGCAGGAGAAAACACGAGAAAATACGAGAAAATACGAGAAAACACGAGAAAATGCGAGAAAACGCCAGAAAATACGAGAAAACACGAGAAAATACGAGAAAACACGAGAAAATACGAGAAAACACGAGAAAACACGAGAAAACGCGAGAAAACACGAGAAAACTGACCCAGAGCAGGAGAAAACACGAGAAAATACGAGAAAATACGAGAAAATGCGAGAAAATGCGAGAAAACACGAGAAAATACGAGAAAACACGAGAAAATACGAGAAAACGCGAGAAAATACGAGAAAACACGAGAAAACGCGAGAAAACACGAGAAAATACGAGAAAACGCGAGAAAATACGAGAAAATACGAGAAAACACGAGAAAACATGAGAAAACACGAGAAAACGCGAGAAAACGCGAGAAAACACGAGAAAACACGAGAAAACATGAGAAAATACGAGAAAACACGAGAAAACTGACCCGGAGCAGGAGAAAACACGAGAAATACGAGAAAATACGAGAAAACGCGAGAAAACGCGAGAAAACACGAGAAAACTGACTCGGAGCAGGAGAAAACACGAGAAAATGCGAGAAAACGCGAGAAAATACGAGAAAACACGAGAAAACACGAGAAAATGCGAGAAAACGCGAGAAAACACGAGAAAATACGAGAAAACGCGAGAAAACCGCGAGAAAACACGAGAAAATACGAGAAAATACGAGAAAACACGAGAAAATACGAGAAAATACGAGAAAACACGAGAAAACTGACCCGGAGCAGGAGAAAATACGAGAAAACACGAGAAAATATGAGAAAACACGAGAAAATACGAGAAAACACGAGAAAATACGAGAAAACGCGAGAAAACCGCGAGAAAACACGAGAAAATACGAGAAAACACGAGAAAATACGAGAAACACGAGAAAATACGAGAAAACGCGAGAAAACTCGAGAAAACACGAGAAAACACGAGAAAATACGAGAAAACACGAGAAAACTGACCCGGAGCAGGAGAAAACATGAGAAAATACGAGAAAACACGAGAAAATACGAGAAACACGAGAAAACACGAGAAAACGCGAGAAAACTCGAGAAAACACGAGAAAACGCGAGAAAACTCGAGAAAACACGAGAAAACTGACCCGGAGCAGGAGAAAACACGAGAAAATACGAGAAAACACGAGAAAATACGAGAAAACACGAGAAAACTGACCCGGAGCAGGAGAAAACACGAGAAAATACGAGAAAACACGAGAAAATACGAGAAAACACGAGAAAACTGACCCGGAGCAGGAGAAAACACGAGAAAATACGAGAAAACACGAGAAAATACGAGAAAACACGAGAAAATACGAGAAAACACGAGAAAACACGAGAAAACACGAGAAAACACGAGAAAATACGAGAAAACACGAGAAAATACGAGAAAACGCGAGAAAACACGAGAAAACTGACCCGGAGCAGGAGAAAACACGAGAAAATACGAGAAAACACGAGAAAATACGAGAAAACACGAGAAAACTGACCCGGAGCAGGAGAAAACACGAGAAAATACGAGAAAACACGAGAAAACGCGAGAAAACACGAGAAAACTGACCCGGAGCAGGAGAAAACACGAGAAAATACGAGAAAACACGAGAAAATACGAGAAAACACGAGAAAATACGAGAAAACACGAGAAATACGAGAAAACGCGAGAAAACGCGAGAAAACACGAGAAAACACGAGAAAATGCGAGAAAATGCGAGAAAACGCGAGAAAACGCGAGAAAACACGAGAAAACACGAGAAAACTGACCCGGAGCAGGAGAAAACACGAGAAAACACGAGAAAACACGAGAAAATATGAGAAAACACGAGAAAATACGAGAAACTGACCGGAGCAGGAAAATACGAAAACACGAAATACGAAAACACGAAAACGCGAGAAAACACGAGAAAACACGAGAAAATACGAGAAAACGCGAGAAAACGCGAGAAAACACGAGAAAACACGAGAAAACTGACCCGGAGCAGGAGAAAACACGAGAAAACACGAGAAATACGAGAAAACATGAGAAAACATGAGAAAACGCGAGAAAACGCGAGAAAACACGAGAAAACACGAGAAATACGAGAAAACACGAGAAAACACGAGAAAACGCGAGAAAACACGAGAAAACGCGAGAAAACGCGAGAAAACGCGAGAAAACACGAGAAAACACGAGAAAACACGAGAAATACGAGAAAACACGAGAAAACACGAGAAATACGAGAAAACACGAGAAAACTGACCCGGAGCAGGAGAAAACACGAGAAAATACGAGAAAACACGAGAAAACACGAGAAAATACGAGAAAACACGAGAAAATATGAGAAAACACGAGAAAACACGAGAACACGAAATCTGAGAAAACCACGAAAACGCGAGCGAGAAAACCGCGAAAACTGACCCGGAGCAGGAGAAAATACGAGAAAATACGAGAAAACACGAGAAAATGCGAGAAAACGCCAGAAAATACGAGAAAACACGAGAAAATATGAGAAAACGCGAGAAAACCGCGAGAAAACACGAGAAAACACGAGAAAACGCGAGAAAACGCGAGAAAACTGACCCAGAGCAGGAGAAAACACGAGAAAATACGAGAAAACACGAGAAAATGCGAGAAAACGCGAGAAAACACGAGAAAATACGAGAAAATACGAGAAAATACGAGAAAACGCGAGAAAATACGAGAAAACACGAGAAAATACGAGAAAATGCGAGAAAACGCGAGAAAACACGACCAACGAAAAGAAAGAAAGAACGAAAACCACACGTCCAACAGCCAAAACCAAAACACTGACAACCAGGACTAAACCAGGACTGAACCAGGACTGAACCAGGACTAAACCAGGACTAAACCAGGACTGAACCAGGACTAAACCAGGACTAAACCAGGACTAAACCAGGACTAAACCAGGACTAAACCAGGACTGAACCAGGACTGAACCAGGACTGAACCAGGACTAAACCAGGACTGAACCAGGACTAAACCAGGTCTAAACCAGGACTAAACCAGGACTAAACCAGGACTAAACCAGGACTGAACCAGGACTAAACCAGGACTAAACCAGGACTAAACCAGGACTGAACCAGGACTAAACCAGGACTAAACCAGGACTAAACCAGGACTAAACCAGGACTGAATCAGGACTAAACCAGGACTAAACCAGGACTGAACCAGGACTAAACCAGGTCTAAACCAGGACTGAATCAGGACTGAATCAGGACTGAACCAGGTCTAAACCAGGACTAAACCAGGACTGAACCAGGACTGAACCAGGACTGAACCAGGACTGAACCAGGACTGAACCAGGACTAAACCAGGACTGAACCAGGACTGAACCAGGACTGAACCAGGACCAGATCATCTTGTGCCTGGCCCTTGTTTCAGGACCTTCCAGAGAAAATACTTTGAGGAAAATGAACCGTTTCATCTCCGACCGAAACCCCAGAGGCCTCTGCTGCTGTTCCCCTGCAGGCGGCTGTGTCCCTCCCTCCTCTGTGTGAGGGCACAGAGGAGGGAGGGACACTCTGGGCTCTTCCACAGACCAGAGTGTCCCTCCCTCCTCTGTGTGAGGGCACAGAGGAGGGATGGACACTCTGGGCTCTTCCACAGACCAGAGTGTCCCTCCCTCCTCTGTGTGAGGGCACAGAGGAGGGAGGGACACTCTGGGCTCTTCCACAGACCAGAGTGTCCCTCCCTCCTCTGTGTGAGGGCACAGAGGAGGGAGGGACACTCTGGGCTCTTCCACAGACCTGAGTGTCCCTCCCTCCTCTGTGTGAGGGCACAGAGGAGGGAGGGACACTCTGGGCTCTTCCACAGACCTGAGTGTCCCTCCCTCCTCTGTGTGAGGGCACAGAGGAGGGAGGGACACTCTGGGCTCTTCCACAGACCTGAGCCGTCCTCCTGGAACTGAGACTTTGACTGAGACGCAGCGGAAATGTGGCTCCAAAACGTCCCTCTGGATCAATAAAGTATCTGCCTCACCTGTCAGTGTCAGGGCCTCACCTGTCAGTGTCAGGGCCTCACCTGTCAGTGTCAGGGCCTCACCTGTCAGGCTGTGTCAGGGCCTCACCTGTCAGTGTCAGGGCCTCACCTGTCAGTGTCAGGGCCTCACCTGTCAGTGTCAGGGCCTCACCTGTCGGGGTTCTGCGGGCACACGTGCATCTGCAGGAGGATCCTCTGGGTGAAGGTCTTGAAGCACTGGCCGCACTTCCACAGGTGCCAGTCGCTGAACTCGGAGCTGAGCTGCGACGTGGAGGTGGGACTGGCCAGGACCCGCTGGTGCTTGGAGCCCAGGGACGAGAAGCCGGAGTCGGACTGGACCACGGACGAGCCCACCTTATCCAGGAGCGAGAAGGTCCGAGAGGGGGACTGAGGGAAGACCATGGAGCGCAGGAGCAGAGGAGGAGAGGAGGACGAGGACGAGGAGGAGGAGGAGGAGGACGAGGGCTTGGAGGATTTGGAGAAGGTCTGCAGAGAGTCCTGGCGAGACATGGCCTCCACCACCGACGCAGGAACGTTCACTGAAACACAAGGTTCTACACATCAGGACGTTCTCCATGGAAAGATAGAAAGAACTTGATTAATCCTGAAGGAAATTCATTGTGATGATCAGCTGCTTCACACATACATACCCCGCGTTTTCTGTGAGCGGCGGTTTCACTCCATCAGACTCTGTATTTTTACACTGATCCGTGTGTCTGTGTGAGGACAAACAAACTCATCTAATCCAACCAAAAAGTTCCATGTTGTGGCTTTAATCTGACAAACTCAAAGCAAACGCTGAGGCTGAGAGTCTGTGTGGGCCTGAGGACAGAGCAGAGGCTCCTGTGGGTTTGTGGCTGGAGCTGTCAGAAACACTTTAGGAGAGGAACCGTCCTCCTGTTTGTTTATCTTTGGAAACATTCCTGTTTTCCACAAAACAGCTTCAGCCCAGAGTCTGCAGAGTTTCTTCTGATCCAGGTTCCTGTTCTGGATCAGACTCTGACACCGGAGCTCTGCTGTCGGAATTTCTCCTCGTGAAGGAGGAGAACATGAGTCTGAGTTAAAAAATCCAACACAGATGAACTTCTGCACTTTACACGCTGCATTCTTATGGCCTAATCTGCTAATGCTGCTAATACTGCTAATGGTGCTAATGGTGCTAATGGTGCTAATGGTGCTAATGCTGCTAATACTGCTAATGGTGCTAATGCTGCTAATACTGCTAATGGTGCTAATACTGCTAATGGTGCTAATGGTGCTAATCCTGCTAATACTGCTAATGGTGCTAATACTGCTAATGGTGCTAATGGTGCTAATCCTGCTAATGCTGCTAATACTGCTAATGCTGCTAATGCTGCTAATACTGCTAATACTGCTAATGGTGCTAATGGTGCTAATGGTGCTAATACTGCTAATGGTGCTAATGCTGCTAATACTGCTAATGGTGCTAATACTGCTAATGGTGCTAATGGTGCTAATCCTGCTAATACTGCTAATGGTGCTAATACTGCTAATGGTGCTAATGGTGCTAATCCTGCTAATGCTGCTAATACTGCTAATGCTGCTAATGCTGCTAATACTGCTAATACTGCTAATGCTGCTAATACTGCTAATGCTGCTAGTACTGCTAATGCTGCTAATACTGCTACTGCTGCTAATGGTGCTAATGCTGCTAATGCTGCTAATGGTGCTAATACTGCTAATGGTGCTAATACTGCTAATGGTGCTAATACTGCTAATGCTGCTAATTCTGCTAATGCTGCTAATGCTTCTAATGCCTCTAATGGTGCTAATGCTGCTAATGGTGCTAATGCTGCTAATGGTGCTAATTCTGCTAGCGCTCCTAATACTTCTAATGGTGGTAATTCTGCTAGTGCTGCTAATGCTGCTAATACTGCTAATGCTGCTAATATGCTAATATGGCTGTTAGCATGTGCACAGAGCTGGTGCAGCAGAGTCAGACGTTCAGACGCTTCAGTAACATGAGGTCGGTGTCCCCGTCACTAAATGAACAGATCAGCTCAACTGTTCCTCTTTTTGGCTCATTTCAGCTCCACTTTTTCTCGTTTTCCTTCTTTGATTGAATCTTTTCTCTGATAAACTGGTCACAGTTTTTCTGTGGAGCACAAACCCGTGTTTACCTCTGAGGATCTGACCTGCAGCTTCTGATTCAGACCTGAGTCTGTGGTGACCTACTCACTCGGTAACGTGAAGGAATCGCAAAAACATTTCCTACGGCCAAAGAGAGTCTCTTCATGTCGATATATCGATAAATCGATCCAGACTCTGCAGAATTTACTGAGCCGTGTCCTGTGCTCCGTTTTTCCCTTAGAGCCCATTTCAGGTTCAGTTTCCTCCTCAGGGCCACCGATGCTCCCGGAGATACAGAGGAGCTCAGAGTAGAGCCGCTGCTCCACAGGGACAGGAGCGGAGGAGTGTTTATGCTAATGAGGTGGTCAGTGTTTTATGCTAATGAGCCCAGTGTTTTATGCTAATAAGCTCAGCGTGTTTAAGCTAATGAGGCACAGTGTTTTATACTAATGAGCACAGAGTGTTTTATGCTAATGAGCACAGAGTGTTTTATGCTAATGAGGCCAGAGTGTTTTATGCTAATGAGGCACAGAGTTTTATGCTAATGAGGCACAGTGTTTTATGCTAATGAGCACTGAGTGTTTTATGCTAATGAGGCGGTCAGAGTGTTTTATGCTAATGAGCGCAGAGTGTTTTATGCTAATGAGGCGGTCAGAGTGTTTTATGCTAATGAGGCGCAGTAACGGCTTGGCTGAGTTAGTGTAACGGCCGGGGGGATAATTGTCTTTATGGATCTGAAAGCGCTTCATTAAGTTATCGTTATCGAGCGAACGCCGCACACTCCAGGAGATTTAAGGTCCACTAACCCCGAGTCAGATGCCCTCCCCGTGCGTCAGATGCCCTCCCCGTGCGTCAGATGCCCTCCCCGTGCGTCAGATGCCCTCCCCGTGCGTCAGATGCCCTCCCGTGCGTCAGATGCCCTCCCCGTGCGTCAGATGCCCTCCCCGTGCGTCAGATGCCCTCCTCGTGCGTCAGATGCCCTCCTCGTGCGTCAGATGCCCTCCCCGTGCGTCAGATGCCCTCCCCTGCAGGCCAGATGCCCTCCCGGCCAGATGCCCTCCCCGTGCGTCAGATGCCCTCCCCGTGCGTCAGATGCCCTCCTCGTGCGTCAGATGCCCTCCCCGTGCGTCAGATGCCCTCCCCGTGCGTCAGATGCCCTCCCCGTGCCTCAGATGCCCTCCCCGTGTGTAGTTTAGACCTGAACTACATGGAATTTGATCAGGAGTCAAAGCTGACAAAAATAACCGGACTAAACCAAGACTAAACCAGGACTGAACCAGATCTAAACCAGGACTGAATCAGGATTAAGAAGGTCTGAACCCGGTCTGAACCCGGTCTAAACCCGGTCTAGCCCCGGTCTAGCTCCGGTCTAAACCTGGTCTAGCCCCGGTCTAGCCCCGGCCTGTCCCGCTCCCTCATCGATCCCGGTGAGGAGCGGTTCATGACGGCCTGTGTCCACCGGGGGCTCCATCGCTCCAGAGCCGCACGCAGGTCGATCCGAATCAGCCAAACGAGCAGAATATGCAAATCCACAAACAAAGAGACGCAGGAGACGAGATCTACAGCCCTGATTCAGCTGACCAGACAGGACCAGGACTGAGACCAGGACTGAGACCAGGACCAGGACCAGGACTAGGACTGAGACCAGGACCAGGACTAGTACTGAGACCAGGACTAGGACTAAACCAGAACTAACAAACAGAGACAAGAGACCGGGACTAAACCAGGACCAGGACTGAGACCGAGACAGGACCGGGACCAGGACCTGGACTGAGACAGGACCAGGACTGAATCAGGACCAGGACTAAACCAGGACCAGGACCAGGACTGAGACAAGACCAGGACTGAACCAGAACCAGGACTGAACAAGGACTGAACCAGGATCAGGATCAAGACCAGGACTGAGACAAGACCAGGACCAGGACCAACTGCAGGACTGAACCAGGACTGAACCAGGACTCAACCAGGACTCAACCAGGACTCAACCAGGACTAAACCAGGACTGAACCAAGTCTAAACCAGGACTGAACCAGGACTAAACCAGGTCTAAACCAGGACTGAACCAGGACTAAACCAGGACTGAACCAGGACTAAACCAGGTCTAAACCAGGACTGAACCAGGACTAAACCAGGACTGAACCAGGACTGAACCAGGACTTGAATGAGGTCTGACGAGGGCTTAATTCTCCGTTCTACCCTGTGATGTCATGAGGTGCTCCTCTGCGGCTCTTGGGCTCAGGAGACGTTTGTTTTTCACATTTTTCAGGGAATAAAAATCAGGCCCAGAGACTTTTCAGAAAAACCTTTGTGATTTTATTCGGTTAAGTTCAAAAACAAACACAAACATGAGGATCCTCACTGGAAACACATGTCCTGCTCCTCGGGACTGTTTACCCCACCACGCCTGCCCCTGTCCCCTCTGCCCCTGTCCCCTCTGCCCCTGTCCCCTCTGCCCCTGTCCCCTCTGCCCCTGTCCCCTCTGCTCCTGCCCCTGTCCCCTCTGCCCCTGTCCCCTCTGCCCCTGTCCCCTCTGCCCTTGTCCCCTCTGCTCCTGCCCCTGTCCCCTCTGCCCCTGTCCCCTCTGCTCCTGCCCCTGTCCCCTCTGCTCCTGCCCCTGTCCCCTCTGCCCCTGTCCCCTCTGCCCCTGTCCCCTCTGCCCCTGTCCCCTCTGCTCCTGCCCCTGTCCCCTCTGCCCCTGTCCCCTCTGCTCCTGCCCCTGTCCCCTCTGCCCCTGTCCCCTCTGCCCCTGTCCCCTCTGCTCCTGCCCTTGTCCCCTCTGCCCCTGTCCCCTCTGCCCCTGTCCCCTCTGCCCCTGTCCCCTCTGCCCCTGTCCCCTCTGCTCCTGCCCCTGTCCCCTCTGCCCCTGTCCCCTCTGCCCCTGTCCCCTCTGCCCCTGTCCCCTCTGCCCCTGTCCCCTCTGCTCCTGTCCCCTCTGCTCCTGTCCCCTCTGCCCCTGTCCCCTCTGCCCCTGTCCCCTCTGCTCCTGTCCCCTCTGCTCCTGCCCCCTCTGCCCCTGTCCCCTCTGCCCCTGTCCCCTCTGCTCCTGCCCCCTCTGCTCCTGTCAGCCACTCTTTAAACGTCTCCCGGCGACAGGGGCGCTCCTGACGACCGTCACGAAAACACAAAAACAAAACAAAGAAAACAAACACCGACTTTTCTCTTTTCTCTTAACGACATCAGACCCCAACTGAACAAGACCTGGTTCAGTTCTGGTTTAGTCCTGGTTCAGACCTGGTTTAGTCTAAGTTTAGTCTTAGTTCAGTCCTAGTTCAGAACTTCTTTAGTCCTGGTTTAGTCCTGGTTCAGTCCTGGTTCAGTTCTGGTTTAGTCCTGGTTTAGTCCTGGTTTAGTCCTGGTTCAGTCCTGGTTCAGTTCTGGTTTAGTCCTGGTTTAGTCCTGGTTTAGTCCTGGTTTAGTCCTGGTTCAGTCCTGGTTTAGTCCTGGTTCAGTCCTGGTTTAGTCCTGGTTCAGTTCTGGTTTAGTCCTGGTTCAGTCCTGGTTTAGTCCTGGTTCAGTCCTGGTTTAGTCCTGGTTTAGTCCTGGTTCAGTTCTGGTTTAGTCCTGGTTTAGTCCTGGTTTAGTCCTGGTTTAGTTCTGGTTTAGTCCTGGTTTAGTCCTGGTTCAGTTCTGGTTTAGTCCTGGTTTAGTCCTGGTCTAGTCCTGGTCTAGTCCTGGTTTAGTCCTGGTTTAGTCCTGGTTTAGTTCTGGTTTAGTCCTGGTTTAGTCCTGGTTTAGTCCTGGTTCAGTCCTGGTTCAGTCCTGGTTTAGTCCTGGTTCAGTCCTGGTTTAGTCCTGGTTTAGTCCTGGTTTAGTCCTGGTTTAGTCCTGGTTCAGTTCTGGTTTAGTCCTGGTTTAGTCCTGGTTTAGTCCTGGTTTAGTCCTGGTTCAGTTCTGGTTTAGTCCTGGTTTAGTCCTGGTTTAGTCCTGGTTTAGTTCTGGTTTAGTCCTGGTTTAGTCCTGGTTCAGTTCTGGTTTAGTCCTGGTTTAGTCCTGGTTTAGTTCTGGTTTAGTCCTGGTTTAGTCCTGGTTCAGTTCTGGTTTAGTCCTGGTTTAGTCCTGGTTTAGTTCTGGTTTAGTCCTGGTTCAGTTCTGGTTTAGTCCTGGTTTAGTCCTGGTTTAGTCCTGGTTTAGTTCTGGTTTAGTCCTGGTTTAGTCCTGGTTTAGTCCTGGTTCAGTTCTGGTTTAGTCCTGGTTCAGTTCTGGTTTAGTCCTGGTTCAGTCCTGGTTCAGTTCTGGTTTAGTCCTGGTTTAGTCCTGGTTTAGTTCTGGTTCAGTTCTGGTTTAGTCCTGGTTTAGTCCTGGTTTAGTTCTGGTTTAGTCCTGGTTTAGTCCTGGTTCAGTCCTGGTTTAGTCCTGGTTTAGTCCTGGTTCAGTTCTGGTTTAGTCCTGGTTTAGTCCTGGTTTAGTTCTGGTTTAGTCCTGGTTTAGTTCTGATTTAGTCCTGGTTTAGTCCTGGTTTAGTCCTGGTTCAGTTCTGGTTTAGTCCTGGTTTAGTCCTGGTTTAGTCCTGGTTTAGTTCTGGTTTAGTCCTGGTTCAGTTCTGGTTTAGTCCTGGTTTAGTCCTGGTTTAGTCCTGGTTTAGTTCTGGTTTAGTCCTGGTTCAGTCCTGGTTTAGTCCTGGTTTAGTCCTGGTTCAGTTCTGGTTTAGTCCTGGTTTAGTCCTGGTTTAGTTCTGGTTTAGTCCTGGTTTAGTTCTGGTTTAGTCCTGGTTTAGTCCTGGTTTTAGTCCTGGTTCAGTTCTGGTTTAGTCCTGGTTTAGTCCTGGTTTAGTCCTGGTTTAGTCCTGGTTTAGTCCTGGTTCAGTTCTGGTTTAGTCCTGGTTTAGTCCTGGTTTAGTCCTGGTTCAGTCCTGGTTTAGTCCTGGTTTAGTCCTGGTTCAGTCCTGGTTTAGTCCTGGTTTAGTTCTGGTTTAGTCCTGGTTCAGACCTGGTTTAGTCCTGGTTTAGTCCTGGTTCAGTTCTGGTTTAGTCCTGGTTTAGTCCTGGTTTAGTCCTGGTTTAGTCCTGGTTCAGTCCTGGTTTAGTCCTGGATTAGTTCTGGTTTAGTCCTGGTTCAGACCTGGTTTAGTCCTGGTTTAGTTCTGGTTTAGTCCTGGTTCAGTTCTGGTTTAGTCCTGGTTTAGTCCTGGTTTAGTCCTGGTTTAGTTCTGGTTTAGTCCTGGTTCAGTCCTGGTTTAGTCCTGGTTTAGTCCTGGTTCAGTTCTGGTTTAGTCCTGGTTTAGTCCTGGTTTAGTTCTGGTTTAGTCCTGGTTTAGTCCTGGTTTAGTTCTGGTTTAGTCCTGGTTTAGTCCTGGTTCAGTTCTGGTTTAGTCCTGGTTTAGTCCTGGTCTAGTCCTGGTCTAGTCCTGGTTTAGTCCTGGTTTAGTCCTGGTTTAGTTCTGGTTTAGTCCTGGTTTAGTCCTGGTTCAGTCCTGGTTTAGTCCTGGTTTAGTCCTGGTTCAGTCCTGGTTTAGTCCTGGTTTAGTCCTGGTTTAGTCCTGGTTTAGTCCTGGTTCAGTTCTGGTTTAGTCCTGGTTTAGTCCTGGTTTAGTCCTGGTTTAGTCCTGGTTCAGTTCTGGTTTAGTCCTGGTTTAGTCCTGGTTTAGTTCTGGTTTAGTCCTGGTTTAGTCCTGGTTCAGTTCTGGTTTAGTCCTGGTTTAGTCCTGGTTTAGTTCTGGTTTAGTCCTGGTTTAGTCCTGGTTCAGTTCTGGTTTAGTCCTGGTTTAGTCCTGGTTCAGTCCTGGTTTAGTCCTGGTTCAGTTCTGGTTTAGTCCTGGTTCAGTCCTGGTTTAGTCCTGGTTCAGTCCTGGTTTAGTCCTGGTTTAGTCCTGGTTCAGTTCTGGTTTAGTCCTGGTTTAGTCCTGGTTTAGTCCTGGGTTAGTTCTGGTTTAGTCCTGGTTTAGTCCTGGTTCAGTTCTGGTTTAGTCCTGGTTTAGTCCTGGTCTAGTCCTGGTCTAGTCCTGGTTTAGTCCTGGTTTAGTCCTGGTTTAGTTCTGGTTTAGTCCTGGTTTAGTCCTGGTTTAGTCCTGGTTCAGTCCTGGTTTAGTCCTGGTTTAGTCCTGGTTCAGTCCTGGTTTAGTCCTGGTTTAGTCCTGGTTTAGTCCTGGTTCAGTTCTGGTTTAGTTCTGGTTTAGTCCTGGTTCAGTCCTGGTTTAGTCCTGGTTTAGTCCTAGTTCAGTCCTGGTTTAGTCCTGGTTTAGTTCTGGTTTAGTCCTGGTTCAGACCTGGTTTAGTCCTGGTTTAGTCCTGGTTCAGTTCTGGTTTAGTCCTGGTTTAGTCCTGGTTTAGTCCTGGTTTAGTCCTGGTTCAGTCCTGGTTTAGTCCTGAATTAGTTCTGGTTTAGTCCTGGTTCAGACCTGGTTTAGTCCTGGTTTAGTTCTGGTTTAGTCCTGGTTCAGTTCTGGTTTAGTCCTGGTTTAGTCCTGGTTTAGTCCTGGTTTAGTTCTGGTTTAGTCCTGGTTCAGTCCTGGTTTAGTCCTGGTTTAGTCCTGGTTCAGTTCTGGTTTAGTCCTGGTTTAGTCCTGGTTTAGTTCTGGTTTAGTCCTGGTTTAGTCCTGGTTTAGTTCTGGTTTAGTCCTGGTTTAGTCCTGGTTCAGTTCTGGTTTAGTCCTGGTTTAGTCCTGGTCTAGTCCTGGTCTAGTCCTGGTTTAGTCCTGGTTTAGTCCTGGTTTAGTTCTGGTTTAGTCCTGGTTTAGTCCTGGTTTAGTCCTGGTTCAGTCCTGGTTTAGTCCTGGTTTAGTCCTGGTTCAGTCCTGGTTTAGTCCTGGTTTAGTCCTGGTTTTAGTCCTGGTTTAGTCCTGGTTCAGTTCTGGTTTAGTCCTGGTTTAGTCCTGGTTTAGTCCTGGTTTAGTCCTGGTTCAGTTCTGGTTTAGTCCTGGTTTAGTCCTGGTTTAGTTCTGGTTTAGTCCTGGTTTAGTCCTGGTTCAGTTCTGGTTTAGTCCTGGTTTAGTCCTGGTTTAGTTCTGGTTTAGTCCTGGTTTAGTCCTGGTTCAGTTCTGGTTTAGTCCTGGTTTAGTCCTGGTTCAGTCCTGGTTTAGTCCTGGTTCAGTTCTGGTTTAGTCCTGGTTCAGTCCTGGTTTAGTCCTGGTTCAGTCCTGGTTTAGTCCTGGTTTAGTCCTGGTTCAGTTCTGGTTTAGTCCTGGTTTAGTCCTGGTTTAGTCCTGGTTTAGATCTGGTTTAGTCCTGGTTTAGTCCTGGTTCAGTTCTGGTTTAGTCCTGGTTTAGTCCTGGTCTAGTCCTGGTCTAGTCCTGGTTTAGTCCTGGTTTAGTCCTGGTTTAGTTCTGGTTTAGTCCTGGTTTAGTCCTGGTTTAGTCCTGGTTCAGTCCTGGTTTAGTCCTGGTTTAGTCCTGGTTCAGTCCTGGTTCAGTCCTGGTTTAGTCCTGGTTTAGTCCTGGTTCAGTTCTGGTTTAGTCCTGGTTTAGTCCTGGTTTAGTCCTGGTTTAGTCCTGGTTCAGTTCTGGTTTAGTCCTGGTTTAGTCCTGGTTTAGTCCTGGTTTAGTTCTGGTTTAGTCCTGGTTTAGTCCTGGTTCAGTTCTGGTTTAGTCCTGGTTTAGTCCTGGTTTAGTTCTGGTTTAGTCCTGGTTTAGTCCTGGTTCAGTTCTGGTTTAGTCCTGGTTTAGTTCTGGTTTAGTCCTGGTTCAGTCCTGGTTTAGTCCTGGTTTAGTCCTGGTTTAGTTCTGGTTTAGTCCTGGTTTAGTCCTGGTTCAGTTCTGGTTTAGTCCTGGTTCAGTTCTGGTTTAGTCCTGGTTCAGTCCTGGTTCAGTTCTGGTTTAGTCCTGGTTTAGTCCTGGTTTAGTTCTGGTTTAGTCCTGGTTCAGTTCTGGTTTAGTCCTGGTTTAGTCCTGGTTTAGTTCTGGTTTAGTCCTGGTTTAGTCCTGGTTCAGTCCTGGTTTAGTCCTGGTTTAGTCCTGGTTCAGTTCTGGTTTAGTCCTGGTTTAGTCCTGGTTTAGTTCTGGTTTAGTCCTGGTTTAGTTCTGATTTAGTCCTGGTTTAGTCCTGGTTTAGTCCTGGTTCAGTTCTGGTTTAGTCCTGGTTTAGTCCTGGTTTAGTCCTGGTTTAGTTCTGGTTTAGTCCTGGTTCAGTTCTGGTTTAGTCCTGGTTTAGTCCTGGTTTAGTCCTGGTTTAGTTCTGGTTTAGTCCTGGTTCAGTCCTGGTTTAGTCCTGGTTTAGTCCTGGTTCAGTTCTGGTTTAGTCCTGGTTTAGTCCTGGTTTAGTTCTGGTTTAGTCCTGGTTTAGTCCTGGTTTAGTTCTGGTTTAGTCCTGGTTTAGTCCTGGTTTAGTCCTGGTTCAGTTCTGGTTTAGTCCTGGTTTAGTCTTGGTTTAGTCCTGGTTTAGTCCTGGTTTAGTCCTGGTTCAGTTCTGGTTTAGTCCTGGTTTAGTCCTGGTTTAGTCCTGGTTCAGTCCTGGTTTAGTCCTGGTTTAGTCCTGGTTCAGTCCTGGTTAAGTCCTGGTTTAGTTCTGGTTTAGTCCTGGTTCAGACCTGGTTTAGTCCTGGTTTAGTCCTGGTTCAGTTCTGGTTTAGTCCTGGTTTAGTCCTGGTTTAGTCCTGGTTCAGTCCTGGTTTAGTCCTGGATTAGTTCTGGTTTAGTCCTGGTTCAGACCTGGTTTAGTCCTGGTTTAGTTCTGGTTTAGTCCTGGTTCAGTTCTGGTTTAGTCCTGGTTTAGTCCTGGTTTAGTCCTGGTTTAGTTCTGGTTTAGTCCTGGTTCAGTCCTGGTTTAGTCCTGGTTTAGTCCTGGTTCAGTTCTGGTTTAGTCCTGGTTTAGTCCTGGTTTAGTTCTGGTTTAGTCCTGGTTTAGTCCTGGTTTAGTTCTGGTTTAGTCCTGGTTTAGTCCTGGTTTAGTCCTGGTTCAGTTCTGGTTTAGTCCTGGTTTAGTCCTGGTTTAGTCCTGGTTTAGTCCTGGTTCAGTTCTGGTTTAGTCCTGGTTTAGTCCTGGTTTAGTCCTGGTTTAGTTATGGTTTAGTCCTGGTTTAGTCCTGGTTTAGTTCTGGTTTAGTCCTGGTTTAGTCCTGGTTCAGTTCTGGTTCAGTCCTGGTTTAGTCCTGGTTTAGTCCTGGTTTAGTCCTGGTTCAGTTCTGGTTTAGTCCTGGTTTAGTCCTGGTTTAGTCCTGGTTTAGTCCTGGTTTAGTCCTGGTTCAGTTCTGGTTTAGTCCTGGTTTTAGTCCTGGTTTAGTCCTGGTTTAGTCCTGGTTCAGTCCTGGTTTAGTCCTGGTTTAGTTCTGGTTTAGTCCTGGTTTAGTCCTGGTTTAGTTCTGGTTTAGTCCTGGTTTAGTCCTGGTTCAGTTCTGGTTTAGTCCTGGTCTAGTCCTGGTCTAGTCCTGGTTTAGTCCTGGTTTAGTCCTGGTTTAGTTCTGGTTTAGTCCTGGTTTAGTCCTGGTTTAGTCCTGGTTCAGTCCTGGTTTAGTCCTGGTTTAGTCCTGGTTCAGTCCTGGTTTAGTCCTGGTTTAGTCCTGGTTTAGTCCTGGTTCAGTTCTGGTTTAGTCCTGGTTTAGTCCTGGTTTAGTCCTGGTTTAGTCCTGGTTTAGTTCTGGTTTAGTCCTGGTTTAGTCCTGGTTCAGTTCTGGTTTAGTCCTGGTTTAGTCCTGGTTTAGTTCTGGTTTAGTCCTGGTTTAGTCCTGGTTCAGTTCTGGTTTAGTCCTGGTTTAGTCCTGGTTTAGTTCTGGTTTAGTCCTGGTTCAGTTCTGGTTTAGTCCTGGTTTAGTCCTGGTTTAGTCCTGGTTTAGTTCTGGTTTAGTCCTGGTTTAGTCCTGGTTTAGTCCTGGTTCAGTTCTGGTTTAGTCCTGGTTCAGTTCTGGTTTAGTCCTGGTTCAGTTCTGGTTCAGTCCTGGTTTAGTCCTGGTTTTGTCCTGGTTAAGTTCTGGTTTAGTCCTGGTTCAGTTCTGGTTTAGTCCTGGTTTAGTCCTGGTTTAGTTCTGGTTTAGTCCTGGTTTAGTCCTGGTTCAGTCCTGGTTTAGTCCTGGTTTAGTCCTGGTTTAGTTCTGGTTTAGTCCTGGTTTAGTCCTGGTTTAGTCCTGGTTTAGTTCTGATTTAGTCCTGGTTTAGTCCTGGTTTAGTCCTGGTTCAGTTCTGGTTTAGTCCTGGTTTAGTCCTGGTTTAGTCCTGGTTTAGTTCTGGTTTAGTCCTGGTTCAGTTCTGGTTTAGTCCTGGTTTAGTCCTGGTTTAGTCCTGGTTTAGTTCTGGTTTAGTCCTGGTTCAGTCCTGGTTTAGTCCTGGTTTAGTCCTGGTTCAGTTCTGGTTTAGTCCTGGTTTAGTCCTGGTTTAGTTCTGGTTTAGTCCTGGTTTAGTCCTGGTTTAGTTCTGGTTTAGTCCTGGTTTAGTCCTGGTTTAGTCCTGGTTCAGTTCTGGTTTAGTCCTGGTTTAGTCCTGGTTTAGTCCTGGTTTAGTCCTGGTTCAGTTCTGGTTTAGTCCTGGTTTAGTCCTGGTTTAGTCCTGGTTCAGTCCTGGTTTAGTCCTGGTTTAGTCCTGGTTTAGTCCTGGTTTAGTCCTGGTTCAGTCCTGGTTTAGTCCTGGTTTAGTTCTGGTTTAGTCCTGGTTTAGTCCTGGTTTAGTTCTGGTTTAGTCCTGGTTTAGTCCTGGTTTAGTTCTGGTTTAGTCCTGGTTTAGTCCTGGTTTAGTCCTGGTTCAGTTCTGGTTTAGTCCTGGTTTAGTCCTGGTTTAGTCCTGGTTTAGTCCTGGTTCAGTTCTGGTTTAGTCCTGGTTTAGTCCTGGTTTAGTCCTGGTTTAGTTATGGTTTAGTCCTGGTTTAGTCCTGGTTTAGTTCTGGTTTAGTCCTGGTTTAGTCCTGGTTCAGTTCTGGTTTAGTCCTGGTTTAGTCCTGGTTTAGTCCTGGTTTAGTCCTGGTTCAGTTCTGGTTTAGTCCTGGTTTAGTCCTGGTTTAGTCCTGGTTTAGTCCTGGTTTAGTCCTGGTTCAGTTCTGGTTTAGTCCTGGTTTAGTCCTGGTTTAGTCCTGGTTTAGTCCTGGTTCAGTCCTGGTTTAGTCCTGGTTTAGTTCTGGTTTAGTCCTGGTTTAGTCCTGGTTTAGTTCTGGTTTAGTCCTGGTTTAGTCCTGGTTCAGTTCTGGTTTAGTCCTGGTCTAGTCCTGGTCTAGTCCTGGTTTAGTCCTGGTTTAGTCCTGGTTTAGTTCTGGTTTAGTCCTGGTTTAGTCCTGGTTTAGTCCTGGTTCAGTCCTGGTTTAGTCCTGGTTTAGTCCTGGTTCAGTCCTGGTTTAGTCCTGGTTTAGTCCTGGTTTAGTCCTGGTTTAGTCCTGGTTCAGTTCTGGTTTAGTCCTGGTTTAGTCCTGGTTTAGTCCTGGTTTAGTCCTGGTTTAGTTCTGGTTTAGTCCTGGTTTAGTCCTGGTTCAGTTCTGGTTTAGTCCTGGTTTAGTCCTGGTTTTAGTTCTGGTTTAGTCCTGGTTTAGTCCTGGTTCAGTTCTGGTTTAGTCCTGGTTTAGTCCTGGTTTAGTTCTGGTTTAGTCCTGGTTCAGTTCTGGTTTAGTCCTGGTTTAGTCCTGGTTTAGTCCTGGTTTAGTTCTGGTTTAGTCCTGGTTTAGTCCTGGTTTAGTCCTGGTTCAGTTCTGGTTTAGTCCTGGTTCAGTTCTGGTTTAGTCCTGGTTCAGTCCTGGTTCAGTTCTGGTTTAGTCCTGGTTTAGTCCTGGTTTAGTTCTGGTTTAGTCCTGGTTCAGTTCTGGTTTAGTCCTGGTTTAGTCCTGGTTTAGTTCTGGTTTAGTCCTGGTTTAGTCCTGGTTCAGTCCTGGTTTAGTCCTGGTTTAGTCCTGGTTTAGTTCTGGTTTAGTCCTGGTTTAGTCCTGGTTTAGTCCTGGTTTAGTTCTGGTTTAGTCCTGGTTTAGTCCTGGTTTAGTCCTGGTTCAGTTCTGGTTTAGTCCTGGTTTAGTCCTGGTTTAGTCCTGGTTTAGTTCTGGTTTAGTCCTGGTTCAGTTCTGGTTTAGTCCTGGTTTAGTCCTGGTTTAGTCCTGGTTTAGTTCTGGTTTAGTCCTGGTTCAGTCCTGGTTTAGTCCTGGTTTAGTCCTGGTTCAGTTCTGGTTTAGTCCTGGTTTAGTCCTGGTTTAGTTCTGGTTTAGTCCTGGTTTAGTCCTGGTTTAGTTCTGGTTTAGTCCTTGTTTAGTCCTGGTTTAGTCCTGGTTCAGTTCTGGTTTAGTCCTGGTTTAGTCCTGGTTTAGTCCTGGTTTAGTCCTGGTTCAGTTCTGGTTTAGTCCTGGTTTAGTCCTGGTTTAGTCCTGGTTCAGTCCTGGTTTAGTCCTGGTTTAGTCCTGGTTTAGTCCTGGTTTAGTCCTGGTTCAGTCCTGGTTTAGTCCTGGTTTAGTTCTGGTTTAGTCCTGGTTCAGACCTGGTTTAGTCCTGGTTTAGTCCTGGTTCAGTTCTGGTTTAGTCCTGGTTTAGTCCTGGTTTAGTCCTGGTTTAGTCCTGGTTTAGTCCTGGTTCAGTCCTGGTTCAGTCCTGGATTAGTTCTGGTTTAGTCCTGGTTCAGACCTGGTTTAGTCCTGGTTTAGTTCTGGTTTAGTCCTGGTTCAGTTCTGGTTTAGTCCTGGTTTAGTCCTGGTTTAGTCCTGGTTTAGTTCTGGTTTAGTCCTGGTTCAGTCCTGGTTTAGTCCTGGTTTAGTCCTGGTTCAGTTCTGGTTTAGTCCTGGTTTAGTTCTGGTTTAGTCCTGGTTTAGTCCTGGTTTAGTTCTGGTTTAGTCCTGGTTTAGTCCTGGTTTAGTCCTGGTTCAGTTCTGGTTTAGTCCTGGTTTAGTCCTGGTTTAGTCCTGGTTTAGTCCTGGTTCAGTTCTGGTTTAGTCCTGGTTTAGTCCTGGTTTAGTTCTGGTTTAGTCCTGGTTTAGTCCTGGTTTAGTTCTGGTTTAGTCCTGGTTTAGTCCTGGTTTAGTCCTGGTTCAGTTCTGGTTTAGTCCTGGTTTAGTCCTGGTTTAGTCCTGGTTTAGTCCTGGTTTAGTCCTGGTTCAGTTCTGGTTTAGTCCTGGTTTAGTCCTGGTTTAGTCCTGGTTTAGTCCTGGTTTAGTCCTGGTTCAGTTCTGGTTTAGTCCTGGTTTAGTCCTGGTTTAGTCCTGGTTTAGTCCTGGTTTAGTCCTGGTTCAGTCCTGGTTTAGTCCTGGTTTAGTTCTGGTTTAGTCCTGGTTCAGACCTGGTTTAGTCCTGGTTTAGTCCTGGTTTAGTCCTGGTTTAGTCCTGGTTTAGTCCTGGTTTAGTCCTGGTTTAGTCATGGTTCAGACCTGGTTTAGTCCTGGTTTAGTCCTGGTTTAGTCCTGGTTCAGACCTGGTTCAGACCTGGTTTAGTCCTGGTTTAGTCCTGGTTTAGTCCTGGTTCAGTCCTGGTTCAGTCCTGGTTCAGTTCTGGTTTAGTCCTGGTTTAGTCCTGGTTTAGTCCTGGTTCAGTTCTGGTTTAGTCCTGGTTTAGTCCTGGTTTAGTCCTGGTTTAGTCCTGGTTCAGTTCTGGTTTAGTCCTGGTTTAGTCCTGGTTTAGTCCTGGTTTAGTTCTGGTTTAGTCCTGGTTTAGTCCTGGTTCAGTTTTGGTTTAGTCCTGGTTTAGTCCTGGTTTAGTCCTGGTTTAGTCCTGGTTCAGTTCTGGTTTAGTCCTGGTTTAGTCCTGGTTTAGTCCTGGTTCAGTCCTGGTTTAGTCCTGGTTTAGTCCTGGTTTAGTCCTGGTTTAGTCCTGGTTCAGTTCTGGTTTAGTCCTGGTTTAGTCCTGGTTTAGTCCTGGTTTAGTCCTGGTTCAGTTCTGGTTTAGTCCTGGTTTAGTCCTGGTTTAGTCCTGGTTTAGTTCTGGTTTAGTCCTGGTTTAGTCCTGGTTCAGTTCTGGTTTAGTCCTGGTTTAGTCCTGGTTTAGTTCTGGTTTAGTCCTGGTTTAGTCCTGGTTCAGTTCTGGTTTAGTCCTGGTTTAGTCCTGGTTTAGTTCTGGTTTAGTCCTGGTTCAGTTCTGGTTTAGTCCTGGTTTAGTCCTGGTTTAGTCCTGGTTTAGTTCTGGTTTAGTCCTGGTTTAGTCCTGGTTTAGTCCTGGTTCAGTTCTGGTTTAGTCCTGGTTCAGTTCTGGTTTAGTCCTGGTTCAGTCCTGGTTCAGTTCTGGTTTAGTCCTGGTTTAGTCCTGGTTTAGTTCTGGTTCAGTTCTGGTTTAATCCTGGTTTAGTCCTGGTTTAGTTCTGGTTTAGTCCTGGTTTAGTCCTGGTTCAGTCCTGGTTTAGTCCTGGTTTAGTCCTGGTTCAGTTCTGGTTTAGTCCTGGTTTAGTCCTGGTTTAGTTCTGGTTTAGTCCTGGTTTAGTTCTGATTTAGTCCTGGTTTAGTCCTGGTTTAGTCCTGGTTCAGTTCTGGTTTAGTCCTGGTTTAGTCCTGGTTTAGTCCTGGTTTAGTTCTGGTTTAGTCCTGGTTCAGTTCTGGTTTAGTCCTGGTTTAGTCCTGGTTTAGTCCTGGTTTAGTTCTGGTTTAGTCCTGGTTCAGTCCTGGTTTAGTCCTGGTTTAGTCCTGGTTCAGTTCTGGTTTAGTCCTGGTTTAGTCCTGGTTTAGTTCTGGTTTAGTCCTGGTTTAGTTCTGGTTTAGTCCTGGTTTAGTCCTGGTTTAGTCCTGGTTCAGTTCTGGTTTAGTCCTGGTTTAGTCCTGGTTTAGTCCTGGTTTAGTCCTGGTTTAGTCCTGGTTCAGTTCTGGTTTAGTCCTGGTTTAGTCCTGGTTTAGTCCTGGTTCAGTCCTGGTTTAGTCCTGGTTTAGTCCTGGTTCAGTCCTGGTTTAGTCCTGGTTTAGTTCTGGTTTAGTCCTGGTTCAGACCTGGTTTAGTCCTGGTTTAGTCCTGGTTCAGTTCTGGTTTAGTCCTGGTTTAGTCCTGGTTTAGTCCTGGTTTAGTCCTGGTTCAGTCCTGGTTTAGTCCTGGATTAGTTCTGGTTTAGTCCTGGTTCAGACCTGGTTTAGTCCTGGTTTAGTTCTGGTTTAGTCCTGGTTCAGTTCTGGTTTAGTCCTGGTTTAGTCCTGGTTTAGTTCTGGTTTAGTCCTGGTTCAGTCCTGGTTTAGTCCTGGTTTAGTCCTGGTTCAGTTCTGGTTTAGTCCTGGTTTAGTCCTGGTTTAGTTCTGGTTTAGTCCTGGTTTAGTCCTGGTTTAGTTCTGGTTTAGTCCTGGTTTAGTCCTGGTTCAGTTCTGGTTTAGTCCTGGTTTAGTCCTGGTCTAGTCCTGGTCTAGTCCTGGTTTAGTCCTGGTTTAGTCCTGGTTTAGTTCTGGTTTAGTCCTGGTTTAGTCCTGGTTTAGTCCTGGTTCAGTCCTGGTTTAGTCCTGGTTTAGTCCTGGTTCAGTCCTGGTTTAGTCCTGGTTTAGTCCTGGTTTAGTCCTGGTTTAGTCCTGGTTCAGTTCTGGTTTAGTCCTGGTTTAGTCCTGGTTTAGTCCTGGTTTAGTCCTGGTTCAGTTCTGGTTTAGTCCTGGTTTAGTCCTGGTTTAGTTCTGGTTTAGTCCTGGTTTAGTCCTGGTTCAGTTCTGGTTTAGTCCTGGTTTAGTCCTGGTTTAGTTCTGGTTTAGTCCTGGTTTAGTCCTGGTTCAGTTCTGGTTTAGTCCTGGTTTAGTCCTGGTTCAGTCCTGGTTTAGTCCTGGTTCAGTTCTGGTTTAGTCCTGGTTCAGTCCTGGTTTAGTCCTGGTTCAGTCCTGGTTTAGTCCTGGTTTAGTCCTGGTTCAGTTCTGGTTTAGTCCTGGTTTAGTCCTGGTTTAGTCCTGGTTTAGTTCTGGTTTAGTCCTGGTTTAGTCCTGGTTCAGTTCTGGTTTAGTCCTGGTTTAGTCCTGGTCTAGTCCTGGTCTAGTCCTGGTTTAGTCCTGGTTTAGTCCTGGTTTAGTTCTGGTTTAGTCCTGGTTTAGTCCTGGTTTAGTCCTGGTTCAGTCCTGGTTTAGTCCTGGTTTAGTCCTGGTTCAGTCCTGGTTTAGTCCTGGTTTAGTCCTGGTTTAGTCCTGGTTCAGTTCTGGTTTAGTTCTGGTTTAGTCCTGGTTCAGTCCTGGTTTAGTCCTGGTTTAGTCCTGGTTCAGTCCTGGTTTAGTCCTGGTTTAGTTCTGGTTTAGTCCTGGTTCAGACCTGGTTTAGTCCTGGTTTAGTCCTGGTTCAGTTCTGGTTTAGTCCTGGTTTAGTCCTGGTTTAGTCCTGGTTTAGTCCTGGTTCAGTCCTGGTTTAGTCCTGGATTAGTTCTGGTTTAGTCCTGGTTCAGACCTGGTTTAGTCCTGGTTTAGTTCTGGTTTAGTCCTGGTTCAGTTCTGGTTTAGTCCTGGTTTAGTCCTGGTTTAGTCCTGGTTTAGTTCTGGTTTAGTCCTGGTTCAGTCCTGGTTTAGTCCTGGTTTAGTCCTGGTTCAGTTCTGGTTTAGTCCTGGTTTAGTCCTGGTTTAGTTCTGGTTTAGTCCTGGTTTAGTCCTGGTTTAGTTCTGGTTTAGTCCTGGTTTAGTCCTGGTTCAGTTCTGGTTTAGTCCTGGTTTAGTCCTGGTCTAGTCCTGGTCTAGTCCTGGTTTAGTCCTGGTTTAGTCCTGGTTTAGTTCTGGTTTAGTCCTGGTTTAGTCCTGGTTTAGTCCTGGTTCAGTCCTGGTTTAGTCCTGGTTTAGTCCTGGTTCAGTCCTGGTTTAGTCCTGGTTTAGTCCTGGTTTAGTCCTGGTTCAGTTCTGGTTTAGTCCTGGTTTAGTCCTGGTTTAGTCCTGGTTTAGTCCTGGTTCAGTTCTGGTTTAGTCCTGGTTTAGTCCTGGTTTAGTTCTGGTTTAGTCCTGGTTTAGTCCTGGTTCAGTTCTGGTTTAGTCCTGGTTTAGTCCTGGTTTAGTTCTGGTTTAGTCCTGGTTTAGTCCTGGTTAAGTTCTGGTTTAGTCCTGGTTTAGTCCTGGTTCAGTCCTGGTTTAGTCCTGGTTCAGTTCTGGTTTAGTCCTGGTTCAGTCCTAGTTTAGTCCTGGTTCAGTCCTGGTTTAGTCCTGGTTTAGTCCTGGTTCAGTTCTGGTTTAGTCCTGGTTTAGTCCTGGTTTAGTCCTGGTTTAGTTCTGGTTTAGTCCTGGTTTAGTCCTGGTTCAGTTCTGGTTTAGTCCTGGTTTAGTCCTGGTCTAGTCCTGGTCTAGTCCTGGTTTAGTCCTGGTTTAGTCCTGGTTTAGTTCTGGTTTAGTCCTGGTTTAGTCCTGGTTTAGTCCTGGTTCAGTCCTGGTTTAGTCCTGGTTTAGTCCTGGTTCAGTCCTGGTTCAGTCCTGGTTTAGTCCTGGTTTAGTCCTGGTTCAGTTCTGGTTTAGTCCTGGTTTAGTCCTGGTTTAGTCCTGGTTTAGTCCTGGTTCAGTTCTGGTTTAGTCCTGGTTTAGTCCTGGTTTAGTCCTGGTTTAGTTCTGGTTTAGTCCTGGTTTAGTCCTGGTTCAGTTCTGGTTTAGTCCTGGTTTAGTCCTGGTTTAGTTCTGGTTTAGTCCTGGTTTAGTCCTGGTTCAGTTCTGGTTTAGTCCTGGTTTAGTTCTGGTTTAGTCCTGGTTCAGTCCTGGTTTAGTCCTGGTTTAGTCCTGGTTTAGTTCTGGTTTAGTCCTGGTTTAGTCCTGGTTCAGTTCTGGTTTAGTCCTGGTTCAGTTCTGGTTTAGTCCTGGTTCAGTCCTGGTTCAGTTCTGGTTTAGTCCTGGTTTAGTCCTGGTTTAGTTCTGGTTTAGTCCTGGTTCAGTTCTGGTTTAGTCCTGGTTTAGTCCTGGTTTAGTTCTGGTTTAGTCCTGGTTTAGTCCTGGTTCAGTCCTGGTTTAGTCCTGGTTTAGTCCTGGTTCAGTTCTGGTTTAGTCCTGGTTTAGTCCTGGTTTAGTTCTGGTTTAGTCCTGGTTTAGTTCTGATTTAGTCCTGGTTTAGTCCTGGTTTAGTCCTGGTTCAGTTCTGGTTTAGTCCTGGTTTAGTCCTGGTTTAGTCCTGGTTTAGTTCTGGTTTAGTCCTGGTTCAGTTCTGGTTTAGTCCTGGTTTAGTCCTGGTTTAGTCCTGGTTTAGTTCTGGTTTAGTCCTGGTTCAGTCCTGGTTTAGTCCTGGTTTAGTCCTGGTTCAGTTCTGGTTTAGTCCTGGTTTAGTCCTGGTTTAGTTCTGGTTTAGTCCTGGTTTAGTCCTGGTTTAGTTCTGGTTTAGTCCTGGTTTAGTCCTGGTTTAGTCCTGGTTCAGTTCTGGTTTAGTCCTGGTTTAGTCTTGGTTTAGTCCTGGTTTAGTCCTGGTTTAGTCCTGGTTCAGTTCTGGTTTAGTCCTGGTTTAGTCCTGGTTCAGTCCTGGTTTAGTCCTGGTTTAGTCCTGGTTCAGTCCTGGTTAAGTCCTGGTTTAGTTCTGGTTTAGTCCTGGTTCAGACCTGGTTTAGTCCTGGTTTAGTCCTGGTTCAGTTCTGGTTTAGTCCTGGTTTAGTCCTGGTTTAGTCCTGGTTTAGTCCTGGTTCAGTCCTGGTTTAGTCCTGGATTAGTTCTGGTTTAGTCCTGGTTCAGACCTGGTTTAGTCCTGGTTTAGTTCTGGTTTAGTCCTGGTTCAGTTCTGGTTTAGTCCTGGTTTAGTCCTGGTTTAGTCCTGGTTTAGTTCTGGTTTAGTCCTGGTTCAGTCCTGGTTTAGTCCTGGTTTAGTCCTGGTTCAGTTCTGGTTTAGTCCTGGTTCAGTCCTGGTTTAGTTCTGGTTTAGTCCTGGTTTAGTCCTGGTTTAGTTCTGGTTTAGTCCTGGTTTAGTCCTGGTTTAGTCCTGGTTCAGTTCTGGTTTAGTCCTGGTTTAGTCCTGGTTTAGTCCTGGTTTAGTCCTGGTTCAGTTCTGGTTTAGTCCTGGTTTAGTCCTGGTTTAGTCCTGGTTTAGTTATGGTTTAGTCCTGGTTTAGTCCTGGTTTAGTTCTGGTTTAGTCCTGGTTTAGTCCTGGTTCAGTTCTGGTTTAGTCCTGGTTTAGTCCTGGTTTAGTCCTGGTTTAGTCCTGGTTTAGTCCTGGTTCAGTTCTGGTTTAGTCCTGGTTTAGTCCTGGTTTAGTCCTGGTTTAGTCCTGGTTTAGTCCTGGTTCAGTTCTGGTTTAGTCCTGGTTTAGTCCTGGTTTAGTCCTGGTTTAGTCCTGGTTCAGTCCTGGTTTAGTCCTGGTTTAGTTCTGGTTTAGTCCTGGTTTAGTCCTGGTTTAGTTCTGGTTTAGTCCTGGTTTAGTCCTGGTTCAGTTCTGGTTTAGTCCTGGTCTAGTCCTGGTCTAGTCCTGGTTTAGTCCTGGTTTAGTCCTGGTTTAGTTCTGGTTTAGTCCTGGTTTAGTCCTGGTTTAGTCCTGGTTCAGTCCTGGTTTAGTCCTGGTTTAGTCCTGGTTCAGTCCTGGTTTAGTCCTGGTTTAGTCCTGGTTTAGTCCTGGTTTAGTCCTGGTTCAGTTCTGGTTTAGTCCTGGTTTAGTCCTGGTTTAGTCCTGGTTTAGTCCTGGTTTAGTTCTGGTTTAGTCCTGGTTTAGTCCTGGTTCAGTTCTGGTTTAGTCCTGGTTTAGTCCTGGTTTAGTTCTGGTTTAGTCCTGGTTTAGTCCTGGTTCAGTTCTGGTTTAGTCCTGGTTTAGTCCTGGTTTAGTTCTGGTTTAGTCCTGGTTCAGTTCTGGTTTAGTCCTGGTTTAGTCCTGGTTTAGTCCTGGTTTAGTTCTGGTTTAGTCCTGGTTTAGTCCTGGTTTAGTCCTGGTTCAGTTCTGGTTTAGTCCTGGTTCAGTTCTGGTTTAGTCCTGGTTCAGTCCTGGTTCAGTTCTGGTTTAGTCCTGGTTTAGTCCTGGTTTAGTTCTGGTTTAGTCCTGGTTCAGTTCTGGTTTAGTCCTGGTTTAGTCCTGGTTTAGTTCTGGTTTAGTCCTGGTTTAGTCCTGGTTCAGTCCTGGTTTAGTCCTGGTTTAGTCCTGGTTTAGTTCTGGTTTAGTCCTGGTTTAGTCCTGGTTTAGTCCTGGTTTAGTTCTGATTTAGTCCTGGTTTAGTCCTGGTTTAGTCCTGGTTCAGTTCTGGTTTAGTCCTGGTTTAGTCCTGGTTTAGTCCTGGTTTAGTTCTGGTTTAGTCCTGGTTCAGTTCTGGTTTAGTCCTGGTTTAGTCCTGGTTTAGTCCTGGTTTAGTTCTGGTTTAGTCCTGGTTCAGTCCTGGTTTAGTCCTGGTTTAGTCCTGGTTCAGTTCTGGTTTAGTCCTGGTTTAGTCCTGGTTTAGTTCTGGTTTAGTCCTGGTTTAGTCCTGGTTTAGTTCTGGTTTAGTCCTGGTTTAGTCCTGGTTTAGTCCTGGTTCAGTTCTGGTTTAGTCCTGGTTTAGTCCTGGTTTAGTCCTGGTTTAGTCCTGGTTCAGTTCTGGTTTAGTCCTGGTTTAGTCCTGGTTTAGTCCTGGTTCAGTCCTGGTTTAGTCCTGGTTTAGTCCTGGTTTAGTCCTGGTTCAGTCCTGGTTTAGTCCTGGTTTAGTTCTGGTTTAGTCCTGGTTCAGACCTGGTTTAGTCCTGGTTTAGTCCTGGTTCAGTTCTGGTTTAGTCCTGGTTTAGTCCTGGTTTAGTCCTGGTTTAGTCCTGGTTTAGTCCTGGTTCAGTCCTGGTTCAGTCCTGGATTAGTTCTGGTTTAGTCCTGGTTCAGACCTGGTTTAGTCCTGGTTTAGTTCTGGTTTAGTCCTGGTTCAGTTCTGGTTTAGTCCTGGTTTAGTCCTGGTTTAGTCCTGGTTTAGTTCTGGTTTAGTCCTGGTTCAGTCCTGGTTTAGTCCTGGTTTAGTCCTGGTTCAGTTCTGGTTTAGTCCTGGTTTAGTTCTGGTTTAGTCCTGGTTTAGTCCTGGTTTAGTTCTGGTTTAGTCCTGGTTTAGTCCTGGTTTAGTCCTGGTTCAGTTCTGGTTTAGTCCTGGTTTAGTCCTGGTTTAGTCCTGGTTTAGTCCTGGTTCAGTTCTGGTTTAGTCCTGGTTTAGTCCTGGTTTAGTTCTGGTTTAGTCCTGGTTTAGTCCTGGTTTAGTTCTGGTTTAGTCCTGGTTTAGTCCTGGTTTAGTCCTGGTTCAGTTCTGGTTTAGTCCTGGTTTAGTCCTGGTTTAGTCCTGGTTTAGTCCTGGTTTAGTCCTGGTTCAGTTCTGGTTTAGTCCTGGTTTAGTCCTGGTTTAGTCCTGGTTTAGTCCTGGTTTAGTCCTGGTTCAGTTCTGGTTTAGTCCTGGTTTAGTCCTGGTTTAGTCCTGGTTTAGTCCTGGTTTAGTCCTGGTTCAGTCCTGGTTTAGTCCTGGTTTAGTTCTGGTTTAGTCCTGGTTCAGACCTGGTTTAGTCCTGGTTTAGTCCTGGTTTAGTCCTGGTTTAGTCCTGGTTTAGTCCTGGTTTAGTCCTGGTTTAGTCATGGTTCAGACCTGGTTTAGTCCTGGTTTAGTCCTGGTTTAGTCCTGGTTCAGACCTGGTTCAGACCTGGTTTAGTCCTGGTTTAGTCCTGGTTTAGTCCTGGTTTAGTCCTGGTTCAGTCCTGGTTTAGTCCTGGTTTAGTTCTGGTTTAGTCCTGGTTCAGACCTGGTTTAGTCCTGGTTTAGTCCTGGTTTAGTCCTGGTTTAGTCCTGGTTTAGTCCTGGTTTAGTCCTGGTTTAGTCATGGTTCAGACCTGGTTTAGTCCTGGTTTAGTCCTGGTTCAGTCCTGGTTCAGTCCTGGTTTAGTCCTGGTTTAGTCCTGGTTTAGTCCTGGTTTAGTCCTGGTTTAGTCCTGGTTTAGTCCTGGTTTAGTCCTGGTTTCTCCCTCTCGTCCGTCGCAGAAACAAAACAAAGTTCTTTCCTGTAACAGGGTTAGTCTGAGTCTGAGTCTGTGGTTTGTGAATCTAAATCGAGTTAGAGTTTTGTGCTCTGGAGCAGGACAGGCTGAAACACTGAAGTGCTGAAACGCTGAAGTGCTGAAACGCTGAAACACTGAATCGCTGAAACGTTGAAGGGCTGAAACACTGAAACGCTGAAACACTGAAACGCTGAAGCGCTGAAACACTGAAACGCTGAAACACTGAAGCGCTGAAACGCTGAAGCGCTGAAACACTGAAGCGCTGAAACACTGAAGCGCTGAAACGCTGAAGCGCTGAAGCGCTGAAACACTGAAGCGCTGAAACACTGAAGCGCTGAAACGCTGAAACGCTGAAACGCTGAAACACTGAAACGCTGAAGCGCTGAAACACTGAAACGCTGAAACACTGAAGCGCTGAAACGCTGAAGCGCTGACACGCTGAAGCGCTGAAACACTGAAACGCTGAAGCGCTGAAGCGTTGAAACACTAAAACGCTGAAACGCTGAAACACTGAAACGCTGAAGCGCTGAAACGCTGAAGCGCTGAAACGCTGAAACACTGAAGCGCTGAAACGCTCAAGCGCTGAAACGCTGAAGCGCTGAAACGCTGAAACACTAAAACGCTGAAACGCTGAAACACTGAAACGCTGAAGCGCTGAAACACTGAAACGCTGAAATGCTGAAACACTAAAACGCTGAAACACTGAAACGCTGAAGCGCTGAAACGCTGAAACACTGAAACGCTGAAACACTAAAACGCTGAAGCGCTGAAACGCTGAAACACTGAAACGCTGAAACGCTGAAACACTAAAACGCTGAAACCCTAAAATGCTGAAACACTGAAACGCTGAAGCGCTGAAACACTGAAACGCTGAAACACTAAAACGCTGAAACGCTGAAGCGCTGAAACGGTGAAGTGCTGAAGCGCTGAAACACTGAAACGCTGAAACACTAAAACGCTGAAACCCTAAAACGCTGAAACGCTGAAACACTGAAACGCTGAAACACTAAAACGCTGAAACGCTGAAGCGCTGAAACGCTGAAGTGCTGAAGCGCTGAAACACTGAAACCCTAAAACGCTGAAACGCTGAAACGCTGAAACGCTGAAACACTAAAACGCTGAAACGCTGAAACGCTGAAGCGCTGAAATGCTGAAGTGCTGAAGCGCTGAAACACTGAAACGCTGAAACACTGAAGCGCTGAAACGCTGAAGCGCTGAAACGCTGAAGCGCTGAAACACTGAAACGCTGAAACACTAAAACGCTGAAGCGCTGAAACGCTGAAACACTGAAACGCTGAAACGCTGAAACACTAAAACGCTGAAACCCTAAAATGCTGAAACGCTGAAACACTGAAACGCTGAAGCGCTGAAACACTGAAACGCTGAAACACTAAAACGCTGAAACGCTGAAGCGCTGAAACGCTGAAGTGCTGAAGCGCTGAAACACTGAAACGCTGAAACACTAAAACGCTGAAACCCTAAAACGCTGAAACACTGAAACGCTGAAACACTAAAACGCTGAAACGCTGAAGCGCTGAAACGCTGAAGTGCTGAAGCGCTGAAACACTGAAACGCTGAAACACTAAAACGCTGAAACCCTAAAACGCTGAAACGCTGAAACACTGAAACGCTGAAACACTAAAACGCTGAAACGCTGAAGCGCTGAAACACTGAAGTGCTGAAGCGCTGAAACACTGAAACGCTGAAACACTAAAACGCTGAAACGCTGAAGCGCTGAAACACTGAAGTGCTGAAGCGCTGAAACACTGAAACGCTGAAACACTGAAGCGCTGAAACGCTGAAGCGCTGAAACACTGAAGTGCTGAAGCGCTGAAACACTAAAACGCTGAAACGCTGAAGCACTGAAACACTGAAGTGCTGAAGCGCTGAAACACTGAAACGCTGAAACACTGAAGCGCTGAAACGCTGAAGCGCTGAAACACTGAAACGCTGAAGCACTTGGGTTTCCTCTGATTTCTGTTTGAAGACGCAGTCGCTCGTTTCACCGACGAGTTTGAAGTCGACAGGAAAGAAAAACAGACTCAGGATGATTCAGTCATTTAAGAACACGCAGGGAGGGCATCTGACACAATCTGACACACGGGGAGGGCATCTGACACAATCTGACACACGGGGAGGGCATCTGACACATATTTGCATGTTCTTATGGTTCTTTACAGTTTTTATTTGTGTGTTTTTTGCGTGTTCTTAGGGTGCACAGCAGGGAGATTACTTGTGTGCACTTTTGGTTTTCTTTTGTGTTTTTTGATTGATTGCGCGTTCTTCGGGTTGTTTGCATGTTCTTACAGTTCTGGTCCTGGGCGAGGCACTGTTTGTGTGTTATGGTGCTGTTGTTTGGTTGTTCTTAGTGTCATTTTTTTTTTTTTACATATTCTTATGGTTACTTTTACCTACGTTTTCATGTTCTTAGGGTTATTTTTGCATGTTCTTAGGGTTGTTTGCATGTTATGATTCTGTTGTGTTCTGTTGTTTGGTCATTTACATGTTCTTAGTGTCATTTGTTGCATGTTATTATTACATTTACCTATGTTTACATGTTCTTAGGGTTAAGTTTGCATGTTCTTACAGTTCTCGTCCTGGGAGATGCACCGTTTGTGTGTTATATTATGTTGTTTAGTTATTTTTGCATGTTCTTAGGGTTGTTTGTGTGTTCTTAGGGCTGTCTGCATGTTCTTACAGTCTCATCCTGGGTGATGCACTGTTTTTGTGTTATGGTTGTGTTGTTTGGTTGTTTGCATGTTCTTTGGGGTGCTTGCATGTTGTTAGGGTTGTTTGCATGTTCTTAGGGTTGTTTAATGCGTGTTCTAAGGGTTCTTTGCATCTTCTTACAGTTCTGGTCCTGGGCGATGCACTGTTTGTGTGTTATGGTGCTGTTGTTTGGTTATTTGTGTGTTCTTAAGGTTGTTTGCATGTTCTTTGGGCTATTTGCATGTTCTTAGGGTTGTTTGTGTGTTCTTACAGTTCTTGTCCTGGGAAATGCACCGTTTGTGTGTTATATTATGTTGTTTGGTTATTTTTGCATGTTCTGAGGGTTGTCGTGTTTTCTTTGGGCTGTTTGGATGTTCTCAGGGTTGTTTGTTGCATGTTCTTAGGGCTGTTTGATGCATGTTCTCAGGGCTGTTTGCGTGTTCTTACATTCTCATCCGGGGCGATGCACTGTTTGTGTGTTATGCTTCTGTTGTTTGTTTATTTGCGTGTTCTTTGGGCTGTTTGCATGTTCTCAGGGTTGTTTGTTGCATGTTCTTAGGGCTGTTTGACGCATGTTCTCAGGGCTGTTTGCGTGTTCTTACAGTTCTCGTCCTGGGCGATGCACTGCAGGGGGATCCCAAAGAAAGACGTGTAGGAGTCGTTGTACCAGACGAGCAGCTCGGTGCCTCTGGGGATGTCCATACAGGCTCTGTAGAAGATACACGACCTGCAACGCACACGCAGAACAATCAAACTCTCAAACACACAGGCAGAACACTCGACACACACAGGCAGAACAATCAAACACACGCACACATACGCACACAGGCAGAAGAGGCAGAACAGACACAGACAGGCAGAACAGTTAAACACACACACAGAACAGTCAAACACGCACACAGGCAGAACAGTCAAACACAGACACAGGTAGAACAGTCACACACACAGGCAGAACAGTCAAACACAGACACAAAGGACACACAGACACACAGGCAGAACAGTCAAACACACACACAGGCAAAACAGTCAAACACACACACAGGTAGAACAGTGACACACACAGGCAGAACAGTCAAACACAGACACAAAGGACACACACACAGGCAGAACAGTCAAACACAGACACAAAGGACACACACACAGGCAGAACAGTCAAACACAGACACAAAGGACACACACACACAGGCAGAACAGTCAAACACACACAGGCAGAACAGTCAAACACACATGTGCAGCGTGTTCCACCACATGAGCACACAGATGGTTTTGATTGTTCTGCAGGTGAATAGTTCATCATAAACAGTTCACACGAGTCCAGAGTTTTTCCTCTTTGACCTTCAGCGTTCACCACACACCAGAGTGAACAACCAGCATGCTAAAGCGCACTTCCTGATTATTACACAGTAAAACACTTGAGAATCTCCTCTCTCTCTATCTCCCCTCCCTCTGTCCTTCTTTCTCTCTTTCTCTTGTTGTTTCTGTTCCCCTCTTTCCTCCTCCCTCCCTCCGTCGTGCTAATGAGTCGCTAACGTGCTAACTCCGGGTTAAAACAACACGTCACTCGCCCAAAAGCATCACTCTGTAAAAACTGCACCGGCTAAACGTTTTTAAAGAGGTTTTCCCACCGAAGAGAAGAGTCCCCGAGGAGCGAGGGAGGAGGGGAGGAGGAGAGGAGAGAGGGAGGAGGGGAGGAGAGGAGGAGGAGAAGAGGAAAGAGGGAGGAGGGGAGGAGGAGAGGGAGGAGGAGGAGGGGAGGAGAGAGGGAGGAGGGGAGGAGGAGAGAGGGAGGAGGGGAGGAGGGAGGAGGGGAGGAGAGGAGGAGAGAGGGAGGAGGGGAGGGGAGGAGAAGAGGAGAGAGGGAGGAGGGGAGGAGGAGAGGGAGGAGGGGAGGAGAGGAGAGAGGGAGGAGGAGGAGAAGAGAGAGGGAGGAGGGGAGGAGGGGAGGAGGAGAGGAGAGAGGGAGGAGGGGAGGAGAGGAGGAGGAGAAGAGGAAAGAGGGAGGAGGGGAGGAGGAGAGGAGCGAGGGAGGAGAGGAGGAGAGAGGGAGGAGGGGAGGAGAGGAGGAGGAGAGGAGCGAGGGAGGAGGGGAGGAGAGGAGGAGGAGAGGAGCGAGGGAGGAGGGGAGGAGAGGAGGAGGAGAGGAGCGAGGGACCCACGGCTCCCAGACAGAAAAATGAACAGACGGAATCATCTGTCCAACAGTGAAATGAGCCGTGCTTAAGAAACAATTACAGAGTCACAGCAGCTTTAAAACGCTCCACATGGATTTAACCACTGAGCACAGGGAGAACAACCAACACACTAAGGCCCGACCGATATATCAGTTGGCCGATATTATCTTGGAAACACATCGGTTAGTCCTGTGAGTCCAGTGTCCTGTGAGCGATCGCCCTCTCCACAGATCTGACCCGTGACTCGGTGCTGGACCTGGACTGTCACATATTTGAGCCCTAAATTAAGCATTTTTATGTCCAAAAAGTTGTTTCTACATGTTTGCTGTGGGTTTTGTATAAAAGAGTGAATTTTATTTTCTGTTTTTTTTTCATCTCTATTTCTGGTCCTGTAGCTTTTCTCACAGCCTCATGACACAACTACAGCAGCAGATTGTGAAATAACAGGTTGGACTGAACAAAAGGAGGTAGAACACTTCATTAGGGGTAAAAGGGGCAGTTTTAAAAGCAAAATGAAGACAAAAATCCAGACGAGGAGAAATGTACTAAAACTGCCCTCAGGTCTTCAGGGGTTAATTCCAAATGAATAGTTCTGAATTTCAGCGTCTGGGGGTGGGGAAGGTTCTGATTGGACAGCGACACAAACGTATTTCCGTCTTTGGGAAGAAAACCCACACTTCAGCTGCTCCCGGCTTTTCTGTCTGTTTACAGGATCCAGGAAGAAATTGGTCCGGCTTTAAAATCAGAATAAACCCACTGACTTCAGGATTAAGTTTGATTCTGAACAGTCATTTTCATTAGAATTAAGTGTTTACATGGACTTTATAAAGAGGGATTCATTTTTATTCAGAGTTAAAGCTTCATGTGAACGTGGCAAATGCACCTTTAAGTGAATTATCGTGTGTTTTTTTCTTCTTAAACTGAGGAGGATCCAGGATTTCCACAGAAACACACATGTCTGGGATGGTTTTGGTCGGATTCAGGAGATAATTCAGAGCAAAAACACTTTGGATAATGATAGTTTAAAGCCGAGGAGCACAATAAGTACAAAAACTGTCCCATCACGGTGGATAAAGCCGTGTGTGAGCTGGACGCGGAGGTGCGGAGGTGAATTATTGCTTGTAAAGGTGAAAAGCGTGTAGTTCGCCCCAGGATCCTGTACTGTCTTATTAGAGCGCACAAAAACCCGTGTAAGTCTGTGGGGGTTTATTAGTGCATGATGTATGGGCCTGTCGTCCGCCGCAGTGCCCTGTTTTTACAGCCTGATTATGGCTCTTCTCCTGGACTCCACCGACCTCAGATCCGAGCTCCACCGCCGCCCCCTCGAAACGACCGAAACCCCCTCGAAAATGACCGAAACCTACTCGAAAATGACCGAAACCTACTCGAAAATGACTGAAACCCCCTCGAAAACGACCGAAACCCCCCTCGAAAACAACCGAAACCCCCTCGAAAACGACCAAACCCCCTCGAAAACGACCGAAACCCCCTTGAAAACGGCCGAAACCCCTTCGAAAATGACCGAAACCTACTCGAAAACGACCGAAACCCCCCTCGAAAACAACCGAAACCACCTCCACCTCCAAAGACCAAACCCCCTCGAAAACGACCGAAACCCTCTCGAAAATGACCGAAACCTACTCGAAAATGACTGAAACCTACTCGAAAACGACCGAAACCCCCTCGAAAACGACCGAAACCCCCTCGAAAACAACCGAAACCACCTCCACCTCCAAAGACCAAACCCCCTCGAAAACGACGGAAAGCCCCTTGAAAATGACCGAAACCCCCCCAAAAATGACGGAAACGACTAAACCCCCTCCAAACACGCCAACGACCGAACCCACTCCAAACACACCAACGACTGAACCCCCTCCAAACACGGCAAAGACTGAACCCCCTCCAAACACACCAACGACTGAACCCCCTCCAAACACACCAACGACTGAACCCCCTCCAAACACACCAACGACTGAACCCCCTCCAAACACGCCAAAGACTGAACCCCCTCCAAACACGCCAAAGACTGAACCCCCTCCAAACACACCAACGACTGAACCCCCTCCAAACACGCCAACGACTGAACCCCCTCCAAACACACCAACAACTGACCCCCCTCCAAACACACCAACGACTGAACCCCCTCCAAACACACCAACGACTGAACCCCCTCCAAACACGCCAACGACTGAACCCCTCCAAACACGCCAACGACAGAACCCCTCCAAACACGCCAACGACTGAACCCCCTCCAAACACGCCAAAGACTGAACCCCCTCCAAACACGCCAACGACTGAACCCCCTCCAAACACACCAACGACTGAACCCCCTCCAAACACACCAACGACTGAACCCCCTCCAAACACGCCAACGACTGAACCCCCTCCAAACACGCCAACGACTGAACACCCTCCAAACACGCCAAAGACTGAACGCTCTCGAAACACACCAAATACTGAACCCCCTCCAAACACGCCAAAGACTGAACCCCCTCCAAACACGCCAAAGACTGAACCCCCTCCAAACACACCAAAGACTGAACCCCCTCCAAACACGCCAACGACTGAACCCCCTCCAAACACAACGACTGAACCCCCTCCAAACACGCCAACGACTGAACCCCCTCCAAACACACCAACGACTGAACCCCCTCCAAACACACCAACGACTGAACCCCCTCCAAACACACCAACGACTGAACCCCCTCCAAACACGCCAACGACTGAACCCCCTCCAAACACGCCAACGACTGAACCCCCTCCAAACACGCCAAAGACTGAACCCCCTCCAAACACGCCAACGACTGAACCCCCTCCAAACACGCCAAAGACTGAACCCCCTCCAAACACGCCAACGACTGAACCCCCTCCAAACACGCCAACGACTGAACCCCCTCCAAACACGCCAACGACTGAACCCCCTCCAAACACGCCAAAGACTGAACCCCCTCCAAACACACCAAAGACTGAACCCCCTCCAAACACGCCAAAGACTGAACCCCCTCCAAACACAACGACTGAACCCCCTCCAAACACAACGACTGAACCCCCTCCAAACACAACGACTGAACCCCCTCCAAACACAACGACTGAACCCCCTCCAAACACTCCAATGACTGTAGCGCCTCCGTACACGCCAACGAATGAACCCCCTCCAAACACGCCAACGACTGAACCCCTCCAAACACACCAAAGACTGAACCCTCCAAACACGCCAACGACTGAACCCCTCCAAACACACCAAAGACTGAACCCCCTCCAAACACGCCAAAGACTGAACCCCCTCCAAACACACCAACGACTGAACCCCCTCCAAACACACCAAAGACTGAACCCCCTCCAAACACGCCAAAGACTGAACCCCCTCCAAACACGCCAACGACTGAACCCCCTCCAAACACACCAACGACTGAACCCCCTCCAAACACAACGACTGAACCCCCTCCAAACACGCCAACGACTGAACCCCCTCCAAACACGCCAAAGACTGAACCCTCCAAACACGCCAACGACTGAACCCCCTCCAAACACACCAAAGACTGAACCCCCTCCAAACACACCAAAGACTGAACCCCCTCCAAACACACCAACGACTGAACCCCCTCCAAACACGCCAACGACTAAACCCCCTCCAAACACGCCAACGACTAAACCCCCTCCAAACACGCCAATGACTGAACCCCCTCCAAACACACCAACGACTCAACCCTCCAAACATGCCAACGACTGAACCCCTCCACACACTCAAACGACTGAACCCCATCCAAACACACCAACGACTGAACCCCCTCCAAACACGCCAACGACTGAACCCCCTCCAAACACACCAACGACTGTTCGCCCTCCAAACACGCCAACGACTGAACCCCCTCCAAACACGCCAACGACTGAACCCCCTCCAAACACGCCAAAGACTGAACCCCCTCCAAACACGCCAAAGACTGAACCCCCTCCAAACACGCCAACGACTGAACCCCCTCCAAACACAATGACTGAACCCCCTCCAAACACGCCAAAGACCGAACCCCCTCCAAACACAACGACTGAACCCCCTCCAAACACGCCAAAGACTGAACCCCCTCCAAACACGCCAAAGACTGAACCCCCTCCAAACACGCCAACGACTGAACACCCTCCAAACACACCTAAGACTGAACCCCCTCCAAACACACCAAAGACTGAACCCCCTCCAAACACGCCAATGACTAAACCCCCTCCAAACACACCAACGACTAAACCCCCTCCAAACACACCAACGACTGAACCCCCTCCAAACACGCCAACGACTGAACCCCCTCCAAACACGCCAAAGACTGAACCCCCTCCAAACACACCAACGACTGAACCCCCTCCAAACACGCCAAAGACTGAACCCCCCTCCAAACACGCCAACGACTGAACCCCCTCCAAACACGCCAAAGACTGAACCCCCTCCAAACACGCCAAACACTGAACCCCCTCCAAACACGCCCAAGACTGAACCCCGCTCCAAACACGCCAACGACTGAACCCCCTCCAAACACGCCAAAGACTGAACCCCCTCCAAACACGCCAAAGACTGAACCCCCTTCAAACACGCCAACGACTGAACCCTCCAAACACGCCAACGACTGAACCCCCTCCAAACACACCAAAGACTGAACCCCCTCCAAACACCCCAATGAGTGAACCCCCTCCAAACACGCCAAAGACTGAACCCCCTCCAAACACACCAAAGACTGAACCCCCTTCAAACACGCCAACGACTGAACCCCCTCCAAACACACCAATGAGTGAACCCCCTCCAAACACGCCAACGACTGAACCCCCTCCAAACACACCAACGACTGAACCCCCTCCAAACACGCCAACGACTGAACCCCCTCCAAACACGCCAAAGACTGAACCCCCTCCAAACACGCCAACGACTGAACCCCCTCCAAACACGCCAAAGACTGAACCCCCTCCAAACACGCCAACGACTGAACCCCCTCCAAACACGCCAAAGACTGAACCCCCTCCAAACACGCCAACGACTGAACCCCCTCCAAACACACCAACGACTGAACCCCCTCCAAACACGCCAATGACTGAACCCCGTCCAGACACGCCAACGACTGAACCCTCCAAACACGCCAACGACTGAACCCCCTCCAAACACGCCAACGACTGAACCCCTCCAAACACGCCAACGACTGAACCCCTCCAAACACGCCAACGACTGAACCCCCTCCAAACACACCAACGACTGAACCCCCTCCAAACACGCCAACGACTGAACCCCCTCCAAACACGCCAACGACTGAACCCCCTCCAAACACACCAAAGACTGAACCCCCTCCAAACACGCCAACGACTGAACCCCCTCCAAACACGCCAACGACTGAACCCCCTCCAAACACACCAAAGACTGAACCCCCTCCAAACACGCCAAAGACTAAACCAGGACTAAACCAGGACTAAATCAAGATTAAACCAGGTCTAAACCTCAAACAGACATTCTGACTGTGAGCGGGCTCGCCTCTCCACAGATCTGACCTGTAACTCTGTCTGCTTTGGTCTCCATGGACACAGAAAGGCTTAATGCTGCACTGCGGAACATTCCAGACTGAGAACGTGAGAATTTTCGCACCGAGAGCCTGATCCGGATTCCACAGCGACGAGTTCGTCCAGTTTGACTCTGACTCGTGTTTGTTTTAGTCACGGAGGCGACGGGAAGGAAGCGCCGCACTGGTTAAAGCTGCGGTGTACGGAGCAGGTCTGCGGAGCGCCGAGCCTCTCCCCGGGGTTTGTGCCGCGCTGGTTAAAGCTGCCGGGTACGGAGCAGGTCTGCGGAGCGCCGAGCCTCTCCCCGGGGTTTGTGCCGCGCTGGTTAAAGCTGCGGTGTACGGAGCAGGTCTGCGGAGCGCCGAGCCTCTCCCCGTCGCCGGGGGTTTCCAGCCTGGGACACTCCTCCTCCTCAAAACACTTTAATCCTCTGATTCCTCCGATAAATCAGCCCTGACAAACCCCGGGTAAGTTCAGAAAATTCACCACAATAAAAGTTCTTATTACAGCGTCTTTACTTTTCTTTACGGGTTTCTGTGGCTGTGGAGGTTTAATTCATCGTTATAAGAATATTCTGATTGTGATTATCTCATCTCAATCTGTGAGTGTCTCATCTCCATCTAATCTGCGTATTTTTATCTAATCCTGAGTCTGTGTTTGTCAGAGTTTGTCAGAGCACAAATGAGTATCAAGACTAAACCAGGACTAAACCAGGGCTAAACCAGGACTAAACCAGGACTAAACCAGGTCTAAACCAGGGCTAAACCAGGGCTAAACCAGGTCTAAACCAGGTCTAAACCAGGTCTAAACCAGGTCTAAACCAGGTCTAAACCAGGACTAAACCAGGACTAAACCAGGTCTAAACCAGGTCTAAACCAGGACTAAACCAGGTCTAAACCAGGTCTAAACCAGGACTAAACCAGGACTAAACCAGGACTAAACCAGGACTAAACCAGGTCTAAACCAGGTCTAAACCAGGTCTAAACCAGGTCTAAACCAGGGCTAAACCAGGTCTAAACCAGGACTAAACCAGGTCTAAACCAGGTCTAAACCAGGTCTAAACCAGGTCTAAACCAGGTCTAAACCAGGTCTAAACCAGGACTAAACCAGGTCTAAACCAGGTCTAAACCAGGACTAAACGTTGGTTTAGTTCCTTCAGTAAAAACTGTTGATTTTCCACGTGAACATTCGTCAAATCTGTTTTTTTATCATTTGCAGCTTTTATCCAAAGTGAAACCGTTTTTATCTTTTATCCTCTGTGTCTTTTATATATTTTTTATGTTTTTACCTTTTTATTATTTGTCGGTGTTCTTGCTCTTGTCTGATTTGACTGGTTTTATTGTCTTAAGGACTAGTGGAGTTAAATAAAGCTTCATTTGACTGTTTCTGAAATGTGCTGCAGAAATAAATGTCATTCACGATCATCACATCCTGACTTATCGTTCCTGATGTGAGGAGTTTTGGCATCGGTCTGTGGGCTGTTTGGTTCTGAACAGGAAGAATAAATAACTTTATTTATTCTCCGAGTCTGAACAGTGTTTTATTTTGAAAACGACCGAATTCTCTCGTTACATCCGTCTGTTGTGATGCAGTAACTAAAATGAACCCCACGAGCTGCAAAATGAGTAAAAACAGACGTGTTTGGAAACGTTTATGATGATATTTATCCTGGTTGTATCACTTTATTTTGTCGTTTTAATCTTACATTGTTCTGTTATCTGAGGTTAAACTGTTCTGTCGTCTGTGGTTCTATGACACGTTATAGAAACGGTTCAGTTTTAATGATCAGTTTCTGCTGGACACATTTTTTAATAAGGTTTATTTTTTTTTATAATTCAAGTTTTTATTTTATTTTGCATTTTTAACCTGTAACATAACAACAGCAGCACTTTCCTCTGGGCCAAAGGGACGATACAGTTTAAGAAATGTCCCGTGTACGACCTGCACATGGTGAATATTCAGACTCCAAAACACAAATACTGTTTGGAAAATCTGTTCAACAGAAATACCCAAACCCAACAGTAAAACAGTCAAATGCCTGTGACGAGCCTCCGTGACTTTCCACATTTCACTTATTTTAACGATTGGACTGAATCTATTTTAACTTTTTACAAATAATTTCAAGACTAATGTGTTGATCTCAACTGTGTTTTAGTAAAACCGTCAAACCCGTCACAGCTTTTCAGAGAAAAACAGGAGCCCAATAATTTCTCCTATGAAACTATTTTCATCAAATAAAGTCTGGAGGGAAATGAGCCGAGCTGCAGTTTCACCTCGAAAACCCCAGAGTCCCGTTCTGATCCCCTTTAATGAGCTTCATGTAGGGAGCAGTTTCCCGCTCTCGTCCTGACTCGTGTCAGAGCTCAAAGAACTTTCGTCTGTCGTAATATTTTTCTGTAGTGACTTAAACGGTTTATTTTCCTGTTTACTGAATTTCATCAGAATCTGAACCGTTTTCCACAGTTTATACAAATCTACATCCAGCCACATTCAGGCGACTTCAGGTCAGAAAGTTTCATCAGGATCTGAATAAATTTAACTTAAGTAAAATAATTTAGCAGTGGAACAAGACTTTTTGTACTTAAAAGATGAAAATACATCTTTGTACGTTTAAGATCAGTAAAACTTTACACTTAGAATAAAAAACAAACCGAACGTCGCCTGAATTCAGAAAAACTCGTTTTCCGCTGGTGAATCGTTTGACTCGTTCAATCGACTCAAATAAAGTCACAGGTTCTTTATTTAAATCATTATAATGTAACTTTTGCAGTTTATTTATTAACTCGTTCATGTTTAGCATTTTAATTATGTTTTAATTAACTTCACTTATATATTTTAATTAACTGACACTGATCTCTAAAGCCGCGTGATTCAAACGGAAGAAAATCTCTCAATGAAAGACTGGATTTCAAATAAAGAATAAATAATTTTGGCCCAAAACACGACAGATAAACGACTCCTTCACATTCATGTTCATATTAAAGCTTTTGAACCCTCCTCTGGTCTCATAAAAATCACTTCTGTCAGAGTAAATTATGATCAATAATATGTCATAAAACGCCTCAGTTCTGAACATTTATGACCCTGAAGAGAGTTCAGATCCAAAGGGTTTGTGCTGTAATCTGCAGAACTAAACTGATCATAACGATAATCATCATGTGTCTGTGTTTTTTCAGACTCTGATTCCCTGTGCAGAGATAAACCCTGAGGCGTCATGGCCGGAGCTTACGGTGAGTTTGTTTTGACAGGTTTTTTAGCCTTTCGCTCTGATTTTGGAAGCGTTTCAAAAATGTCTCGTGACATTTCGATTATGACTCAAGATAAACAGTTCCAGTAATTACAGAAACATTTACCACAAGAAAGAATAAAAGACAAACTATTTTAATTGACTGTAAACCTGCTTCTGTTTCACACGTTTATAAAGACCTAAGAAAACACGAGTGTCCTGCAGCGTTTCCCTATGAATATTTTACCTTAAATTCAGGGATGCACCAGGACAACACTGGTATCGGTCTCAGTTCAGAGATATCGGTCGAGCCGATACCTTTGTGAAACAGTGACTGGCTCATGTCGGCCGAGCTCGTCTCCTGGTGTTTGTACTTTAAAAAATATGAAGCTGTTTGTGATTTGCAGAATAAATGACTGTAACTCGACAGAGTTCAGTGTTTGGAAAATTAAAAAAACGATTTTCTACTTAAAGCTGAAGTATCGATATCGGTATCAGAGCTGAGCACTCGGATCGGTGTGTCCCTTGATAAACAGCTCAGAGTTTCGATGTCGATCTTATTCTATAGTCTGGAGTAAATGTGGAGAATACGAGTGAGTTCCTGTGGAAACTCTGCACTCGTCTCTTTGGAAACAGATGGAAATGAGTCTCCGGAGTGAGACTCTGGTCCGGCCGAGCTGCTCTCCGAGGTTCTGGCTGCACATTGTCCTGATAATCGTCCTTAATAACACGATAAACTGCCCCCTGATCCTCCGCCCTGGTCTCATGTGATGTTACTGAACTTTTCAGCCTTAAAACTCCAGCACCGAGTGAAGAGAACACGACGTAAACAAAACCGCTCTGCTCTAAAATAAGGGGCTACGGGACAGTTTTACCTAACCCTCGAAGACCTACGACATCATATACGACTCAGAGGAACATGTTTCTATAACCGCAGAACTTTAACGGTAAAAGACAGAACCGTCCTTTTCCCCTCTGAAAGTGCAGACATAGAGGTTTCCGTACATTTCTGCGGCTTTATCCTACGTCACACTCACGCTGTGTGATGACGGGAGCAAAACGAGTGTCCAACAGGAACTTTGTTTTCCCCAAACTCATGCGCTCCGTCCATTTTGATGGAGCCAAACTTTGCCAAAGAGTGAAGTGAGTCAAGATGGTCGACTCCTCTGACTGTGTGTGTTTATAACGAGGGAAAAAGTCGCTCTAAGTGGAGTTAATTCTCACACACATGGAAAATGACACATCTTGGTGTGTGTAATTGTGCATCTCTTTCTATTTTTATTTAAAGGTTTATTTCAGTCCAAATGAACAAATCCAAATGTAATTTCCACCTGGAAATGCAGAAGTGCTGTGGCTCTGGCCCTGGACCTGACAGGAGCTGTTTCAGGACTGGACCAGGAAAGTCATGGAGCCACTGCACTTTTTTTGTTTTTAGGGCAATAAGGAGATTTTTAATTTACTTACAGACTTGAGATTTTGCATTTTTGTAGCTCAGGCCCTAAATTAAGCATTTTTATGTCCAAAAAGTTGTTTCTACATGTTTGCTGTGGGTTTTGTATAAAAGAGTGAATTTTATTTTCTGTTTATTTTTTGTTTTTTTTCATCTCTATTTCTGGTCCTGTAGCTTTTCTCACAGCCTCATGACACAACTCCAGCAGCAGATTGTGAAATAACAGGTTGGACTGAACAAAAGGAGGTAGAACACTTCATTAGGGGTAAAAGGGGCAGTTTTAAAAGCAAAATTAAGACAAAAATCCAGGTGAGGAGAAAAGTACTAAAACTGCCCTCAGGTCTTCGGGGTTAAATGGCAGAATGTATCTGCCCAAAAATACTGTCAGACTTTATCGGTCATCGGTTTACAGCATTTATAGTTGAGGAGATGCCAAATGCGCACGTGTGTTTCCACTGATTTAATTACAGGTGTCGAGAACGAAGTGTCAGAGATGATTGAGATGAGTTTATGAGTTTACGTTTCAGATGCCATCAGCATTGTTCAGGTGTCGTAATAACAGCGGCTCGTGGCTCGAGTCACGCAGAAAAATGTTCAGGTTGTTTCAGAGAGTTCATGTTCAAGTCCAGTGTGACCGACAGACCTGAATCTGACCTCTGACCCCTCTGACACCTCCCTGAAGTTGCCCCATCAAACTCAAACCTGCACAAAAACTGTGTCAATCGTTTGTGCTGCAAAAAGTTTTGTTTGTGCTTCTTTAGTTTTGGAGAAATGAACGATTCTTTTACAGGTCAAACTGGGGTCAGACCCACAGGAAGAAGAAAAATGCTCCAAAACGCCCAAAATGGAGTCAATCGTTTGTGCTGTTTTGTGCTGTGACAGTTTCATTTGTGTGAGTTTATTTCTAAAATTCTTCATTATTATTTCTGTGGTAATTACAGGACGTCATTTCTGCTCAGCTGACGGAGACAAACTCCACAAAACTAGAGAAGAGAAACGACCTGAGGCTGTGGAAAAGTCTGTCTCAGTCTTTAGTCTTTTGCTTTTGATTCAGATTTTATAATAACACAGACTTTTCCACAGCCTCAGGTCGTTTCTCTTCACTAGTTTTGTGGAGTTTGTCTCCGTCAGCTGAGCAGAAATGACGTCCTGTAATTACCACAGAAATAATAATGAAGAATTTTAGAAATAAACTCACACAAATGAAACTGTCACAGCACAAAACAGCACAAACCAAATACAAACGTTTTCTATCATTTTCTTCCTGTTTTGAGGCTGTTTCACATTCTGAGGTTCTGGACGACGTCATCGACCAAAATAAAACTGAATATCTGAAGAACCAGAATCACACAAATGAAACTTTTTGCAGCACAAACGACTGACACAGTTTTTGTGCAGGTTTGAGTTTGATGACGCGACTTCACGCAGGTTCTCAAAAGCACCAAAATAACAGCGGCGACGCTTCAGATCAGGGTTAAACTGATGAAGACTGTTCTGTATTCAAATTTACGCAAAGTTAAAAACTGCAAAACCTTGAACTGACCTAATCTTCATCTATTACTTTGGAGTTTCTTATTTTGAGGCTTTACGGCTGTGGCTGTTCACCCGTAAAAACACAAAAACATGACACAAAACTGTTCACACAACTGGACAAACCTGAAGTGATGCAGGAGTGTCTGTAGTGACTAACAGAGCTCTGAAGGGCAAAGGTGAAATCTATAACTTCAATGATTCCCGTTTGTTTTCCAGCGTCCGAGCTCCGGATCGCCATGTTTGGGAAGAGCTTTAAGGACATGACGACTTTGGCCAACTTCATCTCGGGGAAAGTGGCGTCTCCGGATCAAGCCAAGACGTGTTACGTTCACGGGATCTGGAAGCGGACGCCGTTCGTCATCTTTAAGGCGAAGCACTGGCAGAACGGAGATAAAGTCAAACACGAAATCAAACAGTGCGTCGCCAGCTGCCCCCCCGGCCCCAACGCTCTGCTGCTGCTGCTCAACCCCGAGCTCTTCACCCAGGCCGACGCCGACAGGCTCCACTTCATCCTGGGCTTTTTCGACAAAGACGCCTTCCAGTTTTCTCTAGTGGTGACGACGCAGGACGGCACCAGCCTGAACCCGTGTGTCCAGGCCTTAATCCAGAGGTGCAGCCACGGGCACCACCGGGTCCACCTGAACGTGAAGAGACGCCCAGTGCACAACATCCAGGAGCTGATGCAGAAGTGCGAGGACATCGTGAACATGAACCGCGGGCAGCACCTGAGCCTCAGCGCGGCCCCGGAGTCTGAGCGCCATCCAGGGCCCGACCCAGAGAGACCCGTCCCCCCACAGCCACGCGAGGGCCCCGTCCCCCCTCCAGCGTTACCGAACCAGAGCCTCCAGAAACCCCTTCATTTTGTCGAGCCGTTCTCCTGCACACAGCCTCTGAATATTGTTCTCTGTGGACGTTTCGCAGACTGGAAAACAATCGTGTTTCATGCCATTTTAAAACCAAATTTATCGTCTGAGGATTTTGTGAATCAAAGAAACATATGTGGCCGTAGAGTTTCCGTTTTAGATCTTCCTGCTTTATGCAGAAAACCCGCAGACGCTGCAAAGAACGAGGTGTACAAGTCCATCTCAGACTGCCGTCCTGAGGGGGTCCACGCCTTCGCCCTGGTTCTGCCGGTCGGCCCCAGCAGCGTAGAGGACAAACTGGAGTTAGAGGCTCTCCAAAGCTCCTGTGGACCCCACGTTAACGCCTTCACCATGATTCTGTTCACAGTGGACTCTGACAGGGACGCCGCCGCCGTCAGTAACTACGTCCAGTACAACACAGAGATACAAACCCTGTGCCGGCGCTGCACCGGGAGATACTTTATATTGAACATTAATGACAACGCTCAGGTCCCAGAGCTGCTCAGGATGGTGGGGAACATGAGTCGGAGAAAGTCTCTGACAGAAGATCTGCTCCCATCTCCAGCTCCGTCTGTGCACAGAAGCAGAACTCTGAGGGTGGTGATGGTGGGAAAAACCGGCTGTGGGAAAAGCGCCACAGGAAACACCATTTTAGGACGAGATGAGTTCACGTCCAAAATATCTCAGAACTCGGTGACGCGATCGTGCAGAAAAGCAGAGGGGACGGTGGACGGGCGGTGCATCGAGATCGTGGACACGCCCGGTCTGTTCGACACCACTTTGACAAACGTTCAGGTCCAACAGGAGCTGCTGAACTGCATCAGCCTGTTATCTCCTGGACCACACGCCTTCCTCATGGTGCTGCAGATCGGACGCTTCACCAGAGAGGAGCAGGAAACCGTCAGCCTCATCAGGGACTTCTTCGGAGAAGGATCTGAAAAGTTCATCCTGGTTCTGCTCACCAGAGGAGATGAGCTGAGGAACACCACCGTAGGGATGTACCTCGGGGAGGACACCCCCGTCAGAGAAGTGATCAGAGAATGCGGAGGGAAGTACCACATCTTCAACAACAACGACCCGGAGAACCGCCAGCAGGTCCGAGAGCTCATCCACAAAATCGACTCCATGGTGAAGGAAAACGAAGGAGGCTACTACACGTCAGAGATGTTCACCGAGGCCGAAGAAGCGATAAAGAAGGAGACGTACAAAATCCTTAAGGAAAAAGAGCCAGAGCTCGAAAAACAAAAAGCAGAACTGGAAGTGAAATTTATTCAAGACCTCAGAGTGGTGCAAGAGGGGAAGTCTGAAATGCCAGAAAAAATGTCACGAATCACTGAAGACCTCACAGAAATCGAGGAGAGCTGTGAGCGAGAGGAGCACCGGAGGAGGATGGAGCAGGAGGAGCGGGAGCAGGAGGAAAAGATGAGGAAGCTCGAGGAGGAGATGCAGAAAAGACGGTTTGAAATCAGGTGCGCACATTTACAGAAGCAAATCGAGTCGGGGGAGAATAAAACGGCCCTCCCTGAAATCATGAGGATGACGGTGGCGCTGGAGGAGCTCCGGAAGGAGATGGGGACGAGGGAGAGGGAGCGACGCGAGTGGTGGGAGCGACGGTACGAGGAGGACGAGCGGAGGCGCCTGGAGGAACGGGAACGCCAGGAAAAAACGCAGCGAGAGTACGACGAAAAGCGGCAGATGTACGACGAATGCAAAGCCAAGCGGCGGAAGGAGGAGGCGGATCGGAAGCAGAAAGAGGAAAGTCTGCTGGAAAAATATCGACAGGAGCTGGAGAGAATCACGCGAGAGCACGAGTACGAGGCCCGGAAGCAGGCGGTGAGGTCTAACGAGTTCCAGGAGAAGTACGCCGAAGTGAAGGCCAAAGAGAGCAACCGCCTCAACACGGACTTCATGTTACTGAAAATAAACCAAAGCAAAATGAACAGAGACAACTACAGCCTGCTGAGAGAGCGGCACAAGAGGGAGATGAGGAGGCTGCAGAAGAGGTTCCACGGGGACGGACGGGACGAGCAGCTGCACACGGAGCTGGTGCTGCTCCAGACCAGGCACGAGGAGGAGGTCCAGGTGTGGATCAGGGACAGAGTCGACCGCGCTGTGGAGAACCAGGCCTGCACCGTCCTCTGACCCGCAGGACTGAAACGGCGGACGGACGGTTCGTCACACCAGAGCGGAGCGTTTGTCCACTGGGGGTTCACCCGCTATTCCCACATTCCCCCATTCCGACGCTTTTTGACAGCGCAATTCCGACAATTTACTCATGAGGCAGCGGCGCCCTGAGGTGCGTTGAGGTTTAGACCTGGTTTAGACCTTGTTTAGACCTGGTTTAGACCTTGTTTAGACCTTGTTTAGACCTGGTTTAGTCCTGGTTTAGACCTGGTTTAGTCCTGGTTTAGACCTGGTTTAGACCTGGTTTAGTCCTGGTTTAGACCTGGTTTAGTCCTGGTTTAGACCTGGTTTAGACCTGGTTTAGTCCTGGTTTAGACCTTGATTACACCTGGTTTAGTCCTGGTTTAGACCTGGTTTAGACCTGGTTTAGTCCTGGTTTAGACCTTGTTTAGACCTGGTTTAGTCCTGGTTTAGTCCTGGTTTAGACCTTGTTTAGACCTGGTTTAGTCCTGGTTTAGACCTGGTTTAGTCCTGGTTTATTCCTGGTTTAGACCTGGTTTAGTCCTGGTTTAGACCTGGTTTAGACCTGGTTTAGTCCTGGTTTAGACCTTGATTACACCTGGTTTAGTCCTGGTTTAGACCTGGTTTAGACCTGGTTTAGTCCTGGTTTAGACCTTGTTTAGACCTGGTTTAGTCCTGGTTTAGTCCTGGTTTAGACCTTGTTTAGACCTGGTTTAGTCCTGGTTTAGACCTTGTTTAGACCTGGTTTAGTCCTGGTTTAGTCCTGGTTTAGACCTGGTTTAGACCTGGTATAGACCTGCTCTTAAACCAGGACTAAACCAGGACTAAAACAGGTCTAAAATTAAACCAGGACTAAAGTCAGGACTCAAACCAGGTCTAAACCAGGTCTAAACCAGGACTAAACCAGGTCTATAAAAGGACTAAAACCAGTTCTAAACCACATCTGAACCAGGATTAAACCAGGATTTAACCAGGACTAAACCAGGACTAAACCAGGACTAAACCAGGCCTACACCTCCAGTCTTTTAAAATCTGGTCCTGAAAAGAGCTCAGTCCAAACTTAATAATCACACGTCGAATGGCGGATGTTAAAAAAAGTGAATGTTCCGGCGCTGCGACCACAGGGGAAATGAGTGCAGGACGTCTGGGAACAAAGACACACGACTCCCACAGTTCTGATGTTCATGTCGGAGAAGTCGCCTGTGACCGTCCGCTCACATCGATCACTGTGTTTAGATCTGCCGCCAGACAGAACAAAAACCTGACAAAAAAAACATGAAACTGCCAAAATGAACCTGAACCTTTTGCCGAACGTCTCCGCCTCTTCTCACCTTTTCATACTGTCGCTTCAGTAAAACATTCAGGACACAAAAACAACCAGAAACCTACGACGCTGAAGCACTTTAAACTGTTTAAACTTCTCCATGGAGGCTGGGGAGGGGGGTCGTTCTGCTGCTGCGGTGTTAAAGATGATTGCACTATGGAGACTGTCCGTACAGTAGGCACCGGCAGCAGTGCGTTTTCCATTCAGGAAGAGGCCGTCGTCGCGTGCGGGCAGTAAAAATGCATCGAAAGTCTGTTTTTCAATAAAACGTTCATAAGGTTAAAGTTCAATAAGTCCCTTTAAAATGACACAATCTCAACCACATTGGTGCAAACAAAATACTTCACAATCGATCAAAGTCTTGGTTAATTTTCGCATTTCCCTGATCAGGACGCTTAGCTTTAGCCGATTAGCTGAGATTATTGTGTGACGCTTTTCGACGAAACAGCGAAATGGGTCAAAACTATTTCCATGTTCTGCAGGGCGTCTGCAGCTTTCAAGGAAACATTTTTAGCCTCTCAAAAAGCTGTTAGATCACAATATTTGAGGAATCTTTCATTTTTTCCCCAATTTTCTACCAGATCTATCACAGAAACTATTCAAGATGACCAAGAACAGATTTAATCTGATTTACTGTGTATTATGCACCTTGTTAGTTGTATTTGTCTGTCAAATGTCTATTTTATGTGTATTTTATATGTGGGACGACGGATGAAAATTAACACTTGTGCTAAATCCGGCGTATTTGCATCAATATGTGTGATTTCATACAAACTGTATGTTCATGAATGTGCATCATCCCATCAAATAAACAAATGAATGAATTAAATGAAAATAAATGGATTTAGGAGCCTAATGATCCTCTAGGAGTGAAGTTTCATCCAACTGCAATGAAAAACGAACATTTTATGACTTTTCAAAAGTCGTCCAATTTGAGGCATTTTCGCATAATTTTTCCGTCGGTAAAATTGGGTCTGGAAGCACTTTCGCGACCGTATAACTTTTTACTGGAGCAACCGTGACCTCTCAAAAAGAATAGGCTCATTGAGACTAGATCGTCGGCCAGGGGAAAATGGCTTTAGAGTCTTCGCTTTCAGAGATTTTTGAAAATTTGGGCCTCCGAAAATGCCATATTTGCAATTTGGAACACAAAATTAGAAAGAAAATTCCGTTTTAAAACAGCCTTTATATGAAAAGTAAACTATGCACCGTGTGGATTTCTCCGTTTTTCAATCCGCTGAGTCGATATTTCAAGTATTTCATAATAAACAGGTGTCAGTTCATTCAATGTTAGTATTAGTATTAGTATTAGTTTTAGTATTAGTATTAGTATTAGTATTAGTATTAGTATTAGTTTTAGTATTAGTATTAGTTTTAGTATTCGCCTGTAAAAAACACTTCTTATGCCGTCCCTACTCCACTATCTCCAAAATGGTTGCAGATAATCACCTGAAATTTTCTGTGGTTGTTTTTGATGTTTCACTGAATGGAAAAAAACACTTCAAACGTTAAAAGTCAGAAGTTCATTTTCTGAAGGTGCCGACTTACAGCGGACGTCAGTGTTTCCGATTGTGTCGAATAAACTGTATTTTCTGTGTATATTTGGTCGTAAAGTCCCGTTAGAGCTCAAACTCTGTTCTGATTGTGTGAAGTTTACTGTGTACAAGACAAAATAAAACAGTTTAACTCGAACACGGAGCTGCTTTAGTCTCTGAACTCATTTTTCAGATTGTGGAATGTGACGAAGCCAGTTTTTTCACTCTGATCACGCTGTACTTTACCATGAAACACACGAAAGGGAAATTCACAATCATTTGTTTCACTAGAACCTCCTTTAATTTCATCAGGAATCTGCATTTTCACCATGTGCATCTGTGTCGAATCCGATGGGCCTGCAGAACGTCGTGTGAAACGCCGCAGGAGCCGCGGGGAAAACGACTCCTGTCATAACAAATTTATTTTAGATCAACATCAGATTTAGATTTCCACTCAGATGAACTTTCACCGCACTCAGAAGTCCAGGAAATATCCCACGTGCAGAAACGCGGAGGAGGAAAGAAGACGATGTAATAAAGGCAAAAGGAGCTGTTCACTTGAAAACACGTGGTGACATCACAAGGTGGAGCAGAGCGTTTGGAGACGCAACAGACGAACAACAAAGAGTTTCTCAAACGTGTGTGGAACAAAAAAGAGCTCCAGGCTTTTGTGAGGAGGGAACAGAACCTGCGGGAAGTCGACCAATAAAACTCCAACCTACGAAAACTACGTCAGTCGTTTGTGCTGCGGAAAGTTCAGTTTGTGCGATTCTGGTTCTTGGAGTTCTTTGGAGTTTTATTTTCGGCCGATGACGTCGCACAAATGAAACTGTCACAGCACAAAACAGCACAAACCAAATACAAACGTCTGACATCATTTTCTTCCTGTTTTGAGGCTGTTTCACATTCTGAGGTTCTGGACGACGTCATCGACCAAAAGAAAACTGTGAATATCTGAAGAACCAGAATCGCACAAACGACTGAGTCCATTTCGGGCGTTTTCGAGCAGGAGTCTCCAACCTTTTCACTCCAGTGAGCTGCTTTTTGTAAAACGAAAAAGCCAGAGAGCCACTCACTTTAGCCATCGCCACAAATGCAGTAAATATAAGAGCCATGAAGATGAGGCACAGTTACATGTTTATAACACAGAACCCATTAAAACAAAATTATACCTTTACAAAGGAAACAGGCATTTAATCAGTTCAGTTTAAGTTATTCAGTGCAATATGTATAGTTCAGAAACCCGGTGGAGCTACTGGAAGGTCCCGAGCTGCAGGTGGGAGACTCCTGTTTTAGAGCATTTGACCTGTAAAAGAATCGTTAATTTCTCCAATATTAAAGAAGCACAAACGATGGACACAGGTTTTGTAGGTTTGAGTTTGATGAGGCGACTTCAGCAGGTGGAACAGAGCAGCACGTGACTAAAAGACTCTTCGTGGAACAACTTCTGATGGTATTTGTTTGTTGAGCCTGACTGAGCAGAAGCACCTGTCAGTCACCTCACACCTGTCACGGTTCCAGTTATCGCTCTTTCCGGGGCCACACCTTTTCAGTGAAGAAATGTGAGCAGGAATCTGCCGCAGACTCGTAATAAGAGTGAGTCTGGATCAGCGCTAAAACCTGAGAGCGACGCGGCCAAACCGGTGAGTTTAACCAGATCTGAACCTGAGTTTTTGCTTTTAGAATCGTGGGTTTCTCGATGTGAGTTTGTTAAAGTCCTGATTACGCAGCATCAGAGTCTGTCAGATCAGAGAGAAACTGAAGGTGTTTAGTCCTGGTTTAGTCCTGGTTTAGACCTGGTTTAGACCTGGTTTAGTCCTGGTTTTAGTCCTGGTTTAGTCCTGGTTTAGTCCTGTTTTAGACCTGGTTTAGTCCTGGTTTAGACCTGGTTTAGTCCTGGTTTAGTCCTGTTTTAGTCCTGTTTTAGACCTGGTTTAGTCCTGTGTTTAGTCCTGGTTTTAGACTTGGTTTTAGTCCTGTTTTAGTCCTGGTTTTAGACCTGGTTTAGTCCTGTTTTAGTCCTGGTTTAGTCCTGCTTTTAGTCCTGCTTTTAGTCCTGGTTTAGTTCTGGTTTAGTCCTGTTTTAGTCCTGGTTTTAGTCCTGTTTTAGACCTGGTTTAGTCCTGTGTTTAGTCCTGGTTTTAGACTTGGTTTTAGTCCTGGTTTTAGACCTGGTTTAGTCCTGTTTTAGTCCTGGTTTAGTCCTGCTTTTAGTCCTGGTTTAGTCCTGGTTTAGACCTGGTTTAGTCCTGGTTTAGTCCTGTTTTAGTCCTGTTTTAGACCTGGTTTAGTCCTGGTTTAGACCTGGTTTAGTCCTGGTTTAGTCCTGTTTTAGTCCTGTTTTAGACCTGGTTTAGTCCTGTGTTTAGTCCTGGTTTAGTCCTGCTTTTAGTCCTGCTTTTAGTCCTGGTTTAGTCCTGTTTTAGTCCTGGTTTTAGTCCTGTTTTAGTTCTGTTTTAGTCCTGCTTTTAGTCCTGGTTTAGTCCTGGTTTAGTCCTGGTTTAGTCCTGTGTTTAGTCCTGGTTTTAGACTTGGTTTTAGTCCTGTTTTAGTCCTGGTTTTAGACCTGGTTTAGTCCTGTTTTAGTCCTGTTTTAGTCCTGCTTTTAGTCCTGGTTTAGTCCTGGTTTAGTCCTGGTTTAGTCCTGTGTTTAGTCCTGGTTTTAGACTTGGTTTTAGTCCTGTTTTAGTCCTGGTTTTAGACCTGGTTTAGTCCTGTTTTAGTCCTGGTTTAGTCCTGGTTTAGTCCTGGTTTAGTCCTGGTTTAGTCCTGTGTTTAGTCCTGGTTTTAGACTTGGTTTTAGTCCTGTTTTAGTCCTGGTTTTAGACCTGGTTTAGTCCTGTTTTAGTCCTGCTTTTAGTCCTGGTTTAGTCCTGGTTTAGTCCTGTTTTAGTCCTGGTTTTAGTCCTGTTTTAGTTCTGTTTTAGTCCTGGTTTAGTCCTGGTTTAGTCCTGGTTTTAGACTTGGTTTTAGTCCTTTTGAGACCTGGTTTAGTCCTGGTTTAGTCCTGTTTTAGTCCTGGTTTAGTCCTGTGTTTAGTCCTGGTTTTAGACTTGGTTTTAGTCCTGTTTTAGTCCTGGTTTTAGACCTGGTTTAGTCCTGTTTTAGTCCTGCTTTTAGTCCTGGTTTAGTCCTGGTTTAGTCCTGTTTTAGTCCTGGTTTTAGTCCTCTTTTAGTTCTGTTTTAGTCCTGGTTTAGTCCTGGTTTAGTCCTGGTTTTAGACTTGGTTTTAGTCCTGTTTGAGACCTGGTTTAGACCTGGTTTAGTCCTGGTTTAGTCCTGGTTTAGTCCTGGTTTAGACCTGGTTTAGTCCTGGTTTAGTCCTGTTTTAGTCCTGTTTTAGACCTGGTTTAGTCCTGTGTTTAGTCCTGGTTTTAGACTTGGTTTTAGTCCTGTTTTAGTCCTGGTTTTAGACCTGGTTTAGTCCTGTTTTAGTCCTGGTTTAGTCCTGGTTTAGTCCTGCTTTTAGTCCTGCTTTTAGTCCTGGTTTAGTCCTGGTTTAGTCCTGTTTTAGTCCTGGTTTAGTCCTGGTTTAGTCCTGTTTTAGTCCTGGTTTAGTCCTGGTTTTAGTCCTGGTTTAGTCCTGGTTTAGTCCTGTTTTAGTCCTGGTTTAGTCCTGGTTTAGTCCTGGTTTTAGTCCTGGTTTAGTCCTGGTTTAGTCCTGTTTTAGTCCTGTTTTAGTCCTGGTTTAGTCCTGGTTTAGTCCTGTTTTAGTCCTGGTTTAGTCCTGGTTTAGTCCTGTTTTAGTCCTGTTTTAGACCTGGTTTAGTCCTGGTTTAGTCCTGGTTTTAGACTTGGTTTTAGTCCTGTTTGAGACCTGGTTTAGACCTGGTTTAGTCCTGGTTTAGTCCTGGTTTAGTCCTGGTTTAGACCTGGTTTAGTCCTGGTTTAGTCCTGTGTTTAGTCCTGGTTTTAGACTTGGTTTTAGTCCTGTTTTAGTCCTGGTTTTAGACCTGGTTTAGTCCTGTTTTAGTCCTGGTTTAGTCCTGGTTTAGTCCTGCTTTTAGTCCTGCTTTTAGTCCTGGTTTAGTCCTGGTTTAGTCCTGTTTTAGTCCTGGTTTTAGTCCTGTTTTAGTCCTGTTTTAGTCCTGGTTTAGTCCTGGTTTAGTCCTGGTTTTAGACTTGGTTTTAGTCCTGTTTGAGACCTGGTTTAGTCCTGGTTTAGTCCTGTTTTAGTCCTGGTTTAGTCCTGGTTTAGTCCTGGTTTAGTCCTGGTTTAGTCCTGTTTTAGTTCTGTTTTAGTCCTGGTTTAGTCCTGGTTTAGTCCTGGTTTTAGACTTGGTTTTAGTCCTGGTTGAGATCTGGTTCGGGGAAGGAGTTCACTTATGGAAGAGTCTGAATCAGAAATGAAAGAATGGAGGACGATGACGACATTTCAAAAACACATCAAATCCAGTGCAGTGTCTGTATGAAAAAGAAAACTCAGCTGTTGTGTAAAAGGGAAGATTTCTGTTTGCAGTTGATCCATAATTGTGACTGAAGTGAAATGTACTGATTTGAAAAGTTTCAGAGCGATTCTCAGTGTTAATGTGAGTGGAAAAGGGAAAAGGAGCAGAGAACAGAAGACGACTTTTCCTCCTGCTCCTTTTCATTCATTACTTCACCACAAAAAAACATCTTCAAAGTCGTCTTAAAAGACCAATTTAAAGATTTTTACTTCATAAGATGAGATTTTTTTACTTGTTTCAAGATATTCATCCTGATTTATCTTATCTCGATATTACAACTTATTCTGAACACTTTTTATATGAACTCAGTCCAGGTTAAGCCTCTTTAACTTCCTCCTCAAACCAATAAGGGGAAAAATCTGTCCATAAATACTTGAAACTCGTGTTTTCTGCTTAGAACAAGATTCAGATTTTGTCTTGTTTTAAGAAAACTTGGAAAGTGAAAATTTCTTACTGCACTGGCAGAAAATTTCACTTAGAATAGAACATTTTTACCTCAAAATAGTTTTTTTTTCTATTTGCAGTGTTGTATGTTTGATATTGTGATACTGTCAATGTCATTTTATACTTTATGAATGAAATAAATAATAATAAAAAATAATAACAATAATAATAATAATAATAATAATAATAATATCGATCCATCTTCTCCCGCTTAATCCCTCTGGGTCGTGGGGGCAGCTGCCCAATGCTCACAGCCCCTGACCCCCTATGACCCCCTCTGCAGGTGGAGCCACAGCCCCTGACCCCTTATGACCCCCTCTGCAGGTGGAGCCACAGCCCCTGACCCCCTATGACCCCCTCTGACCCCCTATGACCCCCTCTGCAGGTGGAGCCACAGCCCCTGACCCCCTATGACCCCCTCTGCAGGTGGAGCCACAGCCCCTGACCCCTATGACCCCCTCTGACCCCCTATGACCCCTCTGCAGGTGGAGCCACAGCCCCTGACCCCTATGACCCCTCTGACCCCTATGACCCCTCTCTGCAGGTGGAGCCACAGCCCCTGACCCCTATGACCCCCTCTGCAGGTGGAGCCACAGCCCCTGACCCCCTATGACCCCCTCTGACCCCCTATGACCCCCTCTGCAGGTGGAGCCACAGCCCCTGACCCCCTATGACCCCCTCTGCAGGTGGAGCCACAGCCCCTGACCCCCATGACCCCCTCTGCAGGTGGAGCCACAGCCCCTGACCCCCGATGAACCCCTCTGCAGGTGGAGCCACAGCCCTGACCCCTATGACCCCCTCTGCAGGTGGAGCCACAGCCCCTGACCCCCTATGACCCCCTCTGCAGGTGGAGCCACAGCCCCTGACCCCCTATGACCCCCTCTGCAGGTCTAAACCAGGTTCTGCTCTGTTGTGTCACTGTTTCTGTTTCTGACCTGTTTTTAGTTTTTATTTTTGATCTGATTTTGATATTTTCCTGTTTGTTTGTACAGAAGCTGCAGGAGCTCAGAGCAGTGACAGGAGCAGCGACAGGAGCAGTGACAGGAGCAGCGACAGGAGCAGTGACAGGAGCAGCGACAGGAGCAGCGACAGGAGCAGCGACAGGAGCAGCGACAGGACCATGGCAGGGACGTACGGTGAGTGCGACAGGTGCACGTCACAAATCAACTCAAAAAGTCCGATTTAGTCCTGGTTCAGTCCTGGTTCAGTCCTGGTTTAGTCCTGGTTCAGTCCTGGTTCAGTCCTGGTTTAGTCCTGGTTCAGTCCTGGTTTAGTCCTGGTTTAGTCCTGGTTCAGTCCTGGTTCAGTCCTGGTTTAGTCCTGGTTTAGTCCTGGTTCAGTCCTGGTTTAGTCCTGGTTCAGTCCTGGTTTAGTCCTGGTTCAGTCCTGGTTCAGGTCTGGATATCAGAAGTTCCGTTTTCGGGAAACAGGAAATTTCCATTCTGTTTTTTCCATTTTTCATTTTAACACAAAATCGAAAACTGAAAAAAGGAATCGTTTATTGTTTTTTATTTTGGTTTGATGAAAAAAAAAAGCTGTTTTTTCATTTTATTTTGAAAAACAAACAGACGACACTGGGATCCTTCAGATTCCACCGTCTCCTCTGTCCTGGTCTTTATACTCCAATACTGAGACTTTTCCTCCGCTGTGACTGAATCCGGGAAGAGTCGGGACTTTTCTTCCGCTGTGACTGAATCCGGGAAGAGTCGGGACTTTTCCTCCGCTGTGACTGAATCCGGGAAGAGTCGGGACTTTTCCTCCGCTGTGACTGAATCCGGGAAGAGTCGGGACTTTTCTTCCGCTGTGACTGAATCCGGGAAGAGTCGGGACTTTTCCTCCGCTGTGACTGAATCCGGGAAGAGTCGGGACTTTTCTTCCGCTGTGACTGAATCCGGGAAGAGTCGGGACTTTTCTTCCGCTGTGACTGAATCCGGGAAGAGTCGGGACTTTTCTTCCGCTGTGACTGAATCCGGGAAGAGTCGGGACTTTTCCTCCGCTGTGACTGAATCCGGGAAGAGTCGGGACTTTTCCTCCGCTGTGACTGAATCCGGGAAGAGTCGGGACTTTTCTTCCGCTGTGACTGAATCCGGGAAGAGTCGGGACTTTTCTTCCGCTGTGACTGAATCCGGGAAGAGTCGGGACTTTTCCTCCGCTGTGACTGAATCCGGGAAGAGTCGGGACTTTTCTTCCGCTGTGACTGAATCCGGGAAGAGTCGGGACTTTTCCTCCGCTGTGACTGAATCCGGGAAGAGTCGGGACTTTTCCTCCGCTGTGACTGAATCCGGGAAGAGTCGGGACTTTTCCTCCGCTGTGACTGAATCCGGGAAGAGTCGGGACTTTTCCTCCGCTGTGACTGAATCCGGGAAGAGTCGGGACTTTTCTTCCGCTGTGACTGAATCCGGGAAGAGTCGGGACTTTTCCTCCGCTGTGACTGAATCCGGGAAGAGTCGGGACTTTTGTTTCTCGTTTCGTTGATAATCTTCAGACAGTGATTTATAAAACGTGAGCTTCACCTTAACCACAAACGGACGGATTTACGACTCATTCCGATTGTCGGCAGGTTCCACTTCCGCCTGTTTCTCATTTTGAATCACGGAGGATTTCCTGAAAGCGCACGTTCCTGCCCGGCGACTTCGCCCGTCGCACCAACGAGCGGCACAAATGAACACCAAAGCACTTTCACTATGATGTGAATCTAAACAATGTGGAGACACTCGTTTGAGCCGCGAGATAAAAACTTCAGCCTTAAAGGGACAGACGGGACTAAACCAGGACTAAACCAGGACTAAACCAGGACTGAACCAGGACTAAACCAGGACTGAACCAGGACTAAACCAGGACTAAACCAGGACTAAATCAGGACTAAACCAGTGGCGGGACCTGGTTCAGACCTGGTTCAGTCCTGGTTCAAACCTGGTTCAGTCCTGGTTTAGGCGCAGATATTCCAGTCTGCATCAGGACCAGGAGTTTCGGGAAACGGGAAACGGCCATTATCTGTTTTTCATTTTTTGGAGACAAATGATGAAGAAAAGAGTTGTTATTTTGTTTTCTTATTTTTGGTTTTATTTTGAAAAACGAACAACACGTGGATTAAATCCTAATGTCCCCGCCCACTGTAAAAGAAAGTTAAATTGTTCTGAGTTTCATCCACTGTTTTCTCTTTGTGTTTCCAGCCTCTGAGCTTCGCTTCGCCATGTTCGGGAAAAGCTTTGAGGACAAGACGACTTTGGCCAACTTCATCTCAGGACCCGGTGACTCCAGAGCAGATCTGACTCTTCAGACGAGCTCCGGGCCTCAGACGGTACGAGGAACGTGGAACCACAGACCGTTCGTCATCTACAAAACCGTAGACAAAGTTTCCATCGACAAAATAAAGCACGAGATCAAGCAGTGCGTGGCCAGCTGTCCCCCGGGGCCAAACGTGCTGCTCCTCCTGCTCGACCCAAACAACTTCACCGAGTTGGACAACGAAAAACTACAGTTCACCCTGGGCTGTTTCGACAAGGACGCCTTCAAACATTCTATCGTGGTGACTACAAAACACAGCTCTACTTTCAACACGTACGCGGGTGAAATCATAGAGAAATGCGGTAAACGACACATTAGAGTCGTGCTGGACGCTGATGTGAACCCAGCTCCTGAAATGCAGGAGCTGATGCGAAGAGCCGAAGATCTCGTGAATCAAAACTGTGGAGAACATCTGAGCCTGAAAGGAACACAGGAGCACGAGCAGATTCCCCAGTCAGAACCAGAGAATGTCCAGAGCAGATCCCAGGCGGCAGAGGCTCCTCCTCCACTCGAGGAGATGGACGATCTGTACCTGTCTGCTCCCGGCGCCCGGACCGACGGGAGGCCGAGGTACACGCTCACCATCGACCCCCAACTGAGGCAGCGGCTCATGAAGTTTCAGCAGAACAGCGGCCTGACAGACGAGCAGAAGATCGAGCCCCGACGATCTAAGAGTGTGAGAGACGTGTGGAACGGACCGGAGCACGAAGCAGGATCGGCCCTTTCAGGAACACTGCTGAATGTGGTGCTTTACGGGAGGTTTGACAGCCTAAAAGACTCCGCTGCCAGCACCATCTTGGGTCAAAAACATCTGATCTTGTCCCACAGAAACCAAGGACAGGTCTGCGGTCACACGGTGTCTGTGGTGGACCTACAGAGTTTATGTCGCAAATCTACAGACGCAGCAAAGAACGAGGTGTACAAGTCCATCTCGGCCTGTCCTCCTGAGGGGGTCCACGCCTTCGCCCTGGTTCTGCCGGTCGGCCCCAGCAGCGTAGAGGACAAACTGGAGTTAGAGGCTCTCCAAAGCTCCTGTGGACCCCACGTTAACGCCTTCACCATGATTCTGTTCACAGTGGACTCTGACAGGGACGCCGCCGCCGTCAGTAACTACGTCCAGTACAACACAGAGATACAAACCCTGTGCCACAGCTGTGCAGGGAGATACTTTATATTTAACGTTACTGACGACGCTCAGGTCCCAGAGCTGCTCAGGATGGTGGAGAACATGAGCGGGAGAAAAGCCTTTTCCAAGGATGAGTTCCCCAAACCTTCTGTGAACATGTTGACACGAAAATCATCTTTGAACAAAGTGAAAAACAGGAGACAGTCGAGTCCAAATCTAAAAGTACAACAACTTCTCCAAAAGTCACAACGCCGAGATTATTATGATTTCCACAAAGCTCCGCAGACTCTGAGGGTGGTGATGGTGGGAAAAACCGGCTCTGGGAAAAGCGCCACAGGAAACACCATTTTAGGACGAGATGAGTTCACGTCCAAAATGTCTCAGAACTCGGTGACGCGATCGTGCAGAAAAGCAGAGGGGACGGTGGACGGGCGGTGCATCGAGATCGTGGACACGCCCGGTCTGTTCGACACCACTTTGACAAACGCTCAGGTCCAACAGGAGCTGCTGAACTGCATCAGCCTGTTATCTCCTGGACCACACGCCTTCCTCATGGTGCTGCAGATCGGACGCTTCACCAGAGAGGAGCAGGAAACCGTCAGCCTCATCAGGGACTTCTTCGGGAGACAAGCTCTGAACTTCATCCTGGTCGTTCTGACAAAAGGAGACGACCTGCGAGACACCAGCATCGACAGTTACCTGGAGAGGGGCAGCTTCATCTGGAGAACGATCAGCGAATGCGGAGGGAGGTACCACGTCTTCAACAACAAGGACCCGGGGAACCGCCAGCAGGTCCGAGAGCTCATCCACAAAATCGACTCCATGGTGAAGGAAAACGAAGGAGGCTACTACACGTCAGAGATGTTCACCGAGGCCGAAGAAGCGATAAAGAAGGAGACGTACAAAATCCTTAAGGAAAAAGAGCCAGAGCTCGAAAGACTAAAAGAAAAACTCGAACTGAAGCTGATAGAGGAACTCAAACAGGTGAAGAATAAGACATCGAGCTCGCATTTGTCTGTCGAAAAACAGCTCCTGGAAACGGAGGAGAGATGCCGGAGGGAGGAGGAGAGGAGGCAGAGGGAGCAGGAGGAGCGGGAGCAGGAGGAGCAGATGAAGAAGCTCGAGGAGGAGGTGAAGAGGAAACAGTTTAAAATCAAGCGCGAAACCCTACGGAAGCAGCTGGAGTCGGACCGGAGCAGCGAGGCGCTCCCCCAGACGATGATGATGACGGCGGCGATGGAGGAGATGAGGAAGGAGATGGAGGCGTGGGAGAGGGAGCGGCGCGAGTGGTGGGAGCAGCGCTACGAGGAGGACGAGCGGCGGCGGCTGGAGCAGCGCGAGCGGCAGCAGGAGTTCGAGGACGAGCGTCGAAAGTACGAAGCGGAACGGGAGGTTTACAACCAGCGGCGCCGAGGCGAGGAGGAAACGCGGCGGCGGCAGGAGGAGAGTTTGCTCCGGAAACACCAACAGGAGCTGGAGCGGATGAGGCGGGAGCACGAGGCCGAAGCCCGGAGACAGGCCGAGAAGAACAACGAGTTTCAGCGGAAATACGCCATGGACTTCATGGAGGAGCTGCGGAAAAGAGACGCGGAGCTGGCGGACCTCAGGCAGAACAGCAGGCTGAACCACACGGTGATGCTGCAGTACATAACGCAGGACCCGACGCACAGGGAGAACTACGCCTGGCTGAAGAAGAGGCACGCGCTGGAGCTGAGGGAGCTGAGCCGGGCGGGTTACGGAGCGGATCAGGCCAGGGGAGAGCAGCTGCGGAGGAGGCACGAGGCCGAGATCCAGCTCTGGATCAGGGACCGAGTGGACAGAGCCGTGGACAACCAGGCCTGCACTATCCTGTGACCCACGGCACCAAAGTGCGGAAAACCAGAGCCGAATCCAGACTGAAACTGGACTGAAACGGGTTTAGAACGACCTGGTTTAGACCTGGTTTAGTCCTGGTTTAGACCTGGTTTAGACCTGGTTTAGTCCTGGTTTAGACCTGGTTTAGACCTGGTTTAGACCTGGTTTAGTCCTGGTTTAGTCCTGGTTTAGTCCTGGTTTAGACCTGGTTTAGTCCTGGTTTAGTCCTGGTTTAGACCTGATTTAGTCCTGGTTTAGACCTGGTTTAGTCCTGGTTTAGTCCTGGTTTAGTCCTGGTTTAGACCTGATTTAGTCCTGGTTTAGACCTGGTTTAGACCTGGTTTAGTCCTGGTTTAGTCCTGGTTTAGACCTGGTTTAGACCTGGTTTAGACCTGATTTAGTCCTGGTTTAGTCCTGGTTTAGACCTGGTTTAGACCTGGTTTAGTCCTGGTTTAGACCTGGTTTAGTCCTGGTTTAGTCCTGGTTTAGACCTGGTTTAGTCCTGGTTTAGACCTGGTTTAGTCCTGGTTTAGACCTGGTTTAGTCCTGGTTTAGACCTGGTTTAGTCCTGGTTTAGACCTGGTTTAACCAGGTCTAAACCAGGACTAAACTGGGGATCTCACAGATATAAGGACTCGTAAATAAAAAGTAAAGTTCGACTGTTTAATGTGGAAAATCTCAGATCGTGTGAAGAAAGAAGGTTTTTATAACTGTAGTTGTTTTCTGGACTAAACAGACTCTGAAACAGGAGCAGAAAGACTTTTTAGAACAAGTGCATCATTAAAAGTCACATACAAAGAAAATGAATCTTTTTTTTATATTTTAAAAGAAAATTCATTGTTTTGTCTCTAATATTTGTGGTGAATGTAAATGTGTTTGAAAAATGCTGCAGCGACAATGAGACTTAAAGAAACGTTTGTGAGTTTTTGGTCACAACTGCAGCGACTCTGAATGTGAAATGAACTGAAACGTGAAAACGGCAGCACAGAATCCTGGGGCGTCGCTCAGACTCGAACAGAATCCTGGGGCGTCGCTCAGACTCGAACAGAATCCTGGGGCGTCGCTCAGACTCGAACAGAATCCTGGGGCGTCGCTCAGACTCGAACAGAATCCTGGGGCGTCGCTCAGACTCGAACAGAATCCTGGGGCGTCGCTCAGACTCGAACAGAATCCTGGGGCGTCGCTCAGACTCGAACAGAATCCTGGGGCGTCGCTCAGACTCGAACAGAATCCTGGGGCGTCGCTCAGACTCGAACAGAATCCTGGGGTGTCGCTCAGACTCGAACAGAATCCTGGGGCGTCGCTCAGACTCGAACAGAATCCTGGGGCGTCGCTCAGACTCGAGCTCTTCCCTTTCTGAACCGTTTCCGTTCATTTAAACGAAGGAGTTTTGAACCGTTCTGCTGCTAAAACCCGACGTACAGTAGACTGACCCACGTTCAGTGTCGTTCTTCTGCTGCAGCGTTTCTCCACGGAGACGTTTCGCTCATTCGATGCTTCGTCTGGAATGTTCCGCAGTAGGGCATTAAACCTGCCGAGTTCTACCCCCGCGGAGACCAGACCGGGTCAGATCACGGTCTGGACGTCGGGTTTTCGGGGTATTTTTGACCCCATCAAACTCAAACCTACAAAAACTGTCATTTGTGTTTCGTTTGTGCCGTAAAAGGTTTTGTTTGTGTTTCGTTGGTTTTGGAGAAATTAACGATTCTTTTACAGGTCACAGGAAGAAGAAAAATGCTCGAAAACGCCCGAAATGGAGTCAGTCGTTTGTGTGATTCTGGTTCTTCAGATATTCACAGTTTTATTTTGGTCGATGACGTCGTCCAGAACCTCAGAATGTGAAACAGCCTCAAAACGGGAAGAAAATGATGTCAAACGTTTGTATTTGGTTTGTGCTGTTTTGGGCTGTGACAGTTTCATTTGTGTGAGTTTATTTCTAAAATTCTTCATTATTATTTCTGTGGTAATTACAGGACGTCATTTCTGCTCAGCTGACGGAGACAAACTCCACAAAACTAGAGAAGAGAAACGACCTGAGGCTGAGGAAAAGTCTGTTTGTCTTTAGTCTTTTGCTTCTGATTCAGATTTTATAATAAAAAAGAAGAAAATGAAACTGTCACAGCACAAATACAAACGTTTGACATCATTTTCTTCTGTTTTGAGGCTGTTTCACATTCTGAGGTTCTGGACGACGTCATCGACCAAAATAAAACTGTGAATATCTGAAGAACCAGAATCACAAACTGAACTTTCCGCAGCACAAACGACTGACACAGTTTCTGTAGGTTTCTGTTTGATGAGGCGACTTCCCGCAGTTGTGAGTAAATGTAAAGTGGAGCTGTTTAAAGTCACACTGCGGGACATTCCGGGCAGAGCAGCAGCGTATCCATGGAAACGGGCGGTGACGCAGCCCCGGACAGTGAATGTAGGAATATGATGTAAATATAAAACACGCTCCTGTCATTTTAGAGGCTTTAAAATACAATAAATGAAACTGTGATGTGTTTGTTACGTCTGAACTCCTTTGTCCAAGTCTGTAGTTTTTATTGATTTTCTCGTCATAAACACAGAAGTTTGTAGTGATTCTCTGCAGTGCCGTCGCTCTGGGACGTTTCAGCTCAAATCTACAGAAACATTTAAACCCGGTTTATGATGACGGCCTGATAATAAGTCCGAAAGTCTAATTCAGAGTTCTTTAAATCAGTCTGACGAGTTCATGTGACAGAAGTGAGTCCCTCCACACCATCATACACCTGGGTTAAGTTTAGCCACAATTTACAGAATTTAAAGCATTTTATTTAGAATTTGGCAGAATTTAAAGCATTTTATCCAGAATTTAGCAGAATTTAAAGCATTTTATCCAGAATTTAAAGCATTTTATCCAGAATTTAGCAGAATTTAAAGCATTTTATTTAGAATTTAGCAGAATTTAAAGCATTTTATCCAGAATTTAGCAGAATTTAAAGCATTTTATTTAGAATTTGGCAAAATTTGAAGCATTTTATCCAGAATTTAAAGCATTTTATTTAGAATTTGGCAAAATTTGAAGCATTTTATCCAGAATTTAGCAGAATTTAAAGCATTTTATCCAGAATTTAGCAGAATGTAAAGCATTTTATCCAGAATTTAAAGCATTTTATTTAGAATTTGGCAGAATTTAAAGCATTTTATCCAGAATTTAGCAGAATTTAAAGCATTTTATTTAGAATTTGGCAAAATTTGAAGCATTTTATCCAGAATTTAAAGCATTTTATGTAGAATTTGGCAAAATTTGAAGCATTTTATCCAGAATTTAGCAGAATTTAAAGCATTTTATCCAGAATTTAAAGCATTTTATTTAGAATTTGGCAAAATTTGAAGCATTTTATCCAGAATTTAGCAGAATTTAAAGCATTTTATCCAGAATTTAAAGCATTTTATTTAGAATTTGGCAAAATTTGAAGCATTTTATCCAGAATTTAGCAGAATTTAAAGCATTTTATCCAGAATTTAAAGCATTTTATTTAGAATTTAGCAGAATTTAAAGCATTTTATTTAGAATTTGGCAAAATTTGAAGCATTTTATCCAGAATTTAGCAGAATTTAAAGCATTTTATCCATTTTATCCAGAATTTAGCAGAATGTAAAGTTTATATGACTCATAGTCGTTTCTCAGTCGTTGTATTATATTTTCGCTGGTGCTAAATTCATTTTTAAATCATCCCTGTTTGAAACAAGAGAAATAACAGGACTTTTAATGACTCAATTCTACTAAGATGCGCCTCATCTGTGTTTTTAAGTTATGCTCAGTTAAACCCACAATATTTCACTTTAATGTGAGTTCAAATGACTCAAAAAGAAGAACATGTCACAGCAACGGGACATAATTAAGTTCGTAGGACTATTCCTAAAACTTTGAGCATATAAATACATAAATACTTCAAATGAACTCCTCCAGATGCGTCTCAGAACGAGGAAAGAGGAGAAGTGTGAAACTCTGGGCCGGATCAGAGGAATGATCAGTGTGATGTTGTTTGGAAGTGACAGACGTTTATTTACAGAGCGATAAAGAGAGAGTTCTTCTGTCGTTATCTGACATCAGCTCCATCAGATGAGACTGAAGTTTGTGCAGTGAAACCAGTGGAACCTGAAGTGATTCTGCGACTAACGTAACGCTGAAAACCCCCGAACCAAAACTCTCATGTTTATCTGAATCTGATTTTGACTCGTTAAAAACACAAACCAGCCGCCACTTTCTGCCAAATTCTAAATAAAATACCTTAAAATCTGGATAAAATGCTTTAAATTCTGCCAAATTCTAAATAAAATGCTTTAAATTCTGCCAAATTCTAAAAAAAAAAATGCTTTAAATTCTGCCAAAGTCTAAATAAAATACCTTAAATTCTGCCAAATTCTAAACAAAATGCTTTAAATTCTGCCAAATTCTAAACAAAATGCTTTAAATTCTGCCAAATTCTAAATAAAATGCTTTGAATTCTGCCAAATTCTAAACAAAATGCTTTAAATTCTGCCAAAGTCTAAATAAAATACCTTAAATTCTGGATAAAATGCTTTAAATTCTGCCAAATTCTAAATAAAATGCTTTAAATTCTGCCAAATTCTAAATAAAATGCTTTAAATTCTGCCAAATTCTAAATAAAATGCTTTAAATTCTGCCAAATTCTAAATAAAATGCTTTAAATTCTGCCAAATTCTAAACAAAATGCTTTAAATTCTGCCAAATTCTAAATAAAATGCTTTAAATTCTGCCAAATTCTAAACAAAATGCTTTAAATTCTGCCAAATTCTAAATAAAATGCTTTAAATTCTGCTAAATTCTGGATAAAATGCTTCAAATTCTTTACAAATTTTTTACTCGTTAAAAACACAAACCAGCCGCCACTTTCTGCAGGAAACGTCCAAAAGGCAAATCCACAAATGTTGAATCTGATCTTTTCACGTGTTTTTTCCTTTTGTTCACACATTTTATCATCTTTAATGCCGCATTAGAAAAGAAACATTTCGATAACGACACCAGGACTGTTCACTTCAGTCTTTGTCGCTCAGTAAATTAAAGCCCAAACATCATCACACTGATAATAATGATGTTACTCACTGCTTTAAAGAACACAAAGACTTTCATCAGAAACTCATTCAGAGCTCATTTATCGTCATGTTGCTGTAAAATGGCCCAAAATCATTTAGAACACTGTAAAAAGACAAACTGAACTCTCACTCTGTCTGTGAGGTACAGATGATCCTCAGGAGCTAAAGTCTGATCCAAACCGGTTCTGGAAACTGAACATTACAAAAACAAAGTGTTTATGACTGAGGTCAAAGCACTGTGTCCGGAAAAGTCTGAAACTAAACAAATCTCTCAATAAACAATTATTGGAACAACAGAAATGAAACTTTTGGGCGTCACAGACCAAACTCTGACAGGGACAAATCACATGAACAACAGTCACTGAAATGAGCAGGAATATTGCAACAACCAGAAGGAATTCTTATTTTATGCCAACGGAAACAAGAAAACGTGTAATTGCCTCTTGTTTTCCCTCAGCTGGACGACTGTCCTGATGTTGGTGCTGCAGAGATTCAGACAAATCTGCAGACGGGTCAGAATGGAGCTCTAAACGGCTCTTTGAGGTTCATATCGGTGCTGTGCAGAAGAACCTTTGGTCCTGAAGGTCGAGGACGGACTGGCCTGAGGTTTAGTGCTGTGCATAAAGTGTGACGACACACAGACCTGTGCACATGTGACGACACACAGACCTGTGCACATGTGACGACACACAGACCTGTGCACATGTGACGACACACAGACCTGTGCACATGTGACGACACACAGACCCGTGCACATGTGACGACACACAGACCCGTGCACATGTGACGACACACAGACCCGTGCACATGTGACGACACACAGACCTGTGCACATGTGACGACACACAGACCTGTGCACATGTGACGACACACAGACCTGTGCACATGTGACGACACACAGACCCGTGCACATGTGACGACACACAGACCTGTGCACATGTGACGACACACAGACCTGTGCACAAGTGCCTACACACAGACCTGTGCACATGTGACGACACACAGACCTGTGCACATGTGACGACACACAGACCTGTGCACATGTGACGACACACAGACCTGTGCACATGTGACGACACAGACCTGTGCACATGTGACGACACACAGACCTGTGCACATGTGACGACACACAGACCTGTGCACATGTGACGACACACAGACCTTTGCACTTGTTCACTCAGTTACACACAGACCCGTGCACATGTGACGACACACAGACCTGTGCACATGTGACGACACACAGACCTGTGCACATGTGACGACACACAGACCTGTGCACATGTGACGACACACAGACCCGTGCACATGTGACGACACACAGACCTGTGCACATGTGACGACACACAGACCTGTGCACATGTTCCCACAGTTACACACAGACCTGTGCACATGTGACGACACACAGACCTGTGCACATGTGACGACACACAGACCTGTGCACATGTGACGACACACAGACCTGTGCACATGTGACGACACACAGACCCGTGCACATGTGACGACACACAGACCCGTGCACATGTGACGACACACAGACCCGTGCACATGTGACGACACACAGACCCGTGCACATGTGACGACACACAGACCTGTGCACATGTGACGACACACAGACCTGTGCACATGTGACGACACACAGACCTGTGCACATGTGACGACACACAGACCCGTGCACATGTGACGACACACAGACCCGTGCACATGTGACGACACACAGACCCGTGCACATGTGACGACACACAGACCCGTGCACATGTGACGACACACAGACCCGTGCACATGTGACGACACACAGACCTGTGCACATGTGACGACACACAGACCTGTGCACATGTGACGACACAGACCTGTGCACATGTGACGACTCAAAGACCCGTGATCACTTGTCGTGTCACAGAGCCGTGCTCATGTGACGACACACAGACCCGTGCACATGTGACGACACACAGACCTGTGCACATGTGACGACACACAGACCTGTGCACATGTGACGACACACAGACCTGTGCACATGTGACGACACACAGACCTGTGCACATGTGACGACACACAGACCTGTGCACATGTGACGACACACAGACCTGTGCACATGTGACGACACACAGACCCGTGCACATGTGACGACACACAGACCTGTGCACATGTTCCCACAGTTACACACAGACCTGTGCACATGTTCCCACAGTTACACACAGACCTGTGCACATGTTCCCACAGTTACAGGTTCAACAGAAGACGAGCCTCAAACACAAGAACTAAAGCACCGAAAGCACCGAATGGAACAGCACTTCAGGCTGAGGCAGAATCAGGCTTTTAAAAAGTTTTAAGAAATGACTATTTAAAAAAAGTTTAATGTGACGTATTTTGAGTGTTTGGGGTGAGTTTTGGTCTGGATGATGTAACTCAGACTCTGTGTTTGTTCTGACTGTTAAATAAAACGGTGAATCGAGTTAAGGAAAACTGCGCTCGGCCCATTCACGACAAACGTGAGTCAGTTCAGTTGCACTAAAATGCAACACAAAGAACCTTACAGGGATCAAAAAAGAAACATTATCATTCCCCCTCCACAAATCTGAACTGAAATCTGAACTAAACAGATGAGTCTAGAGATTATAATCCCACTAAATCTGAACTGGGATTATAATCTCTAGACTCATGTTCAGTTCAGTTTTGTGGAGGGGAAATGAAAATTGTTCTTTTTTAATCACTGTAAGGCCCTTTGTGTTGCATTTTTGTATGAAGTTTGATAGATTGATTGATTGCTGTTCCTGATCAGTGAAGTGTGTGTGGTGATCCTCGGGTGCACCTCAGGCCCACAGCGCCCCCTCTCTTCTGGGCGTGGCAGAGGCTGTTCGCGGTAACAGGTGGAGCCGGTTCTGGGCTGTGTCTTTCACATAGTTTTAGGTCGACTCAGGCGGAGCGGCAGCAGAATCTGCTCAAACACGAGCTGCACCGGCGGCGCTCGGAGGCGGCGGCTGCTGTCGGTGAGCACAGATCTACTCTCTCTTTTCATTTAGGCTCAGACTTTGGTTTGGTAGATGCCGCAGGACAGAACACAGGTTTGGCGTTCAGATCTCTTCAGGCTGGAGCCGGCGTTTCCCTCACAGGCCGGGTGTGAGCGCAGGGTTCAGGCTGGAGCCGGCGTTTCCCTCACAGGCCGGGTGTGAGCGCAGGGTTCAGGCCGGAGCCGGCGTTTCCCTCACAGGCCGGGTGTGGGCGCAGGGTTCAGGCTGGAGCCGGCGTTTCCCTCACAGGCCGGGTGTGAGTGCAGGGTTCAGGCTGGAGCCGGCGTTTCCCTCACAGGCCGGGTGTGAGTGCAGGGTTCAGGCTGGAGCCGGCGTTTCCCTCACAGGCCGGGTGTGGGCGCAGGGTTCAGGCCGGAGCCGGCGTTTCCCTCACAGGCCGGGTGTGAGCGCAGGGTTCAGGCTGGAGCCGGCGTTTCCCTCACAGGCCGGGTGTGGGCGCAGGGTTCAGGCCGGAGCCGGCGTTTCCCTCACAGGCCGGGTGTGGGCGCAGGGTTCAGGCCGGAGCCGGCGTTTCCCTCACAGGCCGGGTGTGGGCGCAGGGTTCAGGCCGGAGCCGGCGTTTCCCTCACAGGCCGGGTGTGGGCGCAGGGTTCAGGCTGGAGCCGGCGTTTCCCTCACAGGCCGGGTGTGGGCGCAGGGTTCAGGCCGGAGCCGGCGTTTCCCTCACAGGCCGGGTGTGGGCGCAGGGTTCAGGCCGGAGCCGGCGTTTCCCTCACAGGCCGGGTGCGAGCGCAGGGTTCAGGCTGGAGCCGGCGTTTCCCTCACAGGCCGGGTGTGAGCGCAGGGTTCAGGCCGGAGCCGGCGTTTCCCTCACAGGCCGGGTGTGGGCGCAGGGTTCAGGCCGGAGCCGGCGTTTCCCTCACAGGCCGGGTGTGGGCGCAGGGTTCAGGCCGGAGCCGGCGTTTCCCTCACAGGCCGGGTGTGGGCGCAGGGTTCAGGCTGGAGCCGGCGTTTCCCTCACAGGCCGGGTGTGGGCGCAGGGTTCAGGCTGGAGCCGGCGTTTCCCTCACAGGCCGGGTGCGAGCGCAGGGTTCAGGCTGGAGCCGGCGTTTCCCTCACAGGCCGGGTGTGGGCGCAGGGTTCAGGCCGGAGCCGGCGTTTCCCTCACAGGCCGGGTGTGGGCGCAGGGTTCAGGCTGGAGGCGGCGTTTCCCTCACAGGCCGGGTGTGAGCGCAGGGCTGTGATCGGTGAGTGTTTCAGGAGCTGATCACAGATACTTTAAACGCTGAAACACAAACCTCCACCTGGATCATAACCGTGCACTTTACGGGTTGTAAAAGTACTTCAGAAATGTGCTGCTTTCCGGTTCGGGGTTCGTCAGCTGCTTGTTTCAGTGGAGACGTCACTGCTCCGCCTGGAATGTCCCACAGTGTGACATTAACCAGCTCCACTTTATATATACACTGCACAAAAGGTCTATATGAATCTTGTTCTGAGCAGAAAACACGAGTTTCAAGATTTTTCCCCTTATTGGTTTGAGAAGGAAGTTAAAGAGGCTTAACCTGGACTGAGTTCATATAAAAAGTGCTTAGAATAAGTTGTAATATCGAGATAAGATAAATCAGGAGGAATATCTGGAAACAAGTAAAAAAATCTCATTTTATTAAGTAAAAAAAAGTTAAAATTGGTCTTTTAAGATGAATCTGCTTCATTCCAGTGAGTTTAACTCTGGTAGAAAATCCTTTTGCTGTGGATCTATTATTTTATACTGAGCAAAAAACTAAATGGAGTTAAGATGAGTTGAATTAAGGAAATTTTACCACGATTTAAGTCAACTTCACTTCACAGTAAAATGATCTGCAGGAGGAACAAGTGTTTTTTCTTAATTCAAGCAACACTCGATTTTATTTCTTGTGAAGTGAAGTTGACTTAAATCACGGTGAAACTTTCTTCATTCAACTCATCTTAACTCAATTTAAAAAAAATAAAAAACCTTTTTGCACTTAAAACAAGAAATAAAATGGAGTTTTGCTTGAAGAGGAAAACACTTGTTCCTCCTGCAGATCGTTTCACTGTCGAGTTGAATCGACTCAAACAAAATCAAATGTTTTTAACTGAAGTCATTTTAACGTAACACGGAGACGGTTTTACTCAAGTGTGGCTCAAAAATCAGCAGAAAAACAGAGGTTGTGAGTGTGAGCGGCGTCGCCTCTGCACAGATCTGACCTGGAACTCGCTCCTGTTCGGTCTGTATGAACACAGAAAGATTTAATGCTGCACTGCGGAACATTCCAGACAAAGTAACACGTGAATAACAAGTCTGACCCAGTTTGCAGCGGGTGTTGACATAATTCTGTCTCTGTTCATGTTTATTTAAATATTCGTCCTGACGGGAACGAGAAACTCCTCCTGTCGTTTATTAGGACGATTTTCATCAAGTAAAATAAAACCTTTATGTGTGAAAATGTGATCAAAACAGAAACAAGTTCAAAGTTCTTCATATTCGATACTAAAAAATATCCTGAGGAGATTGTGGATGATCTCGTATTTCAGTAAAACAGATTTGAATGAAAATTTGCCTAAAAATTAAACTTTCAGATCATTTTTTTGGAGTGAAACTTAAATAAATCAGGTTTAGAATCGTTTTGTACATTTTCTCATCATCTTCTAAAGTATAAAACTGTAGAGTTTGGTGTAGGTGCAGTTTTAATCACAATAAAAAAACAATAAATACTAAATACTAATAAAATACAACACTAAATACAGTCAATTAAATCCTGTCCCAATTTATTTCAATCATATTTAATTTATCTTGTTGAAAAGCGACTGATAAATAAAATGTATTATTATTATTATTTTTTTATTATTTTTATTATTATTATTATTATTATGTTTATTATTATTATTATTATTTTTTTTATTATTTTTATTATTATTATTATTTTTTATTATTATTATTATTATTAGTAGTAGTAGTATTTTTATTTTTATTTTTATTATTATTATTATTATTATTATTATTACACTGCAAAAAACAAAATGTGGTCAGGCTTAAATGGCTCTGATTAAGAAAGTTTGACCAGGATTTGAGTAAATTTCACTTCACAAGTAAAACGATCAGTGCAGTAAGATTTTTGTATTTAAAATACAAAAAACACGTCTTAATCCACTTAAAATAAGAAAAAACAACAACTTTTTACACTTAAAATAAGAAATAAAATTGTTGTGAGGCGACCTTGAGTGCCCAGAAAGGCGCCCTATAAATAAAATGTATTATTATTATTATTATTAAAATCAAATGTTGCTTGAATTAAGAAAAAAAACCTGACTCCACTGAGATCATTTCACTTGTCAAAATGAATCGACTCAAATAAACAGGCGAAACAAAAGGACTCTGAAGTGTTAATAACCCTCTGGATGATTAAGTATTAAAACATGTTTGAATATTTGTGACTTAATTAGACACTAATTACAGGGCTGTGTTCGGGTTCCTGTTGTTGGTGTTTTCGTCCAGTAAAAACTCTTGGTTAAATGTGGATTTTGTCGGATTTCCAGACAAAACATTAAATATGGAGGGAAGTCGGGGCAGTAAAAAACTCTCAGGAACTTACGGTTTAACAAATCTTCCTCCTCAATCATCGGGTTCGTTTAGTCACTACAAGAAAACTGCATGTAGTGTTTTTGTGCCGCTCCACCTTTAGAACCAGGAAATCAAATCCTGACTCGTGTGTTTGTGTTTTTCCCAGAATCTCGGCTCTTCAGACGTGAGGCCTCAGGGACAGGACGATGGCCGAGGCGCCGCTCGGTGAGGCACACGGTTCATACTTCACACTGTTGTGTAATAATCACGTTTCATGTTCCCAAACCAGTTTAATGTGGAATGTGTCGGTGCAGGTCACATTCCTTAAGTGTGTGGTTCATTTGGCAAGAAAATTTCAAACATTTTAACCCCTGAAGACCTGAGGGCAGTTTTAGTACATTTCTCCTGGACTTTAGTCTTAATGTTGCTTTTAAAACTGCCCCTTTTCCCCCTAATGAAGTGTTCTACCTCCTTTTGTTCAGTCCAACCTGTTATTTCACAATCTGCTGCTGTAGTTGTGTCATGAGGCTGTGAGAAAAGCTACAGGACCAGAAATAGAGATGAAAAAAAAAAACAGAAAATAAAATTCACACTCTTTTATACAAAACCCACAGCAAACATGTAGAAACAACTTTTTGGACATAAAAATGCTTAATTTAGGGCCTCAGCTCCAAAAATGCAAAATCTCAAGTCTGTAAGTAAATTAAAAATCTCCTTATTGCCCTAAAAACCAAAAAAGTGCAGTGGCTCCATGACTTTCCTGGTCCAGTCCTGGAAACAGCTCCTGTCAGGACCACGGCCAGAGCCACAGCACTTCTGCATTTCCAGGTGGAAATTACATTTGGATTTGTTCATTTGGACTGAAATAAACCTTTAAATAAAAATAGAAAGAGATGCACAATTACACACACCAAGATGTGTCATTTTCCATGTGTGAGAATTAACTCCACTTAGAGCGACTTTTTCCCTCGTTCTAAACACACACAGTCAGAGGAGTCGACCATCTTGACTCACTTCACTCTTTGGCAAAGTTTGGCTCGATCAAAATGGACGGAGCGCATGAGTTTGGGGAAAACAAAGTTCCTGTTGGACACTCGTTTTGCTCCCGTCATCACACAGCGTGAGTGTGACGTAGGATAAAGCCGCAGAAATGTACGGAAACCTCTATGTCTGCACTTTCAGAGGGGAAAAGGAAGTTTCTGTCTTTTACACTTACAAAGTTCTGCGGTTATACAAACATGTTCCTCTGAGTCGTATATGATGTCGTAGGACGTCAGGGTTAAGTTTGCTTGTACAATATATAAAATCCTCCATGGACTCGCACCACCACCACTATCAGGATTCATTAAACAAAAACCTCCCACTGGCAGAAGAGCAGTGAACACTAGAGGCGCCTGTGAGGTTCCTCATGACGCAGAACCTCCTCAGTCAGAGGCAGAACATCTGGAACGTCCCTCACACAATAAGAGAATCTGCTACGTATAAAACCTTTAAAACTCACCTTAAAAACGGCTCATGTTACACGACACACATACGTGTGAAGGCACCGCGCACATTTAACCTACAATATATGGATCTTATGCTATTTATATGTGTCTTGTTGCTGTCTTTGTTCTGTGTTTTAACGTTGCCTTTTTACAACTGGCAAAGGGAAGACTGATGAAAATGAGCCTAACTCTGCAAACTCGGGTGCATTTTCACTGTTTAATGTTGATTAAACGGCCGCTATAGAGTCAGACATGAAACTAACAGGTTTAAAGATGCTTCATTCCCACAGCGTCGCCCTGGAGAACAGCAGACAGCATCTGTCTGTGCAGCTGCTTTGTTCTGTTCTCTTCTATTGTTTGTATTATTTCCAACCCAAGACTAATTTCCCTGTGGGCCAAAAAAGTTATTCTGATTCTGATTCTGATCCTGAATAATGTACATTGTCCCTTTCAAATAAATAAAAATAATAACTTTTCTCTTTCAGACTCTGAGTTCCGGATCGTGATGATCGGAAAGAACCCGGAGGAAAAGGCTAAACTGGGCACGTTCCTCACAGCCAAGTCCATCTTTCCCTACGACAAACTGTCCAAGCAGAGCGGCGTGTTCAGCGGAGAATGGAGGAACTGTGCGGTGAAAGTCTACAGCAGCTCGGACCTGCTGAGGGCCGAAGAGTCCAGAGTGCGAGAGGAGACCCAGCGCCTGCTGCGACTGAGCCAACCTGGACCCAACGCCTTCCTGCTGCTCGTGGACCCTGCAGACTTCACCAGAACCGACCGCGACAAACTCAGCTCCGTCCTCAGGCGTTTCGGCGAAGACGCGCTCAAGTCGTCCATGATCATCGTGACGGACAGTGACATGGGCTGGAACCAGCACTTCAACGCCCTCAAACAGGACTGTGGCCACAGACTGACCCGGGTCAACTTTAACGACCTCTACGGACGCGTGCAGCAGAATTTAATGGACAAACTTCAGGAGATGGTCAGCAATAATCAAAGGGAAATTTATGCAGGACAGAATGAAAAAACAATAGAATCTGAGCATATTTACGATTACCCAACAGTGGTGTTGAACATGGTGCTGTGTGGGGGCTTTAGCGACTGGAAGACCTTAGCTGTTAGGGCAATTCTGGGGAAAAAACTAAAATCATCGAGACTTTCTAAATGTGTGAAACATGTGGGCACGTTTGGCAGGAGGACAGTGTCCATTATAGACCTGCCGGCTTTGTCCAGTCTGAGGCCGGACGCCGCCCAGCAGGAGTCTCTCTGCTGCTTCTCTCTGTGTGAGCCTCAGGGAATCCACGCCTTTGTGGTGGTCCTGCCTGTGGGGCCCCTCAGCCCCGAGGACAAACAGGAGCTGGTCGCCCTCAGGAGAGAGTTCACCGCCAGAATGAACGCCTTCAAAATGATCCTGTTCACCGTGGACTCAGAGTCCGGAGCTTTAGCCGTGTCCAACTTCATCAAGAGCAGCAAAGACCTACAAGATCTGTGTGAGAGCTGCAGCCACCGCTACGCCGTCCTCAACATCAGCGACAAGAAGCAGGTGCCCGACGTCATCAGGATGGTCGAGGAAATCAGCGATTATGGAGCGAAAAGTCTGAGAAAATCAGAGACGAAGCCTCAAGTCACACAACAGGAGAGTTATGATAAAGGGACAAACTTTATTCCAAACCCAGAGAAAGATTCACTGCGCATCGTTCTGATCGGGAAAACCGGGTCTGGGAAAAGCGCCACAGCCAACACCATTCTGGGCAGAGAAGAGTTTGCGTCTAAAACCTCCCAAACGTCCGTCACAAAGCTGTGTGGAAAAGCAGAGGGGCAGATCGAGGGCAAATCTGTGACGATCGTGGACACACCGGGACTGTTCGATACCACTTTATCCAACGCCGAGGTCCAAAAGGAGCTGGTCAAATGCGTCAGCCTGTTAGCGCCCGGGCCACACGTGTTTCTACTGGTGCTGGAGATCGGTCGCTTCACTCGAGAGGAGAAAGAGACGGTGCAGCTTGTTCAGAACTTTTTTGGTGATGAATCAGACAAATATACACTCGTTCTGTTCACCAGAGGAGACCTCCTCAGAAACACAACCATAGAAGAGTTCCTTAGAGGAGGCCAGACCCTGACGATGCTGGAAAAATGTGGGAACAGGTACCACGTCTTCAACAACAAAGACAAAGAGAATCGAAAACAGGTCCAGGACCTACTGCACAAGATAGACGCCATGGTGGATGCAAACGGCGGCGGATACTACATTTCCGACATTTTCCAAGAAGCTGAAAAGGCCATCGAAATAGAAACCGAAAGAATTCTCCAGCAGAGGGCGCCAGAAATAGAAAAGCTGAAGCATAACATTGAGGAAAGGCACAAAAGGGTCGTAAAAGCTACAAAAGGTAAAATTGCAGCGATGAAAAAAACATTTGAACTGGACATTTTGCAAAAGCGCAAACAGGTTCGGGAGCAGCAGAAGAAGATCGAGATGGAACAGGAGAAGATGAGGGTGTTTGAGGAGAGGAGGAAGGAGGAGGAGAGACTTCTGAAGCAGGAGGAGGAGCGGCAGGTGCAGAAGTGGAATGAAAAATACAAGAATTTAATGAGTCCGACGAACACGGGGCGGTTGCGGCGCATGAGCTTTGCCCTCGAAGAGTTCCAGCTGGAGAGGATGGCCTTGTACCAGCAGAGGGAAATCCTGCTGATGAGATCGGAAAGCGAGGAGCGGAGACGCCAAGAGGTGAACGCGCAATTCGAGACGCTCCAGAGCGAATACGAGGAGGCGAAGAGACTTTACGAAGCCAAAATCCGCGAGGACGAGATCAGACGCAGACAAGAGGAACAGGAGATCCAAGCGGTGGAGGAGGGATACTTAAAACAGCTGGAGGCGCTTAACCAGAGGAGCTACGAGGAGGCGAGGAAGCAAGCGGAGGTGTCCAACGACTTCCAGGCCAAATACGTCCAAGAGGCCAGAGACGACAGGGCGGAGCTGGAAAAACAACTGGCGCAAATGAAGATGCGGCAGCGGGAAAACGACCACTCCGTCCTGAAGCAGCTGAAACGAAACAAATCGTGTCTGAAGGATTATAACCAGATGGTCGCGCGGCAGAGGCAGGAGATCCGGGCGCTGGGGCGGCTCCAGACCATCCACGACCCGGACTTCCTGATGAGGGGAGTGGAGGAGCTACGGAAGCAACACGACGAGGAGGTTCACGACTGGATCCAGGACAAAGTGAGGAGCGCGGCCGACAGTAACGCCTGCACCGTCCTGTGATTATCGAAGCACTTTAACATTATCCTGGAGCACGACTGGAGACGACGACCAAACCGCGGAATTCTGCTTCTGTTTCTATAAACCAACATGTTCCAGTTTGTGTTTGGGACGTAAGAATAATGTAAATATCGTCAAAGGTGTCACAATAATCTGGAATGAACAGTTCTGATGCAGAAATAGCTAAAAAACAGAGGGAACTACATAGACCATGATCCTTTGCTCCATTTCAGTGCAGAAATAACTGTTCTCAGCACTTTTACATCTTCATTCTGTGGATTAAGTCTGTGAAGCATTTTTAGAGGAAAAAGTGGCAGATTCACAGTTTTATATTGGAATAAATCTGGTCCAGAGAGATGGAGATGGAATAAGAACGAACGAAAGAACGAAAAAGAAAGAATGAACAAAAGAAAGAACAAAAAAACAAATGAACAAAAGAAGGAACAAATGAACAAACAAACGAAAAAAGAACGACCATATGACAGAAAGAATGAAAGAAACAATGAAGAAAGAACATAAAATAAAGAACTAAAGAAAGAAAGAAAAAAGAAAGAAAAAACTAAAGAAAGAAAAAATGAAAGAAAGAACTAAATAAGAAAGAAAGAAAATCTGGTCCAGAGATTTGGATTTGGTTCCGTCCCGAATGACGATAAATGTACAAACGACTGAAGCGTTTTAGAGTCAGTCTGTGATTCTGGAGAATATCAGAATATCCTCAGTTTTCCTACGATATCCTGATAAATCTCCTGATAAATCTCCTGATAAATCTCCTGATAAATCTCCTGATAAATCTCCTGATAAATCTCCTGAGAAATCTCCTGAGAAATCTCGTCCGTGAGGTTCAGACTGGGACTGTATCGTATCCTGAGTCTTGGATATCGGTACAGCTCTGGTTATTTCCATTTTACCTGCTGAAGTCGCCTCATCAAACTCAAACCTACAAAAACTGTGTCAATCGTTTGTGCTGCAAAAAGTTTCGTTTGTGCTTCTTTAGTTTTGGAGAAATGAACGATTCTTTTACAGGTCAAACTGGGGTCAGAGCCACAGGAAGAAGAAAAATGCTCCAAAACGCCCAAAATGGAGTCAGTCGTTTGTGCTGCAAAAAGTTTTGTTTGTGCGATTCTGGTTCTTCAGATATTCACAGTTTTATTTTGGTCGATGACGTCGTCCAGAACCTCAGAATGTGAAACAGCCTCAAAACAGGAAGAAAATGATGTCAAACGTTTGTATTTGGTTTGTGCTGTTTTGTGCTGTGACAGTTTCATTTGTGTGAGTTTATTTCTAAAATTCTTCATTATTATTTCTGTGGTAATTACAGGACGTCATTTCTGCTCAGCTGACGGAGACAAACTCCACAAAACTAGAGAAGAGAAACGACCTGAGGCTGATCATTTTAGAAATAAACTCACACAAATGAAACTGTCACAGCACAAAACAGCACAAACCAAATACAAACGTTTGACATCATTTTCTTCCTGTTTTGAGGCTGTTTCACATTCTGAGGTTCTGGACGACGTCATCGACCAAAATAAAACTGTGAATATCTGAAGAACCAGAATCTCACAAAACAGCACAAACGATTGACTCCATTTTGGGCGTTTTGGAGCATTTTTCTTCTTCCTGTGGCTCTGACCCCAGTTTGACCTGAAAAAGAATCGTTCATTTCTCCAAAACTAAAGAAGCACAAACGATTGACACAGTTTTTGTGCAGGTTTGAGTTTCCGCAGGTTCACACTGTGACCACATCGTGTTGTGACTCGTGACACTCGTAGTTTGTACAGACAGAATCACTTCATCACTTCTGCTGCGTCACTTTAAACAGCGAGTAAAAAACACCAGTAAAAAACCCGACACACAGTGACTTCAGTTCTTCTGTCTTTGATTTTCAGATTTTCTTGTGGGTTTTTAAAGGTCTGAATGGACCGGACGCCTAATCACACGAGCTGTTTGTGAATGAAACTGTGACTCTGAGTTCTGTTAAATCCTGTTTGAAAAACCGTCTTTAATTTGAGCTGGAGACTTTTGGCTCGTTTCCAGTTCCTTTTCCGAAAGCTGCCTCAGGTTAAAGGAAGTGCAGTGTTCGGGGAACGTGTGGGTGATAAATGCCGTCTGACAGGAAGTAAATATTTTAGATGTGATCAGACACACATTTTATTTTTATTAGTCAACTGTTTAAAGAATTTTATTGTAAATTTGAATTTTTTAACCAACTAAAGGTGAAAATATGGCACCGAAAACTTCTAACGTGAGAATATTTATGAATAAAGTGCAATAAAAGCTCTTTTCCCGTGTTTTAGAGTCTGTGAACTACAGATTATGATGATCAAAACAGACTTAGACAAACGTTACTGATCCACAAGGGAAATTATTGTAAATTATTTGGACTTTACGCCTCTGTACATGTGTATAATATGTGTAATATGTATAATTACTGATACAAATACATGAATAAACTTATGAAAAATAAATGAACATTGATCTTTTCTGGCACTACAATAAACAAATGTGACAAAAGAAAATAAAAATACGACTGTGATTATTTTTAAAGTCACCATAGACTGGATAAAATGACAAATAATAAATAACTGCTTCATAAAAAGTACGACGCTGTGGCCAAAGCAGAAAAAAAAAGAATCTGACGACGGCTTTTGCTGAAACATAATCTCAAAATAAAAAACAGTTTTGGACATCAGCCACTTTCAGAATTGTTGTGAGTAAAAAATAGGCCAAGATATTAATTACAGGTAATAAATTACTGACAGAACTGTAACTGTAACTCATCCAATGACTGAATAATCGTTATCTGGGAGAAGAATAATGAGCAGTTTAACGGGAATAATGGAGCTGTAATAAACCTGTGCTTAAGCCAGTGTGACGGGTTAAACTGCTCATGGCACAGTTCTGCCTATTGTCTACCTGCCATTTAGGCCTTAGGACACTTTCGGCTGCACTGAAATAATACTCTGTGTTAGACGGCGTTCTTTGTGTTGCATTTGAGTCCTGTGCTCCTGTGTGATAATAGCATTCATATCATGTTTTTAAAAGCTTCTTCTTTTCTAGTTCAGTCATTTTGCTGAACTTTATGTTGACTTTAAGCTGTGAAGTGTCAGGGAAAGTCCTGTGTCTGTGTTCTGGAGTTTTCCTCTGATGACATAAGCAGAGAGCCGACACACTTCACGGATCGGAAAGGGGAAGTTTGTGGAACGCGGCTGTCGCTCGTTTAGACTGAAGCGTCGGCCGCTGAAATGCCGCTGCACCTGTCAGGTCCCTGTCAGGTCCCTGTCAGGTCCCTGTCGCTCACACCTCCACTTTTCCTCCGCTCACACAGCCTCTGCTCCACGTTCAGACTGCAGGGCTTAACGCTCAGTTCTTATTTTTTGGTGAAATCAGATGTTTTTTGCGAGCTCGTTCACATTTCTAATTAAATGTGACACGTTTGTGATGTTCAGCGTGAACTTTAAACGGCAGAAAAGCGTCTCACATGAGGAGGACACGACGACGACACAGCAGCAGATCACAGTTTAGAGGAGAGGAGAGAGGAGAGAGGAGAGAGGAGAGAGGAGAGGAGAGGAGAGAGGAGAAGAGAGAGGAGAGAGGAGAGGAGAGAGGAGAGGAGAGAGGAGAGGAGAGAGGAGAGGAGAGAACAGGAGAGGAGAGAGGAGAGAGGAGAGAGGAGAGGAGAGAGGAGAGAGGAGAGGAGAGAGAGGAGAGAACAGGAGAGGAGAGAGGAGAGAGGAGAGAGGAGAGGAGAGGAGAGGAGAGAGGAGAGAGGAGAGAGGAGAGGAGAGGAGAGAGGAGAGGAGAGGAGAGGAGAGAGGAGAGAGGAGAGGAGAGGAGAGGAGAGAGGAGAGAGGAGAGAGGAGAGAGGAGAGGAGAGAGGAGAGAGGAGAGGAGAGAGGAGAGGAGAGGAGACAGGAGAGAGGAGAGAGGAGAGGAGCGAGGAGAGGAGAGAGAAGAGAGGAGAGAGGAGATAGGAGAGGAGAGAGGAGGGAGAGGAGGAGAGAGGAGAGGAGAGAGGAGAGGAGAGAGGAGAGGAGAGAGAAGAGAGGAGAGGAGAGGAGAGAGGAGAGAGGAGAGGAGAGAGGAGAGGAGAGAGGAGAGGAGAGAGGAGAGAGGAGAGGAGAGAGGAGAGAGGAGAGAGGAGAGAGGAGAGGAGAGAGGAGAGAGGAGAGGGGAGAGGAAAGGAGAGAAGAGAGAGGATATATCGATATTGTATCAGCACGATACGATAAACTGATGTTTAGACCTCATTTAGACCTGGTATCGTATGGTATGGTATCGTATGGTATGGTATCGTATGGTATGGTATGTTATGGTATGGTATGGTATAGTATGGTATGGTATAGTATGGTATAGTATGGTATGGTATAGTATGGTATGGTATGGTATCGTATGGTATGGTATGTTATGGTATGGTATGGTATAGTATGGTATGGTATAGTATGGTATGGTATGGTATCGTATGGTATGGTATGTTATGGTATGGTATGGTATAGTATGGTATGGTATAGTATGGTATAGTATGGTATGGTATAGTATGGTATAGTATGGTATGGTATCGTATGGTATAGTATGGTATGGTATAGTATGGTATAGTATGGTATGGTATCGTATGGTATCGTATGGTATGGTATCGTATGGTATGATATCGTATGGTATCGTAT